>JASVEC010000013.1:600000-1184205 GCA_030770535.1 Batkoa obscura | reverse complement strand
TTAAAATACTTAATCTAAAGGTGATTTATAAAGCTTTAGATATATTAAAAATATTATTTAGCTTGTTAAAATTAATTATAAATATTAAAAAAACTGATTTTATTAATATTTTAAAAAATACTAAAAAACAAAACAATAAGAATACAGCTACATTGTATTTATTAGAAATTTAAAAATAAAAATTTCTTATTTCTAAAGTTTGCAATTTTTCAAAATGTATTTTTTTAATAATTTTATTCAAAATGTATTTTTTTTAATAATTTTATTCAAAATAATCAAAGTTATATAGTTCCCACTCCTTTATAATATTGTACAACGGTCATATGACTTTGAAAACACCGCTTCTCGTCAGATCAGCGCAGTTAAGCAAAGTACAGCATATTTAGTACTATAGTGGGAGACCATATGGGAATAGTATGTACTGTTGTTTTTGTTTTTGTTTTTGTTTTTGTTTTTGCTTTAAAATATTATAACAGCTGTCAAATTGATTTTTTATATAAAATACTTAATCTAAAGGTGATTTATAAAGCTTTAGATATATTAAAAATATTATTTAGCTTGTTAAAATTAATTATAAATATTAAAAAAACTGATTTTATTAATATTTTTAAAAATACTAAAAAACAAAACAATAAGAATACAGCTACATTGTATTTATTAGAAATTTAAAAATAAAAATTTCTTATTTCTAAAGTTTGCAATTTTTCAAAATGTATTTTTTTAATAATTTTATTCAAAATGTATTTTTTTAATAATTTTATTCAAAATAATCAAAGTTATATAGTTCCCACTCCTTTATAATATTGTACAACGGTCATATGACTTTGAAAACACCGCTTCTCGTCAGATCAGCGCAGTTAAGCAAAGTACAGCATATTTAGTACTATAGTGGGAGACCATATGGGAATAGTATGTACTGTTGTTTTTGTTTTTGTTTTTGTTTTTGTTTTTGCTTTAAAATATTATAACAGCTGTCAAATTGATTTTTTATATAAAATACTTAATCTAAAGGTGATTTATAAAGCTTTAGATATATTAAAAATATTATTTAGCTTGTTAAAATTAATTATAAATATTAAAAAAACTGATTTTATTAATATTTTTAAAAATACTAAAAAACAAAACAATAAGAATACAGCTACATTGTATTTATTAGAAATTTAAAAATAAAAATTTCTTATTTCTAAAGTTTGCAATTTTTCAAAATGTATTTTTTTAATAATTTTATTCAAAATGTATTTTTTTAATAATTTTATTCAAAATAATCAAAGTTATATAGTTCCCACTCCTTTATAATATTGTACAACGGTCATATGACTTTGAAAACACCGCTTCTCGTCAGATCAGCGCAGTTAAGCAAAGTACAGCATATTTAGTACTATAGTGGGAGACCATATGGGAATAGTATGTACTGTTGTTTTTGTTTTTGTTTTTGTTTTTGTTTTTGCTTTAAAATATTATAACAGCTGTCAAATTGATTTTTTATATAAAATACTTAATCTAAAGGTGATTTATAAAGCTTTAGATATATTAAAAATATTATTTAGCTTGTTAAAATTAATTATAAATATTAAAAAAACTGATTTTATTAATATTTTTAAAAATACTAAAAAACAAAACAATAAGAATACAGCTACATTGTATTTATTAGAAATTTAAAAATAAAAATTTCTTATTTCTAAAGTTTGCAATTTTTCAAAATGTATTTTTTTAATAATTTTATTCAAAATGTATTTTTTTAATAATTTTATTCAAAATAATCAAAGTTATATAGTTCCCACTCCTTTATAATATTGTACAACGGTCATATGACTTTGAAAACACCGCTTCTCGTCAGATCAGCGCAGTTAAGCAAAGTACAGCATATTTAGTACTATAGTGGGAGACCATATGGGAATAGTATGTACTGTTGTTTTTGTTTTTGTTTTTGTTTTTGTTTTTGCTTTAAAATATTATAACAGCTGTCAAATTGATTTTTTATATAAAATACTTAATCTAAAGGTGATTTATAAAGCTTTAGATATATTAAAAATATTATTTAGCTTGTTAAAATTAATTATAAATATTAAAAAAACTGATTTTATTAATATTTTTAAAAATACTAAAAAACAAAACAATAAGAATACAGCTACATTGTATTTATTAGAAATTTAAAAATAAAAATTTCTTATTTCTAAAGTTTGCAATTTTTCAAAATGTATTTTTTTAATAATTTTATTCAAAATGTATTTTTTTAATAATTTTATTCAAAATAATCAAAGTTATATAGTTCCCACTCCTTTATAATATTGTACAACGGTCATATGACTTTGAAAACACCGCTTCTCGTCAGATCAGCGCAGTTAAGCAAAGTACAGCATATTTAGTACTATAGTGGGAGACCATATGGGAATAGTATGTACTGTTGTTTTTGTTTTTGTTTTTGTTTTTGTTTTTGCTTTAAAATATTATAACAGCTGTCAAATTGATTTTTTATATAAAATACTTAATCTAAAGGTGATTTATAAAGCTTTAGATATATTAAAAATATTATTTAGCTTGTTAAAATTAATTATAAATATTAAAAAAACTGATTTTATTAATATTTTTAAAAATACTAAAAAACAAAACAATAAGAATACAGCTACATTGTATTTATTAGAAATTTAAAAATAAAAATTTCTTATTTCTAAAGTTTGCAATTTTTCAAAATGTATTTTTTTAATAATTTTATTCAAAATGTATTTTTTTAATAATTTTATTCAAAATAATCAAAGTTATATAGTTCCCACTCCTTTATAATATTGTACAACGGTCATATGACTTTGAAAACACCGCTTCTCGTCAGATCAGCGCAGTTAAGCAAAGTACAGCATATTTAGTACTATAGTGGGAGACCATATGGGAATAGTATGTACTGTTGTTTTTGTTTTTGTTTTTGTTTTTGTTTTTGCTTTAAAATATTATAACAGCTGTCAAATTGATTTTTTATATAAAATACTTAATCTAAAGGTGATTTATAAAGCTTTAGATATATTAAAAATATTATTTAGCTTGTTAAAATTAATTATAAATATTAAAAAAACTGATTTTATTAATATTTTTAAAAATACTAAAAAACAAAACAATAAGAATACAGCTACATTGTATTTATTAGAAATTTAAAAATAAAAATTTCTTATTTCTAAAGTTTGCAATTTTTCAAAATGTATTTTTTTAATAATTTTATTCAAAATGTATTTTTTTAATAATTTTATTCAAAATAATCAAAGTTATATAGTTCCCACTCCTTTATAATATTGTACAACGGTCATATGACTTTGAAAACACCGCTTCTCGTCAGATCAGCGCAGTTAAGCAAAGTACAGCATATTTAGTACTATAGTGGGAGACCATATGGGAATAGTATGTACTGTTGTTTTTGTTTTTGTTTTTGTTTTTGTTTTTGCTTTAAAATATTATAACAGCTGTCAAATTGATTTTTTATATAAAATACTTAATCTAAAGGTGATTTATAAAGCTTTAGATATATTAAAAATATTATTTAGCTTGTTAAAATTAATTATAAATATTAAAAAAACTGATTTTATTAATATTTTTAAAAATACTAAAAAACAAAACAATAAGAATACAGCTACATTGTATTTATTAGAAATTTAAAAATAAAAATTTCTTATTTCTAAAGTTTGCAATTTTTCAAAATGTATTTTTTTAATAATTTTATTCAAAATGTATTTTTTTAATAATTTTATTCAAAATAATCAAAGTTATATAGTTCCCACTCCTTTATAATATTGTACAACGGTCATATGACTTTGAAAACACCGCTTCTCGTCAGATCAGCGCAGTTAAGCAAAGTACAGCATATTTAGTACTATAGTGGGAGACCATATGGGAATAGTATGTACTGTTGTTTTTGTTTTTGTTTTTGTTTTTGTTTTTGCTTTAAAATATTATAACAGCTGTCAAATTGATTTTTTATATAAAATACTTAATCTAAAGGTGATTTATAAAGCTTTAGATATATTAAAAATATTATTTAGCTTGTTAAAATTAATTATAAATATTAAAAAAACTGATTTTATTAATATTTTTAAAAATACTAAAAAACAAAACAATAAGAATACAGCTACATTGTATTTATTAGAAATTTAAAAATAAAAATTTCTTATTTCTAAAGTTTGCAATTTTTCAAAATGTATTTTTTTAATAATTTTATTCAAAATGTATTTTTTTAATAATTTTATTCAAAATAATCAAAGTTATATAGTTCCCACTCCTTTATAATATTGTACAACGGTCATATGACTTTGAAAACACCGCTTCTCGTCAGATCAGCGCAGTTAAGCAAAGTACAGCATATTTAGTACTATAGTGGGAGACCATATGGGAATAGTATGTACTGTTGTTTTTGTTTTTGTTTTTGTTTTTGTTTTTGCTTTAAAATATTATAACAGCTGTCAAATTGATTTTTTATATAAAATACTTAATCTAAAGGTGATTTATAAAGCTTTAGATATATTAAAAATATTATTTAGCTTGTTAAAATTAATTATAAATATTAAAAAAACTGATTTTATTAATATTTTTAAAAATACTAAAAAACAAAACAATAAGAATACAGCTACATTGTATTTATTAGAAATTTAAAAATAAAAATTTCTTATTTCTAAAGTTTGCAATTTTTCAAAATGTATTTTTTTAATAATTTTATTCAAAATAATCAAAGTTATATAGTTCCCACTCCTTTATAATATTGTACAACGGTCATATGACTTTGAAAACACCGCTTCTCGTCAGATCAGCGCAGTTAAGCAAAGTACAGCATATTTAGTACTATAGTGGGAGACCATATGGGAATAGTATGTACTGTTGTTTTTGTTTTTGTTTTTGTTTTTGTTTTTGCTTTAAAATATTATAACAGCTGTCAAATTGATTTTTTATATAAAATACTTAATCTAAAGGTGATTTATAAAGCTTTAGATATATTAAAAATATTATTTAGCTTGTTAAAATTAATTATAAATATTAAAAAAACTGATTTTATTAATATTTTTAAAAATACTAAAAAACAAAACAATAAGAATACAGCTACATTGTATTTATTAGAAATTTAAAAATAAAAATTTCTTATTTCTAAAGTTTGCAATTTTTCAAAATGTATTTTTTTAATAATTTTATTCAAAATGTATTTTTTTAATAATTTTATTCAAAATAATCAAAGTTATATAGTTCCCACTCCTTTATAATATTGTACAACGGTCATATGACTTTGAAAACACCGCTTCTCGTCAGATCAGCGCAGTTAAGCAAAGTACAGCATATTTAGTACTATAGTGGGAGACCATATGGGAATAGTATGTACTGTTGTTTTTGTTTTTGTTTTTGTTTTTGTTTTTGCTTTAAAATATTATAACAGCTGTCAAATTGATTTTTTATATAAAATACTTAATCTAAAGGTGATTTATAAAGCTTTAGATATATTAAAAATATTATTTAGCTTGTTAAAATTAATTATAAATATTAAAAAAACTGATTTTATTAATATTTTTAAAAATACTAAAAAACAAAACAATAAGAATACAGCTACATTGTATTTATTAGAAATTTAAAAATAAAAATTTCTTATTTCTAAAGTTTGCAATTTTTCAAAATGTATTTTTTTAATAATTTTATTCAAAATGTATTTTTTTAATAATTTTATTCAAAATAATCAAAGTTATATAGTTCCCACTCCTTTATAATATTGTACAACGGTCATATGACTTTGAAAACACCGCTTCTCGTCAGATCAGCGCAGTTAAGCAAAGTACAGCATATTTAGTACTATAGTGGGAGACCATATGGGAATAGTATGTACTGTTGTTTTTGTTTTTGTTTTTGTTTTTGTTTTTGCTTTAAAATATTATAACAGCTGTCAAATTGATTTTTTATATAAAATACTTAATCTAAAGGTGATTTATAAAGCTTTAGATATATTAAAAATATTATTTAGCTTGTTAAAATTAATTATAAATATTAAAAAAACTGATTTTATTAATATTTTTAAAAATACTAAAAAACAAAACAATAAGAATACAGCTACATTGTATTTATTAGAAATTTAAAAATAAAAATTTCTTATTTCTAAAGTTTGCAATTTTTCAAAATGTATTTTTTTAATAATTTTATTCAAAATGTATTTTTTTAATAATTTTATTCAAAATAATCAAAGTTATATAGTTCCCACTCCTTTATAATATTGTACAACGGTCATATGACTTTGAAAACACCGCTTCTCGTCAGATCAGCGCAGTTAAGCAAAGTACAGCATATTTAGTACTATAGTGGGAGACCATATGGGAATAGTATGTACTGTTGTTTTTGTTTTTGTTTTTGTTTTTGTTTTTGCTTTAAAATATTATAACAGCTGTCAAATTGATTTTTTATATAAAATACTTAATCTAAAGGTGATTTATAAAGCTTTAGATATATTAAAAATATTATTTAGCTTGTTAAAATTAATTATAAATATTAAAAAAACTGATTTTATTAATATTTTTAAAAATACTAAAAAACAAAACAATAAGAATACAGCTACATTGTATTTATTAGAAATTTAAAAATAAAAATTTCTTATTTCTAAAGTTTGCAATTTTTCAAAATGTATTTTTTTAATAATTTTATTCAAAATGTATTTTTTTAATAATTTTATTCAAAATAATCAAAGTTATATAGTTCCCACTCCTTTATAATATTGTACAACGGTCATATGACTTTGAAAACAC
Organism: Batkoa obscura; assembly: GCA_030770535.1. NCBI lineage: Eukaryota > Fungi > Entomophthoromycota > Entomophthoromycetes > Entomophthorales > Batkoaceae > Batkoa > Batkoa obscura. Next base: position 1,177,459 of record JASVEC010000013.1, on the reverse strand, counting down.
CGCTTCTCGTCAGATCAGCGCAGTTAAGCAAAGTACAGCATATTTAGTACTATAGTGGGAGACCATATGGGAATAGTATGTACTGTTGTTTTTGTTTTTGTTTTTGTTTTTGTTTTTGCTTTAAAATATTATAACAGCTGTCAAATTGATTTTTTATATAAAATACTTAATCTAAAGGTGATTTATAAAGCTTTAGATATATTAAAAATATTATTTAGCTTGTTAAAATTAATTATAAATATTAAAAAAACTGATTTTATTAATATTTTTAAAAATACTAAAAAACAAAACAATAAGAATACAGCTACATTGTATTTATTAGAAATTTAAAAATAAAAATTTCTTATTTCTAAAGTTTGCAATTTTTCAAAATGTATTTTTTTAATAATTTTATTCAAAATGTATTTTTTTAATAATTTTATTCAAAATAATCAAAGTTATATAGTTCCCACTCCTTTATAATATTGTACAACGGTCATATGACTTTGAAAACACCGCTTCTCGTCAGATCAGCGCAGTTAAGCAAAGTACAGCATATTTAGTACTATAGTGGGAGACCATATGGGAATAGTATGTACTGTTGTTTTTGTTTTTGTTTTTGTTTTTGTTTTTGCTTTAAAATATTATAACAGCTGTCAAATTGATTTTTTATATAAAATACTTAATCTAAAGGTGATTTATAAAGCTTTAGATATATTAAAAATATTATTTAGCTTGTTAAAATTAATTATAAATATTAAAAAAACTGATTTTATTAATATTTTTAAAAATACTAAAAAACAAAACAATAAGAATACAGCTACATTGTATTTATTAGAAATTTAAAAATAAAAATTTCTTATTTCTAAAGTTTGCAATTTTTCAAAATGTATTTTTTTAATAATTTTATTCAAAATGTATTTTTTTAATAATTTTATTCAAAATAATCAAAGTTATATAGTTCCCACTCCTTTATAATATTGTACAACGGTCATATGACTTTGAAAACACCGCTTCTCGTCAGATCAGCGCAGTTAAGCAAAGTACAGCATATTTAGTACTATAGTGGGAGACCATATGGGAATAGTATGTACTGTTGTTTTTGTTTTTGTTTTTGTTTTTGTTTTTGCTTTAAAATATTATAACAGCTGTCAAATTGATTTTTTATATAAAATACTTAATCTAAAGGTGATTTATAAAGCTTTAGATATATTAAAAATATTATTTAGCTTGTTAAAATTAATTATAAATATTAAAAAAACTGATTTTATTAATATTTTTAAAAATACTAAAAAACAAAACAATAAGAATACAGCTACATTGTATTTATTAGAAATTTAAAAATAAAAATTTCTTATTTCTAAAGTTTGCAATTTTTCAAAATGTATTTTTTTAATAATTTTATTCAAAATGTATTTTTTTAATAATTTTATTCAAAATAATCAAAGTTATATAGTTCCCACTCCTTTATAATATTGTACAACGGTCATATGACTTTGAAAACACCGCTTCTCGTCAGATCAGCGCAGTTAAGCAAAGTACAGCATATTTAGTACTATAGTGGGAGACCATATGGGAATAGTATGTACTGTTGTTTTTGTTTTTGTTTTTGTTTTTGTTTTTGCTTTAAAATATTATAACAGCTGTCAAATTGATTTTTTATATAAAATACTTAATCTAAAGGTGATTTATAAAGCTTTAGATATATTAAAAATATTATTTAGCTTGTTAAAATTAATTATAAATATTAAAAAAACTGATTTTATTAATATTTTTAAAAATACTAAAAAACAAAACAATAAGAATACAGCTACATTGTATTTATTAGAAATTTAAAAATAAAAATTTCTTATTTCTAAAGTTTGCAATTTTTCAAAATGTATTTTTTTAATAATTTTATTCAAAATGTATTTTTTTAATAATTTTATTCAAAATAATCAAAGTTATATAGTTCCCACTCCTTTATAATATTGTACAACGGTCATATGACTTTGAAAACACCGCTTCTCGTCAGATCAGCGCAGTTAAGCAAAGTACAGCATATTTAGTACTATAGTGGGAGACCATATGGGAATAGTATGTACTGTTGTTTTTGTTTTTGTTTTTGTTTTTGTTTTTGCTTTAAAATATTATAACAGCTGTCAAATTGATTTTTTATATAAAATACTTAATCTAAAGGTGATTTATAAAGCTTTAGATATATTAAAAATATTATTTAGCTTGTTAAAATTAATTATAAATATTAAAAAAACTGATTTTATTAATATTTTTAAAAATACTAAAAAACAAAACAATAAGAATACAGCTACATTGTATTTATTAGAAATTTAAAAATAAAAATTTCTTATTTCTAAAGTTTGCAATTTTTCAAAATGTATTTTTTTAATAATTTTATTCAAAATGTATTTTTTTAATAATTTTATTCAAAATAATCAAAGTTATATAGTTCCCACTCCTTTATAATATTGTACAACGGTCATATGACTTTGAAAACACCGCTTCTCGTCAGATCAGCGCAGTTAAGCAAAGTACAGCATATTTAGTACTATAGTGGGAGACCATATGGGAATAGTATGTACTGTTGTTTTTGTTTTTGTTTTTGTTTTTGTTTTTGCTTTAAAATATTATAACAGCTGTCAAATTGATTTTTTATATAAAATACTTAATCTAAAGGTGATTTATAAAGCTTTAGATATATTAAAAATATTATTTAGCTTGTTAAAATTAATTATAAATATTAAAAAAACTGATTTTATTAATATTTTTAAAAATACTAAAAAACAAAACAATAAGAATACAGCTACATTGTATTTATTAGAAATTTAAAAATAAAAATTTCTTATTTCTAAAGTTTGCAATTTTTCAAAATGTATTTTTTTAATAATTTTATTCAAAATGTATTTTTTTAATAATTTTATTCAAAATAATCAAAGTTATATAGTTCCCACTCCTTTATAATATTGTACAACGGTCATATGACTTTGAAAACACCGCTTCTCGTCAGATCAGCGCAGTTAAGCAAAGTACAGCATATTTAGTACTATAGTGGGAGACCATATGGGAATAGTATGTACTGTTGTTTTTGTTTTTGTTTTTGTTTTTGTTTTTGCTTTAAAATATTATAACAGCTGTCAAATTGATTTTTTATATAAAATACTTAATCTAAAGGTGATTTATAAAGCTTTAGATATATTAAAAATATTATTTAGCTTGTTAAAATTAATTATAAATATTAAAAAAACTGATTTTATTAATATTTTTAAAAATACTAAAAAACAAAACAATAAGAATACAGCTACATTGTATTTATTAGAAATTTAAAAATAAAAATTTCTTATTTCTAAAGTTTGCAATTTTTCAAAATGTATTTTTTTAATAATTTTATTCAAAATGTATTTTTTTAATAATTTTATTCAAAATAATCAAAGTTATATAGTTCCCACTCCTTTATAATATTGTACAACGGTCATATGACTTTGAAAACACCGCTTCTCGTCAGATCAGCGCAGTTAAGCAAAGTACAGCATATTTAGTACTATAGTGGGAGACCATATGGGAATAGTATGTACTGTTGTTTTTGTTTTTGTTTTTGTTTTTGTTTTTGCTTTAAAATATTATAACAGCTGTCAAATTGATTTTTTATATAAAATACTTAATCTAAAGGTGATTTATAAAGCTTTAGATATATTAAAAATATTATTTAGCTTGTTAAAATTAATTATAAATATTAAAAAAACTGATTTTATTAATATTTTTAAAAATACTAAAAAACAAAACAATAAGAATACAGCTACATTGTATTTATTAGAAATTTAAAAATAAAAATTTCTTATTTCTAAAGTTTGCAATTTTTCAAAATGTATTTTTTTAATAATTTTATTCAAAATGTATTTTTTTAATAATTTTATTCAAAATAATCAAAGTTATATAGTTCCCACTCCTTTATAATATTGTACAACGGTCATATGACTTTGAAAACACCGCTTCTCGTCAGATCAGCGCAGTTAAGCAAAGTACAGCATATTTAGTACTATAGTGGGAGACCATATGGGAATAGTATGTACTGTTGTTTTTGTTTTTGTTTTTGTTTTTGTTTTTGCTTTAAAATATTATAACAGCTGTCAAATTGATTTTTTATATAAAATACTTAATCTAAAGGTGATTTATAAAGCTTTAGATATATTAAAAATATTATTTAGCTTGTTAAAATTAATTATAAATATTAAAAAAACTGATTTTATTAATATTTTTAAAAATACTAAAAAACAAAACAATAAGAATACAGCTACATTGTATTTATTAGAAATTTAAAAATAAAAATTTCTTATTTCTAAAGTTTGCAATTTTTCAAAATGTATTTTTTTAATAATTTTATTCAAAATGTATTTTTTTAATAATTTTATTCAAAATAATCAAAGTTATATAGTTCCCACTCCTTTATAATATTGTACAACGGTCATATGACTTTGAAAACACCGCTTCTCGTCAGATCAGCGCAGTTAAGCAAAGTACAGCATATTTAGTACTATAGTGGGAGACCATATGGGAATAGTATGTACTGTTGTTTTTGTTTTTGTTTTTGTTTTTGTTTTTGTTTTTGCTTTAAAATATTATAACAGCTGTCAAATTGATTTTTTTATATAAAATACTTAATCTAAAGGTGATTTATAAAGCTTTAGATATATTAAAAATATTATTTAGCTTGTTAAAATTAATTATAAATATTAGTAAAATCTAAATAATATAAAATAAAAAAGTTTTAATTATAAATATTAAAAATTGATCTAAATTTAAGTTTTTAATTTTATAAGTCTTTAATACATGATCAGTTAAATTAAAAAGCTTAAAAGTATATAAAAAATTTAACTTAAAAGACTTATTTTAGTTGTTCTATTTTTTTTAAATAATTAAAAAAGTTAATTATATGTTAAATATATTTATTATTAAATGTTTAATAAATATATGGTGGTGTTTTTTTTAGCTTCATAACTTTTTCCATCTTTTAAGCGCTATTTGAGCGGAAAATTTGTTAGTAAAATTCTTAAACACAAAAATACATCCCCATATAATATACAATCATGTAATTATTTAACTTTGTTTTTTATCAAAACAAAAATAAAAAGAAAAGAAATGTTACTAAGGTTTACTATTAATAATAACAAATTTAATCAAGCAATGTATAAAATTAGTGCTTTAAAGGAAACAGGAAACAAAAACCAACAAGTAGTATTATTATCGACTATAGCTTCAGTATATTCTTTTGATGAATGTAAAAGTTTTGGATTTAATATAAGTAGAAATCAATATGGTTATTTAAAAATAATTAGCAATAATAAAATACTAACATTACAATCTATTATTAAAAATACAAAAAAAATTAAAGATGAGCAAATTGAGATTATTATACAATATTTACTTGATAATTCAACTATTTCATCAAGATTTAATAATAATAAAAATAATGATAATAAATATTCATCAGATAATATGTATGTTAAATAAAGGTAGAAGAATGATATATAGTAAATATTTTAATGATTTAAAAGATAAAGCAGTAGCTAGGTCAACATTTTTCAAATATATACCAAATAATTTTAAAAATCCAGCAAGAAAAACAGATTTATGTAATATGTGTGCCCAGTATACAGTTAGAAAAAAGTTATAAATTATATAGATTTTATATTAATGCTTAAAAAACATATCCAATAAAATTGCTAAAAAATTAAATAATAAAAGGTATAATAATTTTAGACTTTAAACAAAATATGGAAATAGGAACAAGACCAGATCCAATAAATTTAGATCATTATAATAAGCAAGCTATATCAGTATCAGGTTTTAATGTTTTATATTTAAAAAATGATAAAACAGTAGCCAAAGTTTATTTTGATTATTTATCTAAAATATTAAATCATGATTCAGCATATGTAGGAGATTGTTTAATTGATTTGAATCTAAAGAGCCTTTATTTAAAAAGTTTACAAAAATTAATATATGGACAGATACAGGATATCATTTTAAATCTCAAGAGTTTTTACATTATATATTTGAAGAAATTTATAAAATAAATAGTAGTTTAATATTGATCTTGATTTTTTTGCTGGCATCATGGAAAAAGTATAGTTGATGGACATTTTGGAAATCTTTCATAGTGGAAAAATAGTCTTAAAGCATTAGGTAAGATAGAAGATATTAATCAATTGATTTCAAATGAGATTTTTATTTGTGAACATAATAGAGTTAATAACTCAACTGTCAATAATGGAAAAACAAATATAATTTTTAAAAAGTATGAAAGAAACAAAGATACAAAAAAATAATAAAAATAATAAAAATACAAGGTATTAAAAGTACTTACATTTTATTAAACGTGGTAATAAACTACACTGTTATCCAGTACTGATAGATCAAAAAAAAGTGATATGATCCCAACTAAAGTTATAAAGTTTACAAAAAATTAACTCCAGGTTATTTTAAAAAATAAATGAAAATTTAAGTTCAATATTTAGTAAACAAGTAAATAGCTTATCAAATGATAGAAATCAATTATTAAATGTCAATATTATTTAAATTGTTAATAGCTAAGCTAATAAATATTCAAAGAGCAAGTAGTTGTAATAATAAGTAAAAACTATTGTTACACTGCTTGTGTTACATAGGGTTGGTTAATTATAGTTTTGGGGCTAACCACTCCCTCCCATGCAACTATTTATTAACTTAGTGATACATTAATAATGTAATTATAATATTAAAATTGTTTATTTATTTAATAGTAAATCTGCAGTGTTAGCTATAAAGCAGTTAATAATAAATATCTCTTAATAAAGTTTTATAAAAATATATATTTATTTACATATTACATATTACAACTTTAATTACTATCACTATATAGACTATATTCATAAAAGCCTTGCTAATTCAAGAATTTATATTAAATTTGATAGAAATTCCGCTAACTTACAATATAAATTATAATAAAATAGTTTAAAAATTGGATAAAAAAATGAACCCAATTCGGACACCCCCATATTAAAATTAAAAAAATCTAAACATAAGGATGGATATCTTTTTTGGTCTCGCTATTTTTTCTATCTTTTAAGCGCTATCTGAGCGGAAAAATTGCTAGTAAATTTCTCCGCTTAAATAGTGCTTAAAAAAATAGAGAAAGTAATGAAGCCAAAAAAAACATGATTGATATCTTTATAAAACTTTATTAAAAAATATTTATTATTGATTGCTTTATAACTAATATTGCAGATTTGCTATCAAATAAATAAACAATTTTATTGTTATAATTGGATTTATTAGTATATTACCAAGTTAATAAACAGCTGTATAAGGAGGGAGTGGTTAGCCTTAAAACTACAATTAACCATCTTTATATGGGGGTGTTTTTTTGGCTTCATTTTTCTATCTTTTAAGCGTTATTTGAGCGGGAAAACTATTAGTGAAATCCATAAACAAAAAAATACATCCCCATATAATGCAAACAATACAATAATAGTTTTTACTTATTATTACAACTACTTGCTCTTTGACTATTTATTAACTTAGCCATTAATAATTTAAGTAATACCAACATTTAATAACTAATTTTTATCATTTAATAAGCTACTTACCTGTTTACTAAATATTGAAACTTTTAAACTTTCTGTTATTTTTATAAGATAAGCTGGGGTTGATCTTTTAATTTTTCCTATTCTCTATAGACTCTATAATCTTAATTGGAATCATATCACTTTTTTTTGATCTATCAGATACTGAATAGCAGTATAGTTTATCATTATATTTAATAAAATGTAAGTATTTATTATTATTATTATTTTTTATTATTTTTTATTATTTTTTATTATTTATTATTATTTTTTATTATTTTTGTTTTTTTCATACTTTAAAAATTATATTTGTTTTATTATTATTAGCAGTTAAATTGTTAATTTTATTATGTCCACAAATAGAGTATTTAAATTTTGAAATTAATTAATATTTTTTATTTTATTTAATGCTTCAAAACTATTTTTCTATTATGAAAATTTCTAAATATTTATCAGTCATACTTTTTCCATGATGGCTCATCAGTAAAAACTCTCGAGATTTAAAATGATTCCCTGCATCTGCCCATATGGGGATGTATTTTTTTGTTTAAGAATTTTACTAACAATCTTTCCACTCAAATAGCGCTTAAAAAATGGAAAAAATAATGAAACCAAAAAACACCCCCATATATTAATTTCTATAAACTCTTTAAAAGCTCTTTAGATATTAAATCCAAAACTTTTACATTCATCAAAAGAATATACTGAAACTATAGTTGATGATAATGCTACTTGTTGGTTTTTGTTTCCTGTTTCCCTTAAAGCACTAATTTTATACATTGCTTGATTAAGTTTGTTATTATTAATAGTAAACTTTAATAACTTGAAATTTGAATTAATTATTAAGTAAATTCTGAAACTAATTCGGATGTCACCAACCGATTTGTTAGAAACTACCGATCTAATCATTTTAAAACTTTCTAAACAATATAATACATCTTTATATATATTTGCAAAAAATCACCCTACTAGCATTTTCTTAATAATATTTATCTTTTAAGCTTTTTAACTTACTTTTTGCTTTTTTTAACTTGGCAATAAAAATTTTATTTTATAAAGGAGGTCAAAAAAGTTTGAGGAATTGAGGAATTTTTATTAGCAAGAGGCAAAAGTTTTTTGCATAAATTAAACGTATAAATATACATGAAATTGCTTGCAAAGTTTCAAATTAACTCAATCAGCTGCTTTTGATTTTTGAGTAATAAATATAATTCTATAAAAGTTTTTTTAAAATACTAGTTTTAAAAATAGTTTACATTAGATGATTGCTATTTTTTGTTTAATCTAACATTAGAAATTGCTAAACCTATTTATTTTTTTAAACGATGTTTTGGAATATTCTGATAAGTTCTCTATCTACAATTGTTTAATATTTAACAAATTATTAATATAAAATGTATAAAATTTTAAGTTATAAAAAAATAATTTTGATTTTTTATACTGTTTTTATTAAATTGTATTGTATTTAAATTTAACTCAATTAAGCTTTTATAAATGCTAACCTTTATCTTTTTAGCTTTAATTAAAATTTCTAGATTATTGATATTAAAATTGATTATTTTTAAACACTAAAAATTATTCATGAAATAAATTTATTTAAAGCTGTTTTTATTTATTTATACATAATAAAAGCAGTATTTTATTAATTAACTCAAATGACTTGATTAAAGATTAAAGTAAAAAAAAGATAATTAACATCAATAACAATAAAAAAATATTGATTGTTAACAGATAAAAAAATAAGTATAATTTTGCAGAAATTTTATATAAAATTAAAAACAGGAGGATAAAAATTAAATAAAATCGTATTTAGTAAACTTTTACTTTTTTGAGCTTTTTAAGCAAAAAAATGTTATTAAAAAAAAGCACATTTTATTTTTTAAAAGCAATATCAAGAAATGAAGAAATTTTCTATCTAAATTGAAATTATATTTTAGAACAATAATAAGAAAGACGAATTTAAAAGCTATAAAAAAAGCTTTTTACAAAAAATAATAATATATCAGTTAATTAAAAAATTAGGTAACTTCCTATAGTATTTAGCTACTTTTAAGCTATAAAAATTAAAACCAATCACAAAAAGCAAAATTGTAAGTAATAGTATTCAAAGCAGAGCAGTCTGACAAAATTTGTATATTGAACTAATATTTAGGATGAATGAACAAAAAAAAGATAAAATAAAACTTATTCCGGAAGCTTTTTATATTATATTATATTATACAAAAAAGTTTAAAACTAAAATTTTTAAAGACTCAATTCCTTAAAAAGATAGAAAAATAATGATAAAAGTTACATAATATATAAAGATCTTTATTAGAATAACAATAAAATATAACAGCTTTTATATATTCCATTTTTTCAAAACTCTTTGTAGAGAGCAAAAATGCAATTCTACCGCCAGGCATAAATAAAAAAAACGCAAAACAACTGTTCACTTTTTGAAAATCTAATAAAATTCATGATGTTAAACACTGTATATCTTAGAGATAAACAAACGAGAAAATAATAAGCCATTGGTAAATCGTCTAATGTTGAAAACAACGATCTTCATTGGTAGCCTATAATTTGTATGTTCTCCGCTAAGATTACTATTAACAAGTACTATTCCAAACCGGCCTAAATGGGTCGATTTTGTTTTAATGCTCTATCAGTTCTCAACTAATATGGCTTCAGATGAAAGAGACTGATAGGAGTAGCCCTTAAATATTAGTCTAGGGTGGTTTTAAAAAATTCATAACAAAATTTATTTTTGAATATTAGTAAAAATTGTTTTTTTAATCAAATTCAAAACTCAGCTAAATTTCAACTTGGCTATCCAAATTATTCTATAGTTGATTTTAAAAATCTCAAATTCCTTTAGCTGGCGTTTTTTTTTGAGACTTTCATGTGAACTATAAATGAGGGTGTTTTTTTGACTTTTTATCACTTTTTTTATTTTTTAAGCGCTATTTGAGTGGAAAGACTATTTTATTAGTAAATTCTTAAACAAAAAATACATCCCCCATATACTAACAAATTTTTTATTTTTTTAAAATAAATACTATTTAAGCTTTGCTTTTAATGACACTTGAAAAATTGAGCCAAACAGTGGTTCTTTTTTTCTTGTTCAATACCACCTATGTCTCTGTGACCTAAATACTACATATTCGTTTATAATATTAGCTAAAAAAAGTTTTGATGGCAGTTAGAATCAAATTTTATCGTATTTAAAAGCTTAAATTTGTACAACTATACTTTATAGAGTGTTTTTATAGTTTTGCCATCAACCTAAAAAAGGAATCCTGATTTTCCGGAATAGTGTCTATTAATGAAAAACGTGATTATTAATGCGGTGTACTGTTTACTAACTTAAAGGTCTGTTTTTCTTAAATAATGGATTTTTTTTAACCAACCTTATAAAATAAGAATAAAAGCTAATTTGTTAAAAAACTATTATAAGTTAAAGTAATAAATATCGGAAAAAAATTAAACTTAAAACAGAAAATTAACAAAATATTCCCCATTAGTTTAGTTAATTTTAAATTAAAGATTTTGAATGCACAACAGAGTTCAATCTATGATAAAGAATTGGTCACGTATTTATTAACCCATTCACTTATTTGACGGCTTCTACCCATCTCAAACCTTGGGGACCTACTTAAGCTTTAGATGGGTAGAGGCCCCCCGTGTCTATATACTATTTAGTTAAATTATTGATTAATTTTAATTATAATGCAATTTTTTAAAAACTAGACCAATTTTTTTAGCATCACAGCTCTAGAGTTTGTTGTTACAGCTACCTACCTAAAAAAAATAAAATTGATTCAATGCTATTTTTTACCAAAATTTTAGTTAATAAAGACAAGAAATCAAACCAATCAAATAGTTAATTAGGTTTATGATATTTCAACCTTTTATTAGTTTAAGCTTTGGTGGTATGTTTATTCATTTTAACCCCTTCCATTGCAATTAATTTCACAGTTTACTTCATTCAAAAAATGCTTACCATGTGTGATTCAGCACTTTTACTTTATAATAAATAATTTAAAAATTGTCCATCTCAAGCAGCTAGCTGAGTTGTATTATCATACAGTATTTGAATAGAATTTGAAATTTTATTTTATCTTAAAAACTTTAAAATGTATAATTCTAATAAAAACCTGATTTGTAATTGGCAATAAAAATCCTAATTAATTATAGCAATTGTAGTGATTAATATAATTTCTAATCATTTTGTAATACAAAACATTTATTATATCATTTTAGTTTAAACTACGTTATTTTATTTAATTAAAAAAAATAGCAAAATTAAAAAGACATTAATCATATAGTCATAGAAATCGTCAACTTTACTGTTGTAAACACATTTTATTGATATGATAAAATTCTCTGATACCTTTTAAACAGAACAGAAAACCAAAAAGTTTTAATATACAAACAGGTCATTTTACTAAATATGAGTATTTTATCTAGATATAGTATTAAAATAATAGGTAAGCTATAAAAGCGTATAAAAACTCTCATTTCATCGAACATTAAATAGTAATCAAAATATGGGACTTTTGAAAAAACATTTACATTAATAAATATAAATCATATTAAGTAAAGATGATCAAAATAATAGGATTAATCAGATTTTTTGTATAACAAATCAAAAACACAAGCTATACTTTATTAAATACAAAATATACTAATTAACAATAGTTAAAATATATATGGCCTTTGGAAAAGTATTTATATTGTAAATTTTTGTTATTGAAAAAAATAATTATTAAATATAAAACATTAAGCAAAACGACAGATGATTAATTACAATAAAGCCCCAAAATTTGATCAAGTTATTTCATTATGTATAAAATTATAATATATGAAAAAAATCAATTTATCATAAACCCATTTATAAATATTAGTGGCATAAATTTTAAGCTTGTGACCCAGTTGTGGGGGGGGGTTTATGGAAGGAAAAATAATAATAGTGCAAAATGTGTTTCAAGCTAAATAAAATAAAGACATGAGATTGTATGAAAATAACTTTATTAATATAAGCAAAACTAGAGACAGAGACTAGAGGCTATAACGTATACAACATATTATTATATAGTAAATTATTTGAGTTTTTATGCTGATTAGAATGATCTAAAAATAAATTTAAAAAATCTGTTTCCAATGTTGCCATATTTTCATCCAATTAAGGTTAAATCAGATTCAGTTTTGTCTGGTAGTTTAACGGTAAGCATAAGGTTACAAATGTACTTTTTCAAAATGTTATTTCGTACTTTTATATTTAAACTCTCGAAGTTAATATTTTAATGATTTTTTTATCAATTTTTCACTGTTAAACTATATCAACTATTTTTTTAAATCTTGAAAGAGCCAAAAGCTCCCATAGCTTATTGTTGGCAGTAATGTTTAAAAAAGGGGGAGTAAAATTTCAGGTTAAAACACTCCTGTAGATTTTAGGTTTAAAATGAGAGTAAAATAAAGTACTAAAAGAGAATGTTGATAGTTATCCAAACAGAGTTACTAAAAGCTAAAACTTAAAAATTCCAATTAAAACACTTTTAAATAAAAAAACACATCCACATTATACTACTGCCATTTATGAGTTTTACTAACAATCTTTCCGCTCAAACAACGCTTAAAAAATGGAAAAAGTATGAAACCAAAAAAAACATCCCCATTGATCATCTTTTTTTTGTGTAGGTTTAATTATCCCTCATCAAAACATATTTAGCATAAGTAAGGTTTTAAGGGGAATAAAATCCCAAAGCTTTATTTATAGTAATATGGTATTAAAGTAAAGCAAAGAGTGTTGTGTATATTAAGTGATTAAGTTAATACACAATAAGGGACAGAGATAATAATAAGGCTTCTGATATTAAAAAGATAAAAAGTAAATGAATGCCATTTATAAAATAATTAACGAAACAGGGATAAAAAAGTAAGTAGCTTTCTGATTTTTTAAATTTGATGAATCATAAAAATATTTGGGAATCTAATTTGTATTGTTTTAAATAGTGCAATACAAAGGAGTATAAAACAGTCAATTTTGCTGTGCTTTGGAGTGAAATTTTTGAGAAAAAATAGGGATATATTTTTTTAATCAAAAAACCAGGATTTTTAAATTTAACAGTATAAAAATGTGTAAAATTTAGAACATGATAAAAAAACTAAAGGATCTATAAATTTAACAATTGAATTTTTTTAATATATTAAGGTATATTAGTCAATATAATCCAACTATTTTTATTTCAAACTGACTGAAAACGATAAAAAAAGCAACAAATTTTTAAATCAAGCTTAAATTTTGTCAATTACCAATCAATTGAAATAAATAATTGGTTTCAAAAACACCACCTCTGTCTTGTCTTTAAAGTACCAGTGCTTATTTTTTAGCTCTAATTATTTTTAAGATAAATTAAATTCAAATTATAAATTTAATTAAGTTTGTTTATAGCCATAAAAAGCTAATATGAAATTTAAGAATAGCCTTTTCATTCAAACGGGAATGTCTGAATTGGTTTCAGAATTTAACTAGAAGTTAATCCAAATTTTAAGTTTTTAAATTTGTAAGTCTTTAATGTATAATCAGCTAAATTTAAAAAGCTTAAAATTAAATATAAAATTTAACTTAAAAGACTTATTTTGTTTATTTTATTTTTTTAATTACGTTTATAAAAGTTAGTACTCAGTGATTGGAGTTAAAAGTAGTTCTAGCTTAATTAACTGGCCATAAGTCAAAAGGCCTTAGTTTATGTAGCTAAGATAGACTTAAATCAATAGGAGTAATATGCAATAAGCTACGAGCTATGTAAAATAAATAGAATACAGGATACTACTGTAAAATCTACATAAGATATTGTCAGAAAGACTTAGTGGCTTTATCAATAGTACGATATCAGGGAGTAATTCAGTTAAAAAGCCTCGAGTTATCATGTTGAAGGATCTCTTTTATACTCCAACAGGTATGTAGGGATATCAAAACGAGAGGATATCATTCTTTGCAATATGAAGTTAGAAATTCTCGCAGCAAATCAAAATAAGGGACTCTGACTTGATTGTGTTTGAACTTAAGAACACAGCAACTTAAGTAATTGTGTTATAATCAATTCAAGAGCTAAACTAATAAAGCAATATTTCACAATTACAACCTATTATTAATGCGAAAAAAATTAAAGATGAGCAAATTGAGATTATTATACAATATTTACTTGATAATTCAACTATTTCATCAAGATTTAATAATAATAAAAATAATGATAATAAATATTCATCAGATGATATATATATGTTAAATAAAAGGTAGAAGAATGATATATGGGGGTGTTTTTTTTGGCTTCATTGCTTTTTCTATCTTTTAAGCGCTATTTGAGTGGAAAGATTGTTAGCAAAATTCTTAAACACAAAAATACATCCTCATATTGTAAGTTAGTGGAATTTCTGTTAAATTTAATACAAATTCCCGGACTAGCAAGGCTTTCACTAATATAATATATATATTGTTATTAATCAAAGTTGTAGTATGTGAATAAATATATATTCATAAAAATTCATCGAAAAATATTTATATTGACTGTTTTACAGCTAGGATTGCAGATTTGTTATCAAAGTAAATAGACTATATTAATATTATAATTACATTATTAATAGAGGATATTTTTTTGGTTTCATCACTTTTTCTATCTTTTTAGCACTATTTGAGCGGAAAGATTGTTTAGTAAAATCCTTGAACAAAAAAATACATCCCCAATATATCACTAAGTTAATAAATAGTTGCATGGGAGGGAGTGGTTAGCCCCAAAACTATAATTAACCATCTTTATATAATACAAGCAATATAATAATAGTTTTTATTTGTTATTAAAACTACTTGCTTTTTAATTGTTTATTAACTTGGTTGTTAATGATTCAAATAACATCAACATTCAATAAATGATTTTTATTATTTGGTGATGGTATTTTTTTGTTTAAGAATTTTACTAGCAGTTTTTTCACTTAAATAGCGCTTAAAAAATGGAAAAGTAATGAAACCAAAAAAAACACCCCCATATGTGTTTTATTATTATTAACAGTTGAGTTATTAATTCTATTATGTTCACAAATAAAAATCTCATTTGAAATCAATTGATTAATATCTTCTATTTTACCTAATGCTTCAAAACTATTTTTCCATTATAAAAAATTTCCAAAATGTCCATCAACTATATTTTCTCCATGATGCTCAGCAAAAAAACTAAGATCAATATTTAAACTAGTATTTACTTTTTAAATATAAAACATTAAAACCTGATACTGATATAGCTTGTTTGTTATAATGATCTAAGTTTATTGGATCTGGTCTTGTTCCTATTTCCATATTTTGTTTAAAGTCTAGAATTATTATACAACTTCTATTATTTAATTTTTCAATAGTTTCATTAAATATGTTTTTTTGAGTATCAATACAAAATTCATATAATTTATATAACCTTTTTTCTTTATTAAAAGATTCCTGTATCTCTGCTTTATTTTCTGTCGCTGTATTTATTTTATTTTCAAATAGCTTTTTTCTAACTGTATACTGGACACATATATTACATAAATCTGTTTTTCTTGCTGGATTTTTAAAATTATTTGGTATATATTTGAAAAATGTTGACCTAGCTACTGCTTTATCTTTTAAATCATTAAAATATTTACTATATATCATTCTTCTACCTTTATTTAACATACATATTATCTGATGAATATTTATTATCATTATTTTTATTATTATTAAATCTTGATGAAATAGTTGAATTATCAAGTAAATATTGTATAATAATCTCAATTTGCTCATCTTTAATTTTTTTTGTATTTTTAATAATAGATTGTAATGTTAGTATTTTATTATTGCTAATTATTTTTAAATAACCATATTGATTTCTACTTATATTAAATCCAAAACTTCTACATTCATCAAAAGAATATACTGAAGCTATAGTCGATAATAATGCTACTTGTTGGTTTTTGTTTCCTGTTTCCTTTAAAGCACTAATTTTATACATTGCTTGATCAAGTCTGTTATTATTAATAGTAAACTTTAATGACATTTCTTTTCCTTTTTTTGTTTTATTATAAAATTCTATAAACTCTGGGTTATTGTGAATAGTTGTTAAAATTGATGTAAATGAATTACAATGTTTATATAATGTGTTTCTCCCTATCGTATTAAATTTTTTAGAAATTCCATTTCGAAGTTTAGTTATAAAAGCTTGCATTTTGTTTTTATTTTAATAAAAAATAAAGTCAATAATTATATATTTATATATTATATAGCTATTGGATATTTAATAAAAAATACAAACACTGTGAAATATTGTTTCATCAGCTCGAGGCTTTTTAATTGAATTGTTCCCTAATATTTTACTTTTAATAAAGCCACTAAGTCTTTCTGACAATATCTTATGTAGATTTTACAGTAGTATATTGTATTCTATTTATTTTATATAGTTCGTAGCTTATTGCGCACTATTCCTATTAATTTAAGTCTATCTCAGTTACATAAACTAAGGCCTTTTGACTTATGGCCAGTTAATTAAGCTAGAACTACTTTTAACTCCAATCACTGAGTACTAACTTTTATAAACGTAATTAAAAAAATAAAATAAACAAAATAAGTCTTTTAAGTTAAATTTTATATTTAATTTTAAGCTTTTTAAATTTAGCTGATTATACATTAAAGACTTACAACTTTAAAAACTTAAAATTTGGATTAACTTCTAGTTAAATTCTGAAACCAATTCAGACACCCCCATATAGTAAATATTTTAATGATTTAAAGGATGAAGCAGTAGCTAGGTCAATATTTTTCAAATATACACCAAATAATTAGAAATCCAGCAAGAAAAGCAGATTTATGTAATATATGTGTCCAGTATACAGTTAGAAAAAAGTTATAAATTATATAGATTTTATATTGACACTTAAAAGAACATATTTAATGAAACTATTATTAAAAATTAGATAATAAAAGTTATGTAGTAATTTTAAATTATGATTTAGCATATATAAAAGATTATTTAATTAATTTAATATTTAAAAAGTTTACAAAAATTAATATATAAACAAATATAGAAATCTTTTTATATTATATGGGGTGTTTTTGATTTCATAACTTTTTCCATTTTTCAAGCGCATTTGAGTAAAATAATTGCTAGCAAAATTCTTAAACAAAAGAATACATCCTTATATAATATTTTATATAATTAAGAAAAAGTAAAAATAAACTTTAGCTATAAAAAATGCTTAAAATAATAATAAAAATATTTACATTAGTTTAATCAGTTTATGTATTAATGCAACAAGTCTATAGAAACTGAAAAAAAATAACACTGCTATTATGTTTTAAAAGGACTATAAAAATATTTTTGTTAATAAACCAAATTGTTAAAATTAAAAAACTAATATTAAAGTAATAATACTTTTTTCAAGTAAGGAATCAAACCCCAGTTTTTTGCATAACAGGTGGGGGGTTACTCAACAATATACTACTTAAGATAATTCATCAGTGTAAATTTTATTTTTTAATAATATATAGGGATCTTTAAATTAATTTTATCTTTTTATTGAAAAGCAAAAGTACCCACAACACAATTTTAAATTATTTTTTTATAATTTATATTGTAGGTTAGTGGAATTTCTATTAAATTTAATACAAATTCCCGGATTAGCAAGACTTTTACTAGCATAGCCTATATATTGATATTAGTTAAAGTTGCAGTATGTAAACAAATGCATATTCTTATAAAACCTCATTGAGAAATATTTATTATTAGCTGCTTTTTTTTACAACCAACATTGCAGATCTGCTATTAAATAAATAAACAATTTTAATATTATAATTACATTATTAATGTATCACTAAGTTAATAAATAGTTGCATGGGAGGGGAGTGGTTAGCCCCAAAACTATAATTAACCAACCCTATGTAACACAAGCAGTGTAACAATAGTTTTTACTTATTATTACAACTACTTGCTCTTTGACTATTTATTAACTTAGCCATTAATAATTTAAGTAATACCAACATTTAATAACTAATTTTTATCATTTAATAAGCTACTTACCTGTTTACTAAATATTGAAACTTTTAAACTTTCTGTTATTTTTATAAGATAAGCTGGGGTTGATCTTTTAATTTTTCCTATTCTCTATAGACTCTATAATCTTAATTGGAATCATATCACTTTTTTTTGATCTATCAGATACTGAATAGCAGTATAGTTTATCATTATATTTAATAAAATGTAAGTATTTATTATTTTTTATTATTTTTTATTATTTTTTATTATTTATTATTATTTTTTATTATTTTTGTTTTTTTCATACTTTAAAAATTATATTTGTTTTTTTCATACTTTAAAAATTATATTTGTTTTATTATTATTAGCAGTTAAATTGTTAATTTTATTATGTCCACAAATAGAGTATTTAAATTTTGAAATTAATTAATATTTTTTATTTTATTTAATGCTTCAAAACTATTTTTCTATTATGAAAATTTCTAAAATGTTTATCAATTATATTTTTTCTATAGTGCTTAGTAAAAAAAGTGAGATTTAATATTTAAACTATTATCATTTTATAAATTTTTTTAAATATATAATATAAAAATTTTTATATATTTGTTTATATATTAATTTTTATAAACTTTTTAAATATTAAATCAATTAGATAATCTTTTACATATTAAATCATAATTTAAAATTACTACATAACTTCCATTATTTAATTTTTTAATAATAGTTTCATTAAATATGTTCTTTTAAGTGTTAATATAAAATCTATATAATTTGTATAGCTTTTTTTTTTATTAAAAGATTTTTCTATCTTTATTTTATTTTTTATTGTATTTGTTTATTTATAAATAATTTTTTTCTAACTAGTATATTAGTCACATATATTATATAGGTCCGTTTTTTTTGCTGTATTTTAAAATTATTTGGTATGTATTTGAAAAGTATTGACCTGGTTACTGTTTTATTTTTAAAATTATTAAAATATTTATTATGTATCATTTTTTTACTTTTGTTTTAATATATGGGAATGCTTTTTTTGATTTCATCACTTTTTCCATTTTTAAGTGTTGTTTGAGCGGAAAGATTGTTAGTAAAATTCTTAAACAAAAAATATATCACCATATATTATTTGATAAATATTTAATATCTTGTTTTTTCGATTTTTTTAAAATGAGTTTTTTAAGTTAAATCTTTTTATTTAACTTTAAGCTTTCTTAAATTTAGTCAGTTATATGAGGATTTTTTTTTGGTTTTATCATTTTTTCCACTTTTTAAGTGTTATTTGAAGCAGAAAAATTAGTAGTAAACTTATTAAGCAAAGAAATACATCCTTTTATGTATTAATATAAATTTTTAAATAAACTTTGAAAAAACTAATTCAGGCCATCCCCACTATATATTTACACTTATAAAATTTCTAAAAATTGTTTCATATATATATTAAGATTGGTTTGTTTAAATGTTTATTAATAACAAAACCAGCGTTTTCCATACAAACAAAGATGGGTATGTTTTTTTTTGTTTCATTATTTTTTCCACTTTTAAGCGCTATTTCAGCGGAAAGATTGCTAGTAAAATTCTTAAACAAAAAAATACATCTCCAAATGCTGAACAAAGTAAAAAAAAGTAAGAAAAGACAGCTTTTTGATTCAATTTTAAAAATAATAAAAATCTACTTACTAAGTTTTATAAAATTCAATTCAATTATCTTTTTTACACTTTAGCTGCAAATGTTACAAATGCAAAATCAAACAATAAAAAGTCATCATTTTGTATTTAGAATGGTAGTTTTAATTATAAAAAAATAATTGAATAATATGACTTAGTATATAGTAAATTATGTTCAAAGGTTTATTAAAAAGATTCAAAAAATGCAATGACTTGAAATAAAGATAAAGCTTAATAACTTTACTGAAGTTGTTTTTGTCATTGAATGTTCTGTATAACAGGCTCTAGAGCTTACTAGTACTTTAAGGTACCAAGGTTTTTTTTAGAAAAAAGGACACAATATAGGGATGTATTTTTGTGTTTAAGAACTTTACTAACAGTTTTTCCACTTAAATAGCACTTAAAAAAATGGAAAAAATAATGAAACCAAAAAACACTCCCATTTCGAAGTTTAGTTATAAAAGCTTGCATTTTGTTTTTATTTTAATAAAAAAATATAAAACACTGTGAAATATCGTTTCATCAGCTCTGTGATTGATTATCGCATAATAATCACTTAACTTGTTTACAAAACTGTTGGAGTATAAAATAGATTTCCCAACATAATAGCTCGAGGCTTTTTAATTGAATTGTTCCCTAATATTGTACTTTTAATGAAGCCAGTAAGTCGTCTTATAGTATTTTACGTAGATTTTACAGCAGTATATTGTATTCTATTTATTTTATATAGTTCGTAGCTTATTGCGCACTATTCCTATTAATTTAAGTCTATCTCAGTTACATAAACTAAGGCCTTTTGACTTATGGCCAGTTAATTAAGCTAGAACTACTTTTAACTCCAATCACTGAGTACTAACTTTTATAAACGTAATTAAAAAAATAAAATAAACAAAATAAGTCTTTTAAGTTAAATTTTATATTTAATTTTAAGCTTTTTAAATTCAACTGATCCATAACATTAAACTTACAAATTTAAAACTCAAATTTGGATTGATTTCTAGTTAAATTCTGAAACCAATTCAGACATTCCCATTTGAATGAAAAGGCTATTAGTAAAATTCTTAAATAAAAAAATACATCCTTATATAATTTAAACATTATAATCCATTTACATTAATTTTAATAATTAATTTTTTAATAATAGTAAACTTAATCAAGCAATATGGGGATGTGTTTTTTTGTTTAAGAATTTTACTAACAATCTTTCCGCTGAAATAGCACTTAAAAAATGGAAAAAGTAATGAAGCCAAAAAAAACACCCCCATATACAAATTTTATATTAACACTTAAAAGAACATATTTAATGAAACTATTATTAAAAAATTAAATAATGGAAGTTATGTAGTAATTTTAAATTATGATTTAATATGTAAAAGATTATCTAATTGATTTAATATTTAAAAAGTTTATAAAAATTAATATATAAACAAATATATAAAAATTTTTATATTATATATTTAAAAAAATTTATAAAATGATAATAGTTTAAATATTAAATCTCACTTTTTTTACTAAGCACTATAGAAAAAATATAATTGATAAACATTTTAGAAATTTTCATAATAGAAAAATAGTTTTGAAGCATTAAATAAAATAAAAAATATTAATTAATTTCAAAATTTAAATACTCTATTTGTGGACATAATAAAATTAACAATTTAACTGCTAATAATAATAAAACAAATATAATTTTTAAAGTATGAAAAAAACAAATATAATTTTTAAAGTATGAAAAAAACAAAAATAATAAAAAATAATAATAAATAATAAAAAATAATAAAAAATAATAAAAAATAATAAATACTTACATTTTATTAAATATAATGATAAACTATACTGCTATTCAGTATCTGATAGATCAAAAAAAAGTGATATGATTCCAATTAAGATTATAGAGTCTATAGAGAATAGGAAAAATTAAAAGATCAACCCCAGCTTATCTTATAAAAATAACAGAAAGTTTAAAAGTTTCAATATTTAGTAAACAGGTAAGTAGCTTATTAAATGATAAAAATTAGTTATTAAATGTTGGTATTACTTAAATTATTAATGGCTAAGTTAATAAATAGTCAAAGAGCAAGTAGTTGTAATAATAAGTAAAAACTATTGTTACACTGCTTGTGTTACATAGGGTTGGTTAATTATAGTTTTGGGGCTAACCACTCCCCTCCCATGCAACTATTTATTAACTTAGTGATACATTAATAATGTAATTATAATATTAAAATTGTTTATTTATTTAATAGCAGATCTGCAATGTTGGTTGTAAAAAAAAGCAGCTAATAATAAATATTTCTCAATGAGGTTTTATAAGAATATGCATTTGTTTACATACTGCAACTTTAACTAATATCAATATATAGGCTATGCTAGTAAAAGTCTTGCTAATCCGGGAATTTGTATTAAATTTAATAGAAATTCCACTAACCTACAATATAAATTATAAAAAAATAATTTAAAATTGTGTTGTGGGCACTTTTGGTTTTTAATAAAGAATTCGTTTTATAGAATTTTAACCAAAGTTTTTAAAACATAAAATATTTAAAAATTGGATAAAAAAATGAAACCAATTTGGATACCCCCAAATAATGCTTAAAAAATGGAAAAAGTGATAAGACTAAAAAAATACCCCTATATGCCTTTTTTTTTTATTTTAAAATTTAAAATTTTTATTTTGAAGTTTAATTATAAAAGGTTGCATTTTATTTTTATTTTAATATGAAGTAAAATAAAATAATTATATATATGGGGGTGTTTTTTTTGGTTTCATCACTTATTCCATTTTTCAAGCGCCATTTGAACGGAAAAATTGTTAGTAAAATCCTTACACAAAAAGGTATCCCCATATATTATATATTTATTGAAAACATTTAATAAAAATAATATAAAGCATATAACTTGAAAACTTAAAATTTGGATCAATTTTTAAATAAATTTGAAAACTAAGTTAGACATCTTTATTTACTTTTATTAAACTACAATATGTATAAATATGCTAAAATATAAAAAATAACTTAATATTAAAATTTAAACTTTTTAATTTATAACATTTTAAATTGTTCTATAAATATATACATAGATGCTTTATTGAATTTTAATAATTATAATTATAATCTTAAAAGTTTATATTAAATTAAGTCAAGCTTAAATTTATCATTTTATGTTTTTAAAATGTGGTGAAATTAAAGTAAGCATTAATTTCAGTAAAAATATTATTAAAGCTAAATCGGCATTATAAATTCAATGTCAGTGAAATGAAAGTGTTACTCTAGTAAACTAAAATTATGGGGTAAAAATTTATATTTATTGGGCAGATGAAATATTTATTTTAAGCACTATTTTTTAAGCTTAAGCTAAAAATTGCAATTTTTAGTATGACCTATTACTATTGTTATGCTTACATTTAAGGATAATAAAATGCTTATGACTTTTCATTTTTTCATTTTTTTCAATTATTGAAATTAAAGCTTGACAATTTTATTAAACTATTTATAAACGGTGTTTTTATTATCATTAGTAAAAAGAATATAGATAATGAATTTAATTGGAAAGAGTAACAACGAATTGCTATTTATCAATTTTAATCAAGACTTTAGGTAATTTCATCTTTACTATTATAAGCTAATAAACCCTTTTGAAAAATACTAAACTATTTACTATTAAAGTTGTATTGCGGTTGGTAATAAAACAGGATATAAAATTTATAATTGTGATCCGTTTGGTAAATGTCACAGTAAAAGTAAACAGTTAATAAGTAGTAATAAAATGATATTGGCTCATTAATTTATTTTAAAAGATGAAGGGGGTATTGGAATTGTAGAAATGTTGTTTAATACCTCATTGGTTGCTTTAGTTGGCGCTGGGGATAAACCCGCCTTTTCACCAAGAAAGCTACAAATCAACAATACAAAGGTAAGATTAAGTTTAAATTTAAATCATTTTACTTATAATGTTATGTAGAGAGAATCGACAATATGTGAATTGACTTTTCCAAATTCTATACTATCAGTAAAATTAAACAGAAAAAGGATGATTGTTGTATTAAAAGAACAAATTTACTGTTACGACATTTCTAATATGAAATTATTACATATTATTGAAACGGGTAAAAATTCAAAGGGTAGTTTTATTTATTTATTTTCATTATCCTTATAATTGATTATGGCATTAGCAATCTGTGCTTTATCACCTTCAAATGAAAATGGTTATCTTGCTTATCCTGCTCCTACTCCATCTGAGGATTCTCCTTTTTCAAATCAATCAAACAATAATACCAACGGCACTTCAACTGGAGACATAATCATATTTGATACTTTATCATTAAGTGTAGTTAATATTATTCATGCTCATAAATCGAGTATAAGCTATATGTGTATTAACCCGGAAGGTACAATGTTAGCTACTGCCTCGGACAAAGTAATTATATAACTTGGATCAAATGTTTATTTGTATTTATGTTTATATTTATTAGGGTACAGTAATAAGAGTGTTTTCATTACCTTCAGGACAAAAATTGTTTCAATTCCGACGTGGTTCTTATAATGCTAAAATTTACTCAATTTCTTTTAATATGGTTAGTTCTTTGTTATGTGTATCAAGTGATACTGATACTGTACACATCTTTCGTCTTTCAAATACAAGTAAATCAAATAATGGAACTTCTATTCAAGAAAGTGAAGCAGGATCAAACCCATTAAATAGAAGAACATCTTTTCATAGTATGGTAGGAAAGAGATTAGCTAATTCAATGGGTAATTATTTACCCGAAGCATTTACTGAAATTTGGGAGCCATCAAGAGATTTTGCTTTCTTAAAATTACCAAACGTTGGTGTACATAGCATTGTAGCTCTTTCAAGGTATAATATAATAATATAATAATATAGTAATATAATAATATAATTACTTGCTTTTTATTTTAGTACAACGCCACAAGTAATGGTGATTACTTCAGAAGGTTATCTTTATCAATACAATATTGATTTAGAAAATGGGGGTGAATGTGTTTTATTAAAACAATATAGGTAATTATTATTTATTTAATAATATTATTTAATATTATATTTTATAGTTTACTTGAATCAAGTGACACTTTAGCTAATGGTTTACTTATAAACTGATATAAATTATATTTTTATTTAATTATATTATATTATAATATTTTGGTTTATTTTTATTTTTATTATTAAATTAAATCATCCAAATCATTTGTAGTATTAAACAAATTGTCAAAGTCTTCTTCTTTCAAATCAAAGTAGTTATTACAATACTTTTTAATAGCAATTATATTATCTAAATAATTAAATTATTTATTATTAAAAATCACAATATTTACCAATCCAAAAGATAATCCCTAGTTTTAATTTTTGAATACTTTCCACTATTAAAATGATTATTATCATTTTAAATCTGATTTGCTGTAACTTACTTTTACTTTTAACTATTTCTGGATCATTACTCTTAATTTGATTAAATTTAACTGTTAAATTATTAACAATTATTTTCAATTTTTCTTTTTGTTGCATTTTATCAACATAATCTCTCTATTATAAAAGTACATATTATATAATTTTTAAATAAATTAATCTTACGTCTTTTAACCATGATTTATGTTGCTCAACTTTGCTATTGAAATTGGAATTCATTTCTTGAATACTTTGAATTTTATTTCTAATTGCTTCATTCTCTTCTTTTTTCTAAAATAAAATTCATTATTGGAGATGTATTTTTGTTTAAGAATTTTACTGGTAGCTTTTCCACTCAAATAGCGCTTAAAAATGGAAAAAGTGATGAAATCAAAAAAACACTATCATTATTTCTTTATAAAAAGTAACTTACTTTTTTAAAGAATTGGGTTGGAAATGCCCAATAATAGTTGCTTGTACCTATTTTTTCACATACTATCAATTGGTCATTGACAAGTTCATTAACTAGATCTTTAACTAACGGAGCACCTAAAAAATAAATATTAAACTGTAATATTAATATCATTGCTCTTACTAATGCCTAATTTATTAGCCTTTTTTTCAATTTCTTTAAGTTGAAAAAATTCGGACTAAAATAAAAAATATAACATAATACTTATAATAATTATAATAAATACCGATGTAAAAATAGATTGTATTTTTTTTAACTTCTCTTTTTTAGTAACTCCTTTAACCATATATTCTACTAAAAAATACTCTCTGTTTCTCACTTTTACTGTTTCAAATAGTATTTCAATTAATGCATTTCTTATTTCATAATAGATAACAAATGAAAAAATCGGTAAGTTATAAAATGCGTTTTTTATTGGCCTAATAAATATTAATCTATTTTATAAATTAGTCTTCTTTTCTATCAATTAATAAGCAGTTAAAACAGGTTATATTCTATTTTATTATGTAGTTAATATGTCTATAATATCAGTCATTATCAGGTAATTATGACTTCTTACGACCAGATCTACGCTTAGCTTGGTTAGGATTTTTACGACCATAGCCAATAGCTGGTAATAAAAACGTATTGCTTTGTTTACCAGAGACAATACCAGGTAAATAATCAGGATCAAATAAATTAACTTCTTTACGTCTTGAATAATTTTTCATTCCTCTAATGTATTCTTTTTGATCTTCTGCTAAAATCAAATCTTGATTTTTATGTCCTCCTTTAAAGGTAGGTATATTATACTATACCATTTACTTAATTATTTGGTTTATTTATTATATTTTGAATTATTACCTTTGTCCCTCTTAAATTATACTGATAATTCTTCTTTAAATAGTATCTTACATTCCCATCTTTATCAACTGAACTAGTTACCCTTGTTAATGTATTTCCGCCACATTTAGGACAAAATCTTTTTTCCATATTTGTTGTAACACTATATTGTGATGTGTTAGTAAATGTATTTGGCTTTTATTCTATTGATGCTTACTGATAACATGCGTGACATCTTAATACAAAGCTTTTAATTTCTTTAACTGATAATCCTTCTAATGAAATAAGCCCCAAATCCATTTGTAATAGTACATTCTACAAGTTTTAAAATAAATGGATAATAGCGGTAATTAAAAAATCTATTACTTGCATAGCAAAATCTGTAGTAATACACCCAACTTTTCGAGTTTCTTCTTTTTCATTTAAATCTCCCATAAACTCAATTTGCTTTTTTTTAATATTATGTGGTGTAATCCAACCTTCTCCGTCACTTTCTTCATCTTAAAATTAGGTTATTATTTATTACATACTTCGTTTATGTTTAATACCTTCTTCTTCATCCTTTGTTTCCTCTCCATTAATAGTTTCAAATGTAGCTAAATAAAATAAATAAAAACAATAATGATGAAAATAAAGTTACCATCATTTGATTTAGCATCTTCATTGTTAATAGACAAGTCATTTATTTTTTCAGTAATTATATCTAATTTAACTTCTTCGTTATTTTCTCCCATTTTCTTTTCCTCTCCTTCTTTTTCTGCTGTTACTTCTTTATCTTCCTTTTCTTTTACTTGTATTTCATCTTCCTCTACTTCATTTTCTTGTCTTATTTCAGCTTTATCTTCGACGTTGGCTTTTTTATCTCCTAAAACTTGGCCACCAACCGCAACTTTTGCCTATGATTTGTTAATATCTAATATTTATTTCTGGTGAAAAAAACAACATACTCTAATAGGCTCTTTTCTAATCTTACTAATATCTCCAATCTCTTTCTCTAACATATATGTTAAGGCTAAAACCTTTAAATCTACTGAAGATAAAGTAGAAAAGTCTCCAGTTTTCTTAGAAAAGGCAATAACTAATAAATGGTTGAGTATCGTTGTTTAAGCTATAGATATAGGACTTACCAGCTTTCATAGCCTCAGGGGTAGGGATACGCACTTTGATTTCATATGGAAATAAGTTGAGTTGACTTCGACTTTCTTTGTCTCGAATTTCATTCAATACTTCTTGAATAGTAACAAACTCATCAGCATAGTCTTTAAATCTAACTCCGTTTTTGATGATAGCTCCTGCATCGACCACTAACGCTTGTACTTTTTTGGCTGTTTCCATTCCTTGTTCTATTCTTGAGTAAAAACAGTATATTTAATATAATTGTTAAATTATAAATAAAATTGTAAAATATAAAATTATTTTTATTGGCTAATTAGGTTGGTTGAATTTAATGGTTCTTTTTGAAAGTAATAGTTTTTTAAACAACCATTGATCTTTAAATAAAGTCAAAATTATTTATAGTTGTTGAATAAAATAATAATCTTTTAAAACAGGTTTTCGTGATATTTTTACTATTGGAATTTTATGTTATATAATAAAGACATAAAGCACCTAGGAGCTTAGAATTCTTTCAAGATTTAAAAAAATACAATAAAAGCTTTGCCTTTAACAAAAAAAGTTAATGGACCAAACCAATTTTCATATAAAAGAGGGGAGGAATTATTCCTCGTAATGCTCCCTGTGGGGATCGAACCCACGACCTTGAGATTATGAGACTCACGCGCTGCCAGCTGCGCCAAAGAAGCTTACTTTAATCTTATACAAATGTATATTAACACATAACGCATTAGCATCTTAACTTATTGAGTATCTAATGTTGTGCCTAATTGTTGAACTGAAAGTCAAAAAACCAATTAGAATAGTAAATGGATATATTTTAGGCTATTTAATTGCTTTAATATTTAGCCAAGTCTTAGTGCAATATATAATAAAAATTACGTATTGCTTAACTATTTTTTATTTAAATTAAAGGTGAAGTTAAGATGGAAGAGGCTATACAACAATTTCTGATGGTTACAGGAGCCAGCGATAATAATGTAGCTAAGAGTTATTTAGAAATGAGTGATGGTGATTTAAATAATGCTATCACTTTATTTTATGAAGCTAGTCACTTAAATGAAAATAGTAATATTTTGAGTAAATTTAATATTATTTGATATATATTTTGCTCATAAGATATTTATAGATAATAGTGAAAACAGCAGAAATAATGATTCTATTGTTGAGGATGAAGCTTTAGCACGTTCTTTACATCAACGTTGGAATAGTACAACCGATAATAATAACAATAACACTAATTCAATAGAAATAATTGAGGATTATTTTCAACAAAATAATGCTGAAGAACCAAGTAACATTGAAGAAGAGCTCAACATTGACGAAGAAAATAGTAATAATGGAAGTATAGAATGCGAGGAAAATGAAAGTGATAATGAAGGGATAGATTATGAAGAAAATGAAAGTGAAAACTCAATTCATAATGAAGTAGAAATAGGTAAAAAGATTAATAACTATAATAGTATATATTAATAAATAATAGGGAGCGAAGAAGAGGAGGATATTGGCGATGAAGAAGAGGAAGATATTAATACAATACGGGAAAATTTGAGAAATCAAAGTCGATTGTTGCGAAATAGAAGAAGAGATAGAATATTTCGAAACCGAGTTAATATCCCAATTGAGCATCGAATGAGTATTGAAGAAAGAGAGATTAATGAAATATCAAACTCAGTAGCTTTAAAACTTAATTTAGATGAAGCAAGAAAAATAGGAAAAAGAAATGATAGATATTTATTATTAAATCTAATACCAAGAGAAGATAATATTGTTAGTATGAATAGTAATACCAATATAGTAATGATTCATAAAATATATAAGAATGAACCAATTATGCAGATTATTAAAAATTATTTTGTTTTTGTTGAATATTATTCAAATACTTCTAATGGTATTAATTATAAGAATTTTTACCCCATTCGTTCATTTCCTCATTTTGCTGCTATTGATCCTAGAACTGGTAATGAACTACATAATACTATAATATACACAATATATTGATATTGTTATAGGAGAAAGAATAAAAGTGTGGAGCAACCCTGGTGATTTAAACCCACTCAATTTTATAAATGAATTGAAGTTATTTTTAAATCAACATTCATTTAATGGGGAAAAGTTGTTTCCAGATTTAAATATAACTGTATCTAAAGTAAGTTGTTATTAGATTATTGTTAGATTATTATAAAATACTAATGTTTTATTTTATTTAGAATCTTGATAGAATGAGTGAACAAGAAATGCTTGAAGCTGCAATTAAAGCCTCATTAAATAATGATACTTATAATGCTAATGATGATGATGTAATTGAAATTTTAGATTCGGAAGAGGATAATGAAGATATTGATAGTAATATTAACAATGGTGATCATATGATGGAAGACTTCGATTGTGTTGAAATAAAATCAAGTGAAGAAATAATTGGTAATAAAAATAAACAAATTAAACTAAAAATCAACTAAATCATAATTATAGCAAGTGTAAAACCCTTGGAACTACCGGATCCTAAAGAAAATAGTACTAGAATATTATTTAGATTACCAGGTAATTGTTATTATTATTATTATTATTATTATTATTATATAGTATTAATTTATTTTTAGATAATACTAGAGTAATTAAACTATTTGATAAAAATATTAAAGTTATTTTATTATATCAATTTATTAAAACAAAAATACCAAATAATGTAAAAGATATTGAAGTAAGATTATTATTAATAATATAACAATAATATAGTAAGACTTATTAAATTTTGTAGTTGTTTATGCTACGTAATAATTTAAAAGATAAATTAGAATCAAATTTAATTGAAGCAGAGGTATTAAACTCTCAAATTACAGTAACTTATGATTTAATAGAATAAAGTTTATTTAAATTGAATAGTCGACAGTGGATTTTAATACCTTTTTAACTATTGGTTTTAAATAAACTGAATTATTTTTATAATCCCACTATAATATTATATTAATTTCATTAAGTTTCAAATAATAAGGTTTACTTACCATTAAATAACCTGAAGATATTACAAATAATAAAGATTCAACATATTTTATAGTTGGTATGAAACGATAAAAATGAAGTAATTTAATTAAAGATTTAACTGCTTTTGGTGCCATATAATTTGCTAAATCTAATTTTCTTTGATTCGATTCCAAATTAATAGTACTAAATATTGTTATTAAAATACCACTTAATAGTGAGATAGGGTAATTAATAATATTCAAACTTTGATTTTGTATTTTACATATCAAAAACTGATAAATTGCTATATAAATACTTATAAATCCAGTAGATCTTATGCTTTTTTGAATCGTTTTTAATAATGTATTCTTTGGGCTAATAATTATATATTAATAATAATAAAGTGATAGTATAACAAACTTACTTATTTAATATTTGGGTGGGTTGAAATACCATTTTTGGTAATAAATTGACTGATAAATAAACAGGTAACGTAAATTTAATTACTTTCTTAATTTTATTAATTACTGCCCATTTACAATTAATATCATTTGGATGATAAAAAGTACAATTTAAAGGTTGATTTTTAGTTACAATATTATTGATATAATTAGTATTGAAACCTTGATCTTTAATTTGTTGAATTAACAATGATGAATTAATGTTTCGATTATTATATAATCTTTGGTTAGCATAAATAGATTCAGGCGGTATATTACCAAATCTATTAAAAATATTAAAAATAGAAGGATCTAAAAATTGAGGGTATAATGCATGTGAAAGATGAATCAAAGTATCTGAAAACACATATAATAGATTGCTATATAAATCCAACTGTTTTCTTTTTTCTACTTGGGTTTGTAATATTCTATATAGCAATATGATTATTATTATTATTCAATAGTAAATAAAATAATAAATACCTAAAAAATAACATTAAAGAATAGTCGACCCTGCTTTCTTCAACTTCAAATAATATACTACTACCAGCAAGCATACCTAATATAACTAGCGTTAAATCATTATCAGTTTAATGTAAAATAATAAACCTGAAATAAAATAACGATTTTCTTTAAATAGATCCCATTTTTTAAATACAAAATTAAAAAACTTCCATAAAAAAGTATACCCCCCTATTACTTTTCCATTTCTTATAATGGCCGGATTCAAATATAAGCTTTCTATACTAATATCTTCCTTTTTCTTCCTATATTATTATTATATAGTTACTACTATTAGTTAAAACAATGTGCTTGAATTTACCATAACAAATATTTAATGGCAGCTATTAAAAAGTTAATAGTACCTCGAATACCCAGAACTAATACATAATTTCCTAGTTTTATTAGTAATACTTTATTTATAATTTATGTTTAGATTTACTTAAGCTTTCAACACTAATTTTTAATAAATATTTTAATATTGAAGCGTTACTATTGAATGGGTTTCTATTGATTTTCTTATCTTTTTCATTTTTCCCTATGTCATCTTCTTCATAATCTATATCACCTTCAATATAACTTGCCCTTTTTTTGTTTATTTCTTCCATTTATCTTAAATTTTTAAAAATGTTACTTAAACATTTATCTTTTTCGTTATATGTTATTTCCAGTCCCCCTTTTCATCGTTATTACATGTGACTTTTAATTCTTTTTATCGTTTCACTTTATGCTCTTTTCTATTTTATTTTTTTAAGTATTTATACGTAAAATAATACACAAATTTCAGGCTATGTATTCTATAAAATAACTAAATGTTATCAATATCGAATCTAATTTTGTTTAAATAAAGATAACTTTAAATCGTTAAGGTTAAAATATACATCATGTTCGTTTATTTATTTTATTAATGTGAATAAAGATCATTAAAATAGTAAAGATGGCTGAAATGTATCTATATAATTTTCTATAACAAAATTATTCTTCATCTTCGTTTGAAATTCTCCCATCAAACTTTTGAATAGTATGGACATTAATAGATTTGATCATGAAAATGATAGTTAATAATGCGAGTGCTGCGAAAGCACACGATATACTAGAAAGTACCATTTATACATCTCCATAAGCCGAGATTACTTGCTCAAATTGCTTTTCTGGTAATCATGATATATAAACCATTTGATCCACTGCACCCCCATATCGATTTCCCCTTCAACTCTTTATTTAATTAATATAGGCATCAGCTGGGTCCAAATTATGCCTGCGGTGGTAACTCCAATAGTTCTAACAATTCCTTATATTATCTTAACAGTATTAATTGTAGCTTCTATTTCTTTTATATGTACCGATCTTTCACAAATCATATTTATACATTCATGTATTATGGCTTGTCCAACTCCAGAAAGTATTTGTATAACATGGGTTGACAAATCGGTTGAATGAGGGAACCTTCCTGGTGTTATTGTTTCCAAATCTATGCAATTTAATACAGCACCTGCAATCATTAAGTATTTAAATTTTGGAAGGTTCTTTGTTAAAATTCGAGTAGCTATTGCAAAAATTAAATATTCTGTCTGATACCCCTTAAGTAGCAATGAAGTACTTGTTGGATCAAGCCTAGGTGAAGCCATAAAGTACAATGAAAGATACTACCAGTTTATTCCAGCGTCTAATGATACAAAACACATAATCAATAAAACCAGAAGTGGTTTCGTTTTGAAATATTTTCAATGAAATTAATGACATTTTAGCATATTTATACTCGCATACAACTAATACCATAAGTAAAATAACTCTGACAATAACTATAACCGTTATACTTAGGGCATCTCAGCCATTTTTAAGTGTATCTATAATATTAAATGGTAATAAGCCAGTAATTAATAATGTAAATCCAGCTAAATACAATTCGTTATATATTTCTTTATCCCGTTACTAAGGCTGAATTGTTTACCAACAAATGTATCCGTTTGCTTTTTAGCTTTGTGTTGTAAATAAAATATCATTCCAAAAAACAGTATTATACAAGGGACAAATATAATAAGAGGGGTTATGTAGCCCTATCTTTACCCAAGGCTAACACTAATTGGGGTTGCAAGGAAGGTGCATATTCAACTGTTAATACCCGTAGGTATAAAATCTATACTATTTAAAATACCCCTGCTTGGTAACCAAGTTAGATCAGCCAATATAATCATTTTGATAATCTCATACCCAGTTAAACCTATAGTGGAAATAAAATAGCCTGCAGCAAATAAAGATAAAGAATTGGCTGATATAATCAATACCACACTTAATAGATAGCATAGTAAAGTAATAAGAAAAATTTCACTTCGCCCAAAATAATCTAAAAGTTTAGAACATAAGAGAGCAAACAAAATTCCTAACAAATTAGTTACTGGCCCCAAAAGTACTTGCTAACAAATTTGCTCTGAGTTCATCCAATGCTATATTGAAAAGATTAAGTCTAAAAGTTCCTTCTAAAGTAACAAAAGTAATGAGAAAGATACCAATATAGCAAATCCATGATTGATTTTTGGTTATTATACTACGTACGCTTGCCACCCTCCCCTTGTACCTAATTCTCCAGCACTAAAAGCCTGTGGTCTATTATCTCTATTATTTTCATGGCTAATTTTCCTTTTAGATCTTCTCTTTTATTGAAACTTTAACTTTCTTACAAAGACTGATGTATTTAAATATGCTTTTATAACATTTGATATTGAGTTTTTTAAATTAGTTTTAAATTTATTGCTTTCTTATTCGATCTTTAATTTATAACTTTACATTATATTCTAATGTATTTTTACTAATCATTCTATATTTACACATTTTTATTTCTTAGGACTAGCCTATTCTTTATAAAGTACTGTTAATATAAATAATCTTTTAGTTTATTTTTATCTTAAGTTCTAGGATTTTAGGAAAAGCTAAATATCAGCTTATTCCATTAATTGGCTAATGTCTAAAAAGAAAACTGGCTTCACAATTAAACTCAGCAAATACAAATTGAAAATGCCCACGTTATGTTTAAATTGAATCGGTAGTAGCTGAATAAGTAAATGGCCAAAAAATATAATTACAGCTGTTTCATCTTTTTCAAAAGCAATCTAATCGTTCATTTAAAATAAAATTTATGCTGAAATTCTGTCATAAATAAGAATTAGGCTCAAGAAAAACAATTATATAAATTATTCAACTCCAAAAGTTACTACTAAACAGTCTGGAAAAGAAATAAAACATTTGTATTAGAGAAATCTCTAGGCAACTATTTAACTATGATTATGAAGAAAATGAAAATTGTTTTAAAAGAATGACCAATATTCTTTTAAAATCTTAAAATTATAACTCCCAAGCCTTTTATTAGTGTATGAAAAAAGAATGAGCAATATTATATATAACATATTATAAACAAACTGTCTTATAAACTCACTATATTGAAAATTCATTAATCAAAATTATGGTAATCAAAGTATAAAGGAAGGTGATAAGGATCTAGAAGAGGAAAAAGAGCCAAATAAGGTTTGATTTTTTCAAAAGCGAATTTGGGAATGTTTTTTCTGGCTTCATTATTTTTTCCATTTTTTGGGCGCTATTTTAGCGGAAAGGCTGTTAGTGAAATTCTTAAACAAAAAAATACATCCCCATTTTGAACCTTTGAATCCAACTTTTAAGCCAAAAGGTAGTTTTATAAAATCTATAAACTTAGCTAGATAATCGTATAATGTTATACTATCTCTTTTAGCTAATATATTGTTAGATAACAAACTGATTAAAAAGTAGCTTAGAGGGATAAAATCACTTGAATTATTTACTGCTTGATAATGAATATTCTTTTTTAATATCTTTTGTTGGATTCCTGAATTGATCAATTTACGTAAATTTATAGCGTTGGTATACGTTTTGTAACAGCAATCCTTGGAGGGTAGTTTATGAAATTGGAATGATAAGCTTATCACACGATCTGGTAATAATATTTTGCACATCTTTAAGATGCTATAAGAATAGCTATTAATGAGGTATTTGAGTTTAACGCTACTCCATAATTTTTAAGTTCATAAGCTTGGGATTGAGTAAGTAATTCATATGTTTTATGCTCTTTTGGAGCTATTTGAGTCATTTTATGGATTTAGTTGTTAACATTTTTCTATAACTATTGTCTTCACAAAATAAGGATAAATTTTCAACTCGATTGCTTATTTCATTTCTTACTATTTTATCAATATGGTAACTTAAATGCCTACGCGTTTCTAGCTCTATGCAAACTACAGATGTATAATAGGAAGACCGAAAACCGTTTCCAGGGGTTAGCTTAATTTTTTCTTAAAAATAAATCAATGTTATCAACAATTATAATATTTTCATTTGAATTCCTTGCTTTTGTTGTGATACAGATTACTTTTCTATTTATATGTTTAAACTCACAACTTTGATTTGTATTTAATAGTTTTGGATTCTTCCATTTTATAAAAATATGAAATAAATCTATAATTCCTCATAAATTTTTTCCCCACTTTTTATTACTTTTACTCAAACTGTTTATTTGCTGTTCTCTTGTTACTTTTTCGTTTTAATTACACAATCAATATGTAACAGTGTAGTTATTATTTGTTGACTATAGAAGTATCCTGCAATAAGCAATGTGATAGCAGCTAAATTTTCTAAACAAGGTTGATCCATACTATCACTCAATGTTTGATCAAAATTGTCCAACTTGTATTTAACAACATATTAAATACATTGTCTAAAAACTTTATAACTTTATTGAATGTCTGGAATAGCATTAACTTTAATAAAGTTCTGTTTCTACTTTTTAATATATTTATAAAGCTTCTCTATCTAACCAGTAACTTTCAGGGTCAGTTTTAGTACGATATATATTTATAAAACAATCAAATAACTGACTTAGGTTCTTTCCATTTATTAATACTGAAAAAAATTTTAATTCACTTAACGGACTATTATCAATAAATGAAAATAAATTGAAAGGAAGCTTGTTATAGCTCACTCTTTTATTAAATATTGATATACCATGCTCAATTTCTTCCCAAAAACTGCTTTTTTCTTTCTGAATAATCAACTTCCCTCCCTTTCTTCTTCTTAGCCTATATTTCATATGTGTTAATCCCTTTTGTCTTTGAAGTATGTGTATCATCCATTCCAAGCAGTTTATCATTAAGTGATATTTAGGATTATTGGAATAACTGCTAATACCATGCAGTATACCAATGAATTCATTTTCTAAAAAACATTTTTGCTTTTATGTTGCCTTTGTTTAGTGTTTTCATTTATTGTTTTAATCACAAGGAAGCGAAAGTCGACCAAAGCGAGTTAAATAAAATAATTCGAAGACAATTTAATACTAATTTATTTTAAATCCTAATATTTTCTAAAAATTCTAAGCAATTTAAAAGTAACCCAAATTTAGTTTATTAGTTGCAAAATCAATGAAAGTAAGAGCCAGTTAAATATCATTTGATAAAATTTTGAGTCCCAAAACTAGAAACTGGGCCTTGATTGGATAAAATTATTAATATTGTAAATTTATGTTATTTTTATCTATTCCGTTTTTTAAATTAAAATGTCAAACAGCCTCGATAACCTTGCTAAAAATATCACTGAAACTGAAGTAAAGTTTGCTAAAATTGTAATTTCCATTAAAGGTATTAATTTCATTCTTTCTTCAGGGCGAAGATCAAGTCGAGCCTTCCCCAGATGTACATTTTGAGCCAATCGTCAAATTAGAAGAAGTAGAAGTTAAAACTGCTGAAGAAGATGAAGAAATCATTTTCAAAATGTAAAAACAATACTTTATAAAAAATCGCTTATTCATATTTATTAGGCGTTCTAAGCTTTTCCGTTTTACCTCAGGAGAATGGAAGGAACGTGGAACTGGAGATGTAAGATTTTTAAAACACAAAGCTTCTGGAAAAATTCGTTTAGTTATGCGTCGTGAACAAACCCACAAAGTATGCGCTAACCACTATAGTAAAGTTTTTTTAATTTATTTATTACTTTTTTTACCTTTTGTAGTTTCAAGTGATATTGAACTCAAAGCAAATGTTGGTTCAGATCGCTCATGGGTATATAAAGTAGCAGCTGATTTCTCAGAGGACGAACCAACCCCTGAAACTCTTGCCATTAGATTTGCTAACACTGAAAGTATTTTTTGTTAGCTTCTATTAAATATTTTTATTAAATTATTATCACCCTAGATGCCAATAAATTTAAAGAAGAATTTGAAGCTGCTCAAAAAGCTAACTCAGAACTTTCTTCAAACAAGCCTGAAAACGATAAAGAAGAAAAGAAAGAGGAAGCCAAAGAAGAGACTAAGGAAGAAGTTAAAGAAGAAAAGAAAGAATAGAAATGATTTGATTCTTCGCATCCTGAAATTATGTTAAATAAATATTTGCAATAATTTTCAATCAATAATAGCATCCTATTTTAATCTATAACTTTCATATGAACTTTATTTCATATCTTTATTTTTTTATTAAAAGTTGATTTAAATTTTAAATGACAATAGTTTATAAACGATTAATTGAGTTCTTTACTATTAGCACATAAATGCCCACATTATATATGTTTGAAATGAAGTCGAATTAACACTAACTATTTAAGGTTAAGACCATTCCTTTAAAAAGTTATATACTTAATGGGTCATCTACTATTTTTAACAATTTTAAATAATATGGATGAATTTTAGAACCTGGCTAAACTGTAAATAGGATACATCTTCTTACGAAACCATTGACGAACTCTCAAGGATTTGCGACTAATTATTAATAAACGGAAGACATTTTATTTTTAACATAGCTGGAATGCTTTTAAACTTTTTTATTTTATTAATTAAACAGCTATATGTGTTATTGGAAGTAATATACGAAATGAAGAGCTTTGATGTAATAAAACATTTATTAGAATAATATATGAAGTTTGTAAAAACATTTTTGCTAATTGTTTATAATGTTTTGTCATTATTTCGCATTAAATTTTACCAACCACATCTTCCATGTCTTTAAAATTACTTTTCATATATATTAATTTACTAAAAGGTGGTAAAATAACTTGTCATTAATTCCCGAAAGCCTACCAATATTTTTAAATAAAGAGTATTCCTAGCTTGATTTAGATTTAAACGTAAAATATAGGATTAGTTTAAAATTGAGAAAAAAACAATTTGTAATTTATTTTTAATTTACAAAAAATCAAAACTAGGGAAAGTTGAACTTTTGGTATAAATCAACCCATATATTTTACAACTACTTCAATTTTAGTATGTTGCTTAGTGGTAATTTCTACTCTAAACGAATGGCTTAGAATGCCACATTAGAATTGAAGTAGTTGTATGTCAAAGTCATTAAAAGTTGAAGCCTCTTCAGTTCTTTGTCTAAAGCAAATAGCTTTTTTAAAAAGTAAGGGCATGTTTTTGTTCAAGAATTCAACTGGAACCTTTTTGAATTTTAATCTACTTGAAAAACGGATAAATACTGAAACAAGGCATCACCATAAAAGCCTGTGGCTATGAAGACTTATAAACTAAATAAACTAAATGAAGCAACTATTATATATGAAAATAACGTTGCCTTTGGCTTCTCAAACCACCTGTGAGTTCATAAAATGCTTTCAGCTTTGTAGAAAAAAATTCTTAAAGCCTTTGTTCTCTCTTCCTTCTAGATGAAATAGAGTTAAAAGAATTATTAATTTTAGTTTAATTTAAAGTTGCAAAAATTTTGAAATGCCTCAGGTTGGAAATTGACATTAAAGGCAATAATCTATAGAAGCAATTTATGGTAAACTATGACTATAATATTGAAATAACGGCATAAAAGTAGAAAGTAGAACAACTCACCCCACACCATATGCAAATAAAAGGATATGCTGGAACAAATTTATCCAGTTTAAATTATGGAAAAATTAGTATTTAATTCAATATATAAATTAAACATATATATTGAATTTATTACTTTTTAAATAATGATGGAAAATAAAAGTATAGATGAAATTGAACAACCACAAGACAAGGTTAAACTGGATCTGAAATATGTTTTAAATATAATAAAGCAATCTGGCATTCATTCTATAAGTAACACTATAAACGAAGCTAACATTACAATGAATTAATATATTATTATTTTTATATTCTAACAATAAAAGAAATATTCTTAATTGTTATCGGAATAAGAGGAACGTTCAATATTCTATTGAAAAGTCTAACTAATAGAAGAAAAGGGTAAACTCCATTTGTGGAATTAAACTTGAATAAATGTTAAAATATATATAGTTTAAAGTTGTCAGATGTGTACAATAAGGATATTCGTAATTCTGGGTTGTTCTTTTCGAACTTTATTTTGTCTTGGAATACCTTATCTAAAGTCCTCCCCTTTTATATAAAAGATAAGAAATATGCAAATTTTTTATCTGGTATTATAATTGATTTTATTTGGTTTTGTAATAACTTCATGATATAGGCTTTCTATCTGGAGCTTTTGTTTTGTGGGAAAGAAAAGATCGTAGAATAAGTTTTTCACACCAATTGAGCATGAGGTAACGAAACAGAACCTTAAGTATGATGAACTAAGTAATTATATAGAGCTGCTCAAAGCATATATCACAGTTTATATTCAAAAAATTTATTGAGAATACCTTATGGTGATGCGATCTTATTTACATTTTCAACTGCTCAAATTTTATATTCTTACGTAATGCAGTTTGAGACTTTAGATCCTTCTATCTATAAGTTTATGATAAGACACGCTTTGATTCCTCACTCAATATTACAAGTTAATAGGAAAATCGTAAGGGGTCAAGAAATCGATGTTGATCATTTAACTGATTTGGTTGAAGGAATGAATGTAACGGCAGAAAATTTAAATATTTTAAAGAATTTAGATGATAGTCCTATTACACTACCTTGTAAAGCGTATCATCCCAACA
The DNA here is from genome assembly GCA_030770535.1 of Batkoa obscura. Lineage (NCBI taxonomy): Eukaryota > Fungi > Entomophthoromycota > Entomophthoromycetes > Entomophthorales > Batkoaceae > Batkoa > Batkoa obscura. The sequence continues at coordinate 1,136,553 of JASVEC010000013.1, read as the reverse complement.
TTACATCATGTAATTATACCTTATTAAATCGTTTGATTTTGGTTTTTAAGATGATTTCTCCTATTTATGCTGGCCTTACATTTCTCCCTGCTATTTTTTTACGTTTTAACAATTTTAAAAGAAGGTACTATATTTTTGGTTTTTACTTCTTTTTCTTATGATAACTTTAGCCCTTCAGAGATATTAAAGAGATGCTTTTATGGAACTATTCGTTCAAGCGCATTTTTAGCTGTATTAGTTTCAACATATCAGTTTATGATATGTAATGCACATGCTTTGCAAATTAAATATAATATAAAAGATAACAAGTACGTATATTACTTTGCGGGTATTATATCTGGATTAGCAAGTATATTGGTTGAAAAACCAAGTAGAAGAGCAGAATTGGCTCTATATACTACACCTAAGGCTTTAGATTCTTTTTACCATATACTTTACAAAAAAGACTGGATTTTCTACATTCCTCATTTTGAATCCTTTCTTTTTATGATAGCATCTGGGATAACCATGGTACTAATTTTTTTATAATTTATTATATGAAACTTATATTTTATTTTAGATGTACTTCAAAAAGGAGCCAGAAACTATTTCCCCATTATTAAAATGGCTTTTAATCCGCTTTATTGGTAAAAATACAAAATAGATGGAATACTTGATTGATTTTTATTTATTCTTTCCTTTTGATATTTCTGGTTTTTGCCATTAAAATATCTTTTGCTTAAAGCAATAAAGTAGTTGTCTTAAGTTATTTTATACAAGTAAATAAAAAACGTGACTTAATTTTAATTACTTGAACAGATTAAAAATGATTTAACAGCTTATTTTCATAACTTCAATCAATAATCTATTTAAGAAACACGTGCTTAACTTGTTTCTGTGAAAGTTGATACTCAGTGGTCGGAGTTAAAAGCTACTCTTGCTTAATTGACTTGCCTTGAGTCGAACGGTCTTAGTTTATGTAACTAAGATAGACTTAACTTAATAGGAATAATACGTAATAAGCTACGAATTATATAAAACAAATATAATAGAAGATACTACTGTAAAATCTATGTAAGATGTCGTCAGAAAGACTTAGTGACTTTATTAAGGATACGTTATCAGGGAGTAATTCAATTAAAAAAGCCTCGAGTTAGTATGTACAAGAATCTCTTTTATACTCCAACTGGGTGGCTATATATGGGGATGTATTTTTGTGTTCAAGAATTTTACTAGCAATTTTTCCACTCAAATAGCGCTTAAAAGATGGAAAAAGTAATGAAGTAAAAAAAAACACCCTCATATAAGGAACATTATAACAGTTATCCCTTATTATAGTTGCCAAGTATGGACATTAAAACGTGAGCAATAAGTCCTTCATGATCAGGTGGTAGCAATTCTCACAGCAAATCTATATAAGGAACTCAGGATTGATTATCATATTATAATCAATCCTAGAGCTAATGAACCGATATTTCACATTTCAAAAAAAATTATTAAAAAAGCTTTGTTATCTGCTTTATTCCAACTTTTTATTTTTTTATAATTATTTTTGAGTAAATTAAACTTAAAATTAAACTTAAAACTAAAATAAATTTGTAGTTTATATTATTTAAATATTTATAAAAAATGTAATTTTTTTAAACTTTATCTAATATCTTTAATATAAATTTATTAAACTTTTGGTTGATTTAATTTAAATAATTAATTTTAAGCTTTGAAATATTTTTAAATAAAAAGAGTATAATAAATTTTATTTTAACAAATATATAATTTAAATATGTGGCAATGTATTTTTGTATTTAGGAATTTTACTAATAAATTTTCCATTTAGTTAGCATTTAAAAGATAAAAAAAGTGTGATAAAGCTAAAAAATACCCTTAATATAATAACTAATATAATTATTTTACTACTTTGCTAAATTTTGTATTTTAATTGCTTGAGTTTTTAATTTGGATTTCAAATAAGCCTTTAAAATTAAATATTATCAAATTAATAAAAACTAAGCTAAAAGAAAATATGGGGATGTATTTTTTTGTTTAAGAATTTTACTAACAATCTTTCCACTCAAACAACGCTTAAAAAATGGAAAAAATAATGAAACCAAAAAAAACATCCTCATATATTAAAATTATTTTCATAATTTTAATTATTAAATTATTATTTTTTGTTATTTTTAAGCAATTTAAAAAAAAACATATGGGGATGTCCGAATTGGTTTCAGAACTTAACTAGAAATTAGTCCAAATTTAAAGTTTTTAAATTTGCAAGTCTTGTAAAATATTGTTTTATTAGCTCTCGGATCGATTATAGCACAACAATCACTTAAGTTGTTGTGTTCTTAAGTTCAAACACAATCAAGTCAGAGTCCCTTATTTTGATTTGCTGCGAGAATTTCTAACTTCATATTGCAAAGAATATTATCCTCTCGTTTTAATATCCATACTTATTGGTGTATAAAAGAGATTCTTCAACATACTAACTCGATGCTTTTTAATTGAATTACTCCCTGATAACGTATCATTAATAAAGCCACTAAGTCTTTCTGACAATATCTTACGTAGATTTTACAGTAGTATCTTCTATTCTATTTGTTTTACATAGTTCGTAGCTTATTACGTATTATTCTTATTCATTTAAGTCTATCTTGGTTACATAAACTAAGACCGTTCGACTCAAGGCAACTTAATCAAGCAAGAACTGCTTTTAACCCCTACTACTGAGTACCAACTTTCACAGTAATGTGCTTCTCCCTATTATATTAAGATTTTTAGAAATTCTATTTCGAAGTTTAGTTATAAAAGCTTGTATTTTGTTTTTAATAAAAAATATGACCAAATGATTATATAATTGTATATTCTATATCTATTAAATATTTAATAAAAAAATACAAAACACTGTGAAATATTGCTTCATCAGCTCTATGATTGATTATCACATAATAATCACTTAACTTGTTTACAAAACTAGTTGTAGCCTTGTATTCAATTTGACCGTGGTTCATGTGATACAATCAATCCAAAGTTCCATATATATGGGGATATATTTTTGTGTTTAAGAATTTTATAAAACTTAATTAGTTATTAATAATTGATAGTTTAAAAAATTAAAAATATAAGTCAAAACTTGAGAAAGAAGCCTAATATGGGGCTCGAACCCATGACCCTGAGATTAAAAGTCTCATGCTCTACCGACTGAGCTAATCAGGCTAACCAATTAACTTCTAAAATTGTAAATAATATATATATTTGTAATTTTAAGAAAAATAATGGTTTAAACAATTTATTGTCATTTTTACAAAATAATTTAGATACTAAAAGCATTCCTAATGGCAAAATATAAAAAATCCAGAACATTCCTAGTATTTTTTTTTGAGAAAGTGAAATTTAAAAAATAAAGCTAATTATAATAATACTTTTTTATTTTTAAGCATTTTATTAAATAGTTAAAATGTTTTTTCTTAAATATGTAAATTACTTTACTTATGCATTAATACATAATTAATAATAAATAGCTTAATAATATTTATTATTACTTAATTACTTTTTTTAAAAAATGTTAAAATTTGTCTATAATAATTAAAACTATAAAATATTGCTTTATCAGCTTTATAATAAATTATACATAAAAACGGTTGTGCTTTTACAACTAAATTAATTATAATTTATATAGTGAATTTAGTTAAATTTAGTAAGTTTTAAATTTATATATGGGGGTGTTTTTTTGGCATCATTATTTTTTCCATTTTTTAAGCGTTGTTTCAGCGGAAAGATTGTTAGTAAAACTCTTAAACAAAAAAATACATCCCTATATAATGTTTTTAAAAAAAAATTAAAATTAAAATTTTAGATTTTTATCAAATCATTATATATTTTTTTATAAAATGTATAATTTAACAAAAATATTGTTAAAACAAATTAAATGTAAATAAAATAGAATGTCTTTTATTTTGAAATTATATTTTTGTAAAAATAAAAAATTTATATAAGATTTATATTTTAAAAATTTTAGAAAAAAACTAATTAATAATAATTATCCAAATTTTAGGCGTTTTCATTGGCCAATTTGAATTTTTGGCAAGTACTTTTAATCTAAATAGTTATATCATTGTTATTTAGACTCTCTTTAAATATTCAATTACTTACACCTTCAAAGTTTGATTGGATATCGTACTTGGTAAAGTCACACATGTAGTTATTGGCGAGACATGGTTATTGTTATCGGAATTGAAAAGATGGGGGATGATACTTTTATAATATTATTCAACTTTGTTATGAATTACATAAAATCAGTCAAATACTTGGTATAGTAACTTGATAATACTTATTGCTTCAAGAATTTGTTATAAACGTAAGTTAGATTCAAATGTCTATATAATTTAAAAGGAACATTAATTTAAGAATTGTAGTCAAAATATTATACATTAATGCTTAATCAGGTTTATTTACAAAAGCTTTTCTGTAATAAAAACAAAAAAAACAAAAAAAACATAAAACAATTATAAAGGATTTTAACTTTAACGTTTTTTGAAGACCAAATTTGCTATATTTTTGACATAGTATCACAATAGTCGATCCAATTTTATTAAGTTTAAATATTCTTAAAATATAAATAAAGTAATAATAAATTAACTCAATAAATTAACTTTTAGTAATTCTAAGAATAATATAATTAAACGATCAATTTTGGTGACCGTATTAAGTCAATGTAAAGTGATATATCCAATTTACGTATATTTGGTAATCAAGTTATACTTATAAACCAATATAAATATAAGTATCAATTCTGTTTTAAATAAACACATTTTTTATTTAAACTCTTTTATAAAATCAACTAAACTTTTACATTAGTAAGAACAAGCTATAAAACAGCTATTAACTACAATTACTAAAATAAGCGGAAATTCAAGTTATTCTACAAATAAAGAAAGAACAAATAATTTATTTAATGTTACTAGGATTTAGTAAAGCAAAAAAGGAACATGGTATGATAAATTAAATACGCATACTATAACTAAACTTTTCAACAATCAATTTTTTTGTTTTTTTTACTTTTCTAAATTGCTTGATAAACAGGAATTGGAGGATGTATATTAAAGTCGATAAAATTATAGCTAGTGTTTTTGCTATACTACTGGGATTAAGTGGGGTCTTAATTTTGTATTTAGTTACTAGAATTAAAAATCGAAGTCGAGATATTATCTACATTATATTGTTATGTATAGCTGATATGCTGCCACTACTTGTGCTTATTATTTATTTAATAATGTATTTAGTCAACAAAGATGATCCAGATAATAATTTAATAGCGGTGCAAATCCTCGGAACATTAGAGATGATTTGGCCTTTCCTAACTACTATATTATCTTCTTCATTAGCTATTGTAAGATTAACTATCACTTTAAATATAAAACATCCAAAATATTTAATATTAATCCCCATCACTTGCTTTTTGATTTATACTTCTTCTTATATCACCCTTGCGGTAAAAACGGAACTTAGACTATCTCCTTATGGATTTTTAGCTCATGCTTATCCTAATATTTCTGGTCTATCAACTTTTGCCTTTTATTGCTTACCTTTCTGTTTAATTATTGGTGCTATGTTAATTAATTATTGTTACATTAAAATTTTGTATATCACTAGAGGAAGTAGGGATTTTAATCATTTTGCAACGTTTGATTCTCAGCTTAACAAAAGAGCTACTTTATTCAATCAAACCAATACCTCATTTAGACTTTGGAGTATTATTTTTATCCATACTATAACCGTATTCCCTGCAGCCATTATATTTATCATAGATGGTTATTATACAGCTAATGAACCAGCCGCTTATTCTTCAGCTATAGCTTTAGGTTACCTCAAAGTCCTTTTAATTGTTACAGCTTCCCTATCAAATTCTTTATTTGTCTTGTTCAATCATCCTCTTATCTTCACTCAACTCAAAACTTTATGTAATATCGATTAATTTTTTTGTCTAATAAATAAAAACTTCTATAAAAACCTATTTTATCTAAAACAAATAGACTCTTTCATATTTTTTGTTAATAAGCGTTTATATGATAGTTACAAATTGATTGCATTTCCTGGTGCAGGATCAATGATTGGTTTATGTATTACCCAGTAGTTCTTTATTTACCATTCATCAATTGAATTTATTAATGCAATTTAAAATTATTTCCGATCTTGAGTAAACAAACTATTTTGGCCCAAGGCCCCCCCAGAAGTCACTTTATTTCAATTACATAAAAACATTAATATTAAAACTATCAATAAATATTAGCCTAGTTATCAGTAATAATTCGGTCTACTTTTGAGCAGGTCTTGAATGATATTTTAATTTAATAAACACCACCTTAGGCACGATTATTTGAAAAGACTCTAATATTAAATGGTACTAATAAAAGGATTGTTTTGAGTTATTTACACACGCCAATAAGCTTAATAAAAGAATAATATGGAATAGTTTTCATACTGCAATATTAATTTAAGAACATTAATATATTTGGTGACGGAATTGAGAACTAAATTTTCTTTTTTGTTAACATTACTGAATAAAATATGGTTTAGGTGTTAAAGTATAAAATAGTTTGCACTAGATTGGGCTATGTTTATTATGGATACAAAGTACAATATCTATTACAAAAGACATAACAGAAAAAGGAATATACATACTTTTCTAAGATTAATATAAACATAAAATAAGCCCATGCTTTATAAATATACATATGTGGATGTATTTTTATGTTTAAGAATTTTACTAATGATGTTTCTGCTCAAATGGCACTTAAAAATAGAAAAAGTGATGAAATCAAAAAAAGTATCCTCATTACAAGGTAAAGTTTCAATTAAAATTAAAATTTGTCTGATTGTATATTCATCAAATTAAAAGAGTTCACTATTTCAATGAGTTTGTGACAATACTCTATTAATTAATTATCCCTCTTATTTCTTATTCAATTTAGCCATGAAATGTTGTTTGGATTTAGTGTCATAAACTTTATTAATGCGGTTAAGATATAAAACTCATACGTCTTATATACAGTTGTATTGGTTAACTTGTATGGCAGCAACAATTAGGAATAAATTAATAGGGAGTACACAACTATAAGCTTAATCATTCGCTATTTAACATTTAATATGATAAAGTATAAGCTTACATAGTACAAATTTAGCTTTTAAACTAAGCATTCTTTAATTTTCGATTCAATAATTACGTGTGTATGTTGTTTAGTTTTGTGTATGGATGCATCATTAAATAGGGTGACTTCATGTAGCAATTTTTCGATAAAATGAGCTACAACCAAAAAAGCAGCTAAAATTAACTTTTGAGAGCAAGTTTTTAAAGAGTTCTTGACTTGAAATGCTATAGTAGATATCATCCAGGAACATCGAAAGTTATATTTTATCAAGATTTTTATTTTTCATGTTATATAGATTTATTATTAACCCTTTATGCCATAAAAAGTTCTTGATCAAAAGGTTTTTAAAAAACTGCCCTGTTTAATTATACTTCTCGACCGTTTAAGAGTTTGGGTGTTTTTTTGAGTTTTTATCTATGTTGAAAGTGGACAAAATAATTAACAAAAAATAACGTTCCCGTACAATCGATTGTTTTATCCTACTTTATAGCGCTTTCTATCTATAGAATCAGAGATTAAATGATTTCATTTGATTGTAAATCAAGAGTGTTTCGATTGCAATATGTTTTATCAGATTTACTTACATCATTTAAGTAGCAGCGTTGTTTTTTAAGAATATTCTTTTAAAAACTAAACAAAGGGTTATTCAAAGAAGCATTCGTATATTTTTAGTAAAACATATATATGCCATAATCCATATATTGTAAGAAATATTCAATTCTTTTAAAAGGTATTTTATATTTATCCCAAATAATCCGAACTATTGTAAAATGCAGCGCCCTCCTTTGATTTTTTTATTAAGTATATTGGCTTTATTTTCTTTTTATTGCTTTATGGTATAAACAACAGTGGGCTGATTTATAGATTAGAGTAGCTAATCTAATCCCGATTACTCAATATAAATTGATGAATGCTTTATAAATCTAATATAGACTTTTAGGTCACGGATTATATAGTATAGGGTTAATTAAAAAAGACATTCATTTGAATAATTTGTATTTCATTAAAGGCGATAATAAAATAAATAACTTGTACATGGGTATTTATAAAATTTTATTATTGCCTTGGAATTGGATTATCAGATTTCTTTTAGAATAGTTAAAATAGGTATTATTTTGTTCTGTTTTATTCTTATTCAGTTCTAATTTTTCAATCAGTTAATCAGAAAGTTAATAATCACTTAAATGAACTTAATTGTATGAAGCTAAAGCAGAAATATAGAAGCATGCTAAAGAAATACAAAAATATCCTATGATTTTTTGAAACTGAATAGCATGAGTAATCTTGTTGCATTAAGGATAAATTCTCTTTTATACAGTCAATTAAGGTTCGCTTGTTTTCATTATATAATCAAAATCAAAAATCAATTATTTATAATTGTTTGTTTTACTGCCGAACCTTATTTAATTAAAATAGTAAAATATGATAACCAGTGTCTTAGACTGCTTGTATCGCTAATGTTACAATCGGATAAAAGGATCTAACCATAGTTTTTAGCTAATAGCTGTTATCTTATAAATTATCTAGGCCAAAAAATTGCTTTTGATAAACTTAAATAATAATCCAATCATTGTTTTATATGACTCAGATGAAATAAATCAAAATTAATTTTATAAGATTAATTATCAGATTGATATCAATCAATAAAAGATGAAGATAAAACATTTAAGCATTTTAATTAGATAAACAACTTTAATTACGATTAGTAAAGAATACTGCCAATAGTCGAGTCTTAATTTAGAAACTCAAACTAATCAGATAATTTCATGGCTTAAACCATCTGATAGGATTGAATATAAAATCATCAGATAATTTTATCCATAGCATCAGATAATTGTGAATAAATTTCTAACATTTATATTGGATTAGTTATTTTAATTTTTTACCTTTGGTTGGTAAACAAAACTTCAAGCAAAATTAATATGATATGATTGGCTATACCCGTGATGAAATTTGTCAAAGTTTCTATTTTGAAGAAAGTTACTTGCTTAACTTTAAAATCTTTTTTACTTCATTCTAGTACCTATACTATAGATAAAGCTTAATTTATGGCACCTGTTTTGAAAGTTAAATACCAGAAATCTTTTGCTATCTTTAGTAGTGGTTTAGACTCGTTAGAATTATGTCATTTTAGTCAACTTTTTCATCAAGTTAAAGATGAGTTGGATTGTAGTTATCGATTAGAGAATGCTTCACTTCGGTTGTTTCATATTAGAAATAAAGTAATGTCAACTCAACAATATAAGCATGATGGCATTAAAAAATTTCAAGTTATATCATTCAATGCTACTAAGAATTTAGAGAACAGTAAAATTAAAATCAAAGCACCAATGTATAAAAATAAAATCCAAAGACTTAATACTAATGACTCAAATGATATCCGACCTCTCCCTTTAAATATTAATATGAATGAGTATCAGCATTCACCTACAGTAGATTCAATTATTAACCCAATTAAAAATGATTTAGTAACACACCAAAGCATAAATTCAGCTATTTCAAAACAACCTCTGGTTAATACAAGAAATACCTTTGGTGAAGAACAAATTTCCACTTCTTTTATGCCTACTCAATCAAGTATGAACATGAATAATAACACCATGAGCTTCAACTTTACAAATAATCAACAATTACTTCAACAGGCGTTATCAGCAATCTCACAAAACAGTTTAAATAATAATTTATTAAATTCAGTAAACAATTTATCGACAATGTTTGCTCCAGATTACAATAATCAACAGATTTTAATGAATTCTTTATTACTTCAAAGTTTGAATCAGTTGCCAAATCCTTCTTCATTTAATCCACAACCTTTTAATTCAAGTAACTGCACTAACCCTAGTCAAGACATTAATTCAATGTTTAACTTGGATAATATGTCTCTGCCTTTAAATGAAATAGATCAAAATGTAGTGAACAAAGTACAAAATGATTCAAATACTAATAATAATGACGAATCCAAGACTGCTTTAAGTGATACTACACCGAAAAAATCAGCTACTAAAGAAAAGAAACCCACCAGTAGTTTAATGGCCAAAAAAGAGAATAAGAAGGAGAAGCGAAAAGCACAGCAACGTCCAGAACCTACCAACAAATCTAAAGTTGCAGAAACAGAAATCTTTTCTGGATCAGAAGGTGAAAAAGATCGTTGTTGTTTTAATTGTCACGCTACCAGCACACCTTTGTGGAGGCGAACTCCAGATAATCAAAGGTTGTGCAATGCCTGTGGCCTGTATTATAAACTCCATCAGAAGCATCGCCCAATAGATTTAAAGAAAGCCAAAGATTCTAAGAAGCCAGCATACAAACCAAGGGCCTTAGTATGCTCCCATTGTAAAACTAAGAAAGCAGCTTTATGGCGTCGGGATATCGATAGTGGTGAGCCAGTTTGCAATCCGTGTGGGTTATTTAAAAAGATGAATAACCGTCCAAGGCCTCCTCACCTTTACTCTAATGTGATTAAAAAGAGGGTTCGAAACCCTAGTCCATTTCATATGTCTAAAGGTTCTTCTATGAATCCCAAATCTAGAAAGAGTACCGAAGATTTAGACTCATCAAACGATAGCGAAGGCGAGTTAAAGCAGGAAAGCCCAATTTCAGAGCAAATTATAAATACAAAGGAAAAAGTGTTTCAAAAACAAAGCGCTCGACATAACACACCGAGTACGCCTATAACTAGAGATCTAGATAAAACCCAGTTTACAAATCCATTGTTGCAATCAGATGTAAACCAGAGCAACCTCCCCATAATTAATCAAAACAATGTTATAGGAATGAACAATGGAGGTAACGTTTTAGATATGATTGGAGAAAATTATTATCCAGGTATGGATCCTGGATTATTAAATCTCCCATTCAACCAAGTATTTGTGCCCATTTTAAATAATAATAACTATTACCCTCCAATGGAAGGTAACAGCAATACTTTTAATAGTACCAATCCACCTAATTCAGAGCCTGACAATATGAATCTATTCCCAAATTATTTTATGTTTCAATAAGTTACTATTATATATAGTATATATAGTATATATAGTATATTTCTCTCTCTAAAAGCTGATTATATTGATTGTATTCTCTTCCTTAAAAGATATTGTAGCACTTTTATGTATAACCTCTATATTACATATAATTAATCACCCGTAGTAAATAAACTATTCTTTTTCTAATTATTATTCTTTATTGATATTAATTTATGTTTTAAATTGATGAAACAAAATAATGACAATACTGTTTTATTTTGTTGCTAAACAACTGACATTTTAATTTTTATAGTTTGGCTAATATCCGATCATATTTGAGATAAGATAATGCATTCGATAATGTAAAATAAATGCATTTAAAGCTCAACTATAAAGGTACAAATCAAACAAAATTAATTGAAAATTATTAAATGTAATTTGAGTTTTCTTTAGCTAAAATAAAAAATGTAACCGATTTATTAGGAATAGTACTAAAAAAAATAAAAGAAAAAACAATAAAGTAATTTAAATGAAACATCTTACTTATAATAAACTCCCTTTTATAGTTTTTAATATTAAAGAACATTGGTATATTCAACCGTGGAAAATCATCTATAAGTGTGATATTTAAAAAAGGTAATGATGATGCGTCTGGTACCACTCAAACTGAAATCAATTATAAACCTAATCAAATTAATATTCCGCCTACTAAAATTGCGAAATTATCAAGTTCGGTTTCAGATACAAATAGTAAGTTTAATTTTATACAGTGTTTAAATCAATACTATTGCTTAGAGGGTGAAGAAAGAGTACTCAACGGAATCGAAGAGGATGATACTGTAGCCGAAAAAATGGATTTAAGGGCAAATGAAGACTTTTTTGATTTAAAATCTTCTATAAATACTACACCGTTTAACGATAACCAAAGTCCAAGTCTAAGCTTACATTTTAGTGAATCTACAAGGCTATCTACTAAAGACGAAACTAATTTAAACCTGAAAGATACCGTAGAATTTAGTCCTATGATGAGGAGTAGTAAAAATAAGGATGAGGAAAACAACAGTTCTCTTTCTACTTTTTCTACTTTTTATTAGTATTTTTAAACTTGAATAAAGGTTGCCTTTTATATTTTAAATAATAGTTTAAATTTAATAAATAATAAATAAAGACTGTTTAAATAGTAAATTTAAAAATATCACTTATTCAAAATATTAAAATTTATTTTCGAATTAAATTAATTTATGAAATAGTATACAAATTTTTACAAAAATTATAGTAGGCAGTGGGGCATATAATCAATTAGCTTTATCTGTAGAGTTAGTGTTCCCATTTAAATCAACCGGCTTGGTTTTCAAGGTGTCTAAATCTTCCTTACTGGTACTATTAGTATTGTTTTTATTCTCAGGGTTAGGAACTGGTGTTTCAACTTGCTTGGGTTTATTTGCTTCATCTGGATGATCCTGTTGGTTTGGTTCTTTAGGATTGTTTTGAGTAGTTGGGGTCGCCACAGTAGTACTATTTTGAGCAGCTAGTGGAGCCATTGTACTATTGTTTTTTGCCTCATTCTGTAGCTTAAGAGGCTCATTAACAGGGTATTTATTCAAATTTACTTTTTCACTCTCCTTTGCTAAATTAGTTGTTGAGTTTGTTTTGACTGCTTCAGTTGAATTGTTTTTATTTAAATCCACTTTTTCACTCTCTTTTCCTTGAGTATTAATATCGGTATTGTTTTTACCATTAGTTATCTCGGTGGAATTGGCTTTACTCAAATCTACTTTAGGCTTATCTTTATCAGTAATGGTGGTATTATGGGCGTTATTTGATGGTAATGTTGAGTTTGTTTTATTTAAATCTATTTTCGCAGCTTCTTTTTCAACAATATTCGTAGAATTAAACTTGCTTTCTTTTTCTTTGGTGTTTATTGTATTAGTCTCATTTTGCAAAATAGTTGAAGTTGAATTTGCTTTGGAATTTTGATTTAATTCAGTAGAATTTTTACCAAAATTGTTTGAAGTATCTGTTGTATTTTTCATCATTTCTATTTGCTTTTTAATATCTTCAGCTAACATAGTATTATCCTCAGTACCATTTTTCACGGAATTGGGTTTAGTAGCATTAACTATTAGGGATCTATTATTCGTAAATTTTGGCAAATTTTCTGCTGTAACGGTAGAATTTACAGAATCTGATGGCTTAGTTTCTTCAAACTTGCCGTCTTTAGGGGTATCCTCTTTTTCTTTGGTATTTTCTGAAGTATCTTTATCTTCTTTAGGTTTTTCAGGGGCATCCTTAGTTCCTTTGGGTTTTTCAGGAGTGTTTTTGCTATCTTCCGATTTCTGTTTTTCGTTGGTTTCATTAGTGTTTTGGTCTTTTTCATCATTCAGTGTTTTTCCTGAAGTTTTAGTTGAGTCTTTAGTTTCATTACTACTTCCACTATCATTCATAGAAATTTCTTCTTCACTTGGTATTTCAACTAAATCCATTAATGAAGAATCTGGCATTCTGTTTTTAGCCAACTCACCGTTTAAAATACCACGATCTTTCTTGGGTAGTCTATCGGTATTATTTTTGGCTTCTTGGTTTTCAGGCTTTTTTTCTTTTTCATTGTTTTCTTTTTCATTTTTTTCTTTTTCAGGCTTTTTCTCTTTATCCTCAGATTCTTTTTCGCCTTTAATTTTATTATTACCTGGCTGCTTAATCTCATATTCTCCTTTTAAAAGGTGCGAAACAGCTGCGGAATAAATCTTTTTAACATCTGGACATATATTTTGATCCGCTTGAGAAATATCCCATAGCATAACTCCTCCAAACGAAGGATACTTTTCTTTAACTTCATTAATAATTGGCTCTAATTCTTGGAAATTTAAATAACCAGAAGAGGCAGCTGTTGGGCCGCCTGGTGCTCCCAAAAAGATCTTTACATTTTTATTTTTGGATGCAAACCTTGCCCAACCATCCCATGTTGCAAAGTTAAATCCATCTTTACCAATTGCACACTCATTGTTATAAAATTGTACAAATACAGCATCTAACCAGCCGTGTTCTAATACATTCTTCAAGTATTGATCTGGGAATGGACACTGTGGAGCTGCAGTAATAAAATACTCTCTTTTGTTTTCTTCTTTCTGGCCATCAATAATTTCTTTCAATTTATTACTAAAAACAGCATATGATTCTGGAGGTCCTTTTTCAATATCTAAATCAATACCATCTAAAGCTACTTCTCCAAAGGGTCGATGGTCCGTTTTGCCACCTAAATATAAGTCCCAAACCCTTTGAGCAAAGTTTTTAGCTGATTCATCGTCTTTTAAAGTATAATCACCAGCATATCCGCCCATCGATAAAAGCACCTTTTTACCTTGATTTTGGCAGTATTTAATCCCAGCAGCTACTTCTGGACAATAAGGGTGAAGGGAATTAGGGAATTTTTTAGAACAATGTTTACCCATATTTAAAATTGGATGCCCATTTTTTGTCTCAGCATTAAATTTAATTAAAAAGGAGACCACAATTGTATCGTAAGTTTGATCCTTACAATAGTCAGACATAGGTCTCTCATGAGAATCTTTGTGTGCTTCTTCACTATTTCCGTATGAGTTTTGGCCCCAATAAGCTACTAAATTGTTTTTTGAAGTTAGATTAAAGGCTTTTAAATTAACTATTAAGTTAAAATATAGTAATAAATTTAATAATGAGTAGTTGAACATATTAATTAAAATGAAATCTAATAAATCAATTAATATAAAGATACAATAAAATTTTAAAAAGTTCAAAAAGCTATTTCTTTATTTAATATATTAATATTCATTCTATCAACTTTACTTTTTCTTAAACTGAAACTCTCAACTTTCTTTTTTTACTTTTTTCAATCCCTTTAAAATTAAGGTGCGAAATTGATTGGTCCCTTTCTTAAATTCAAATTGCCCAGTTTTTTCTCATTGAGTTTGAGTTGAAATTACTTGTTCTCTCCCTTTTCCCTCATTTGCTAATTATTTATTATGAAAGCCAAGTATACCTACGTTTGTTTTATCTTATTTGGTTGATTATTACTTGATTGATTTCATTAATGTTATATCATTTTAATAATGAAACATTAATAATTTGATTTTTATAATATTAATAAAATATCGTTTATAAATTTAATGAAACACTAAGAATATATAAAATTACAAGTATTTTTTTGATACATGTATGAATTATAGACCTCAAGCATTTTCGTAATGTTTTTTAAACAGTTATAACAAAACAAATGTATAGACATAAATATAGGTATAAGGATTCTAAATGTTTAAATATTTAGTTTATTGATAATATTATTAAGTGTTAATAACTACCAATAATTAGGTTAAAATATATATTCGGATACATTTTAAAATTGATTAATTTCCAGCTAAAAACTTTGAACTTTTAAATTTTACATTAATTTTATAATATTAATATCAAATTATAATAAACGTTGTTTGAAAGTTAGTTGTTAAATTTTAAATATTTTTTCTACTTATTACTATTTATTTTTTTACAAAATTTTATAATAGTTTTTTATTCATTTATAAGTATATTTTAAGTCAAAATCAATTTAATCTGGTATACTCTTTAGCTGCGTTTTAATGGTTGTTCACATATATATAATGCTTTCATGAATATTATCAGTTATATTAAAGATCTTAGCTTAAATAACAGTATAATCGATTTTTAGCAATTAATTTATTACATGTTGTGAACAATCTTTTTGAAAAAACTCAATCTGTTTAACTTTCAGTAGCATAAACTTTGGCATTCTATGATACTTTCAATGAAATAAGCACTAGAAAAACTATACAGTCGAGTCAATATTATTTACAACAATTTTTATTCTTATATGGGGGTGTCCGAATTGGTTTTAGAATTTAACTAGAAATTAATCCAAATTTTAAGTTTTTAAATTCGTAAGTCTCTAATGAGGATGTATTTTTTTGTTTAGGAATTTTACTAACAATCTTTCCACTCAAATAGCTGTGAAAGTTGATACTTAGTGGCCGAAGTTAAAAGCTACTCTTGCTTAATTAACTTGCCTTGAGTCGAAGGGTCTTAGTTTATATAACTAAGGTAGACTTAACTTAATAGAAATAGTATGTAGTAAGCTACAAATTATGTAAAACAAATACAATGGAAGATACTACTATAAAATCTATATCAGATGTTGTCAGAAAGACTTAGTGACTTTATTAATGATACGTTATCAGGGAGTAATCCAATTAAAAAAAAACCTGGAGTTATCATATTGAAGAATCTCTTTTATACTCCAATAAATATGGATATTAATACGAGAGGATGTTATTCCTTGCAATATGAAGTTAGAAATTCTCGCAGCAAATCAAAATAAGGGACTCTGACTTGATTGTATTTGAACTTGAGAACACAGCAACTTAAGTGATTGTTGCGTTATAATCAATCCGAGAGCTAAATAAAGCAATATTTCACATTTCCCTCCCTATGATTTGATGTAGTGAATTTTTATGATTTACTTACCAAGAGCAATTTGACTAGTTACGAATTGTACTCATTGAATCACATTGCTGATTTGAGAAACTTGGCATGGACTCGATTATAAATGACGCTTGTTCCTTTATGTTTAATCGAATAGCTATCATACAAGTGTTTATGTATGATTTCATATGGTCCGTCCCATTTCAGTGCCAGTTTATTTTTTCTAGGTTGGTTGTAGGAAGGATACAAATAAACAATATCTCCTACCTTGAAAGTGGCTAGACTAGGAAGTCTGGACATATCTTGCTGATACCTCTTTATCTTCGAATCTGTTAATGCGTTAAAGGCTTCAACTTGGATAGCTATCAATTTTTTTGTTAGTTTAGCCAAGTATATGTCAGGGCTTATCTCGCCTTGTTTAGCGATTAAAGGGGCAAAAGATATGGGGAGCCCAGGGTGTCTCCCATAAAGCATAATAAAAGGAGACTTTTTAGTAATACTGTGTACTGAATATCTATATGCTAAAATAGCGGAATGTAGATATTCATCCCAACAGCTAGTTTTGTCAAAAGCTAGTTTTCTTAGTATACGTATTAGTGTACCGTTTACTCTCTCAACCATTCCATTAGTTTCTGGATGATACGGAGCTGCAGTAGAATGTCTTATGGCCATTAGTCTGGCTAATTTTGGGAGAACTAGATTAACAAAATTGGCAGCATTATCGGTAAGTATCACCTGTGGGCTTCCATGTCTACAAATAATATCTTCATATATAAATTTAGATATGTGGAAGGAAGTCTGGTTTGGTATTGCTCTAGCTTCAACCCACTTAGTTAGATGGTCTATAGCTACAACGATATACTTATTTCCTCTTACTGAAGAAGCTTCACAAAGAGGGCCTATCACATCTATACTTACCGTGTGGAATGCATGTTTAGGTAAAATAAACTTGTAAGCTGTTACTTTTATCCTACTTTGTTCTCTTTTACAAACATCACAATTATTTATGAAGTCTTCTAAGTCTGGTATCATTGATTCCCAATAGCAGGAAACTTTCATGGTGTCATATGTTTTTTGGAAGGCTGAATGCCCGCAGATCACATTGTGAAACTGTTGACATGCAGATAGCCGCGAAGAAGGCTTAATATACGGAATATATGTTCCTTTAATCTTTTTGTACAATGCATTACTTTTGACAATGATATTCTGGGCATTTTTCTCAAGCCATTGTTTAAGCTCAGGTTGTTGTTGCGGCCACTTATTTTTATTACCCAATAGGTTGTACAGATCATCATCTATGGGGGTGGCTAGACAGATCCTGGGTAACCTACTAAGCCCATCTGCATTTTGGTGATCTTTACCTGGCTTATATACTATATCAAAACTATACGATTGTAGTTTTAGAGCCCACCTAGCTAGACGTCCTTCAGGATTAGTGATTGAATATAACCACTTTAGGGAAACATGGTCGGTAATAACAGTAAAGTGAGTGCCATAGATATACGGTCTAAATGCCTTTATAGCATGAATAATTGCAAGGCATTCCTTCTCTGTCGTAGTGTAATTCCTCTCATGCTTCGATAAGGTTCTAGAGGTATAAGCTATTGGATGCTCGCAGTTGTCATCATCCAGTTGACTTAAAACACCTCCAACTGCCGTTAGGCTAGCGTCGGTATGCAGGGAGAAGGGCTTTGAGAAATTTGGAAACATCAACACTGGGGCGTTAAGCAGCTTATCGCGAAGTTCTTCAAAGGCTTGTTGGTGTTCTTCTTTCCATTGAAACTTGACTTCTTTCTTTAACAATTGGAATAGTGGAGTGGCTAAGTTCGAAAAATCTTTTATAAATCTTCGGTAGTAATTCATTAGTCCGAGGAATACTTGTACTTCTCTCATCGTAGTTGGGGGGAAAAGCTCTTTTACTGCATCTAATTTATTAGGAATAGGAGCTAAACCTTTGTCAGAGACCTTGTAGCCTAAAAATTCCAGACTAGTTTGGAAAAATGAGCATTTTTTTGGCTTTAACTTTAAGTTAGCTTGGCGAAGACGTTCGAATACTGCTTTAAGGTGATTTAGGTGATCCACGAAAGTCTTCGAGAACACATTCAAGTCGTCTAAGTAAATTAGTACACATGAGAGCTTAAGATCACCTAGTGTATTATCCATAAGACGTTGGAGTGTAGCAGGAGCGTTTGAAAGGCCTTGTGGCATCCTCGTTGGTTGAAATAGTCCTTCGGAAGTAATCAAAGCGCATTTCTCTTGGTCTTCCGGATCCATTTCTACCTGCCAGTATCCTGAGATTAGATCCATTGCTGAAAAGTATTTTGCACCTTGTAAGCGGTCAACAGCATCATCTATTCTGGGTAGTGGATATACATCCTTCTTTGTGATTTTGTTGAGTTTCCTATAGTCCATAACTACTCTATTAGTTCCATCTTTTTTCTTAACAATCATAAGGGGAGAGGCCCATGGACTATTTGAAGGGATAATCAAACCTAATCTTAAAAGTTTTTGGACTTCTTCTCGTTCTGCCTTAAGTTCAGACTGAGATTTACGATATGCTTTAGTTGCAACAGGTAGTGAATCACATGTATATACTTTATGTTTAGTATTGCGGGCACAGCCAATATCTTCTTCTGAAGTTGCAAAGACGTCTTTATATTCTTCCAGCAATTTATAAAATTGAAGTTGTTCATCTGGGTTTAGATGTTTAATAGTGTCTTTCTCAACAAACAGGGTTTGGTTATTAGGGGCTTCTTCATAAATTTGGAATTCTTCTAGTGTTGCAAATTTACTGAAAGTATTAATCACAATGTTATTTTCTACGTGGATTGTACCAACCTGTTGACCTCTAGAGATTTTGATATCTTTTTCGGTAATGTTGGCAAGCAGTAGTTTTATAGTCTCATTCATGTTATTACCTAAAATCCCGGGCATAGTTAGAGGTTCTAATCTTGAAACACTTTCTATACTGTATATAGATAGATGGAACTCCTTAGGTACCCATAATGAGATTTCGGTGTCTAGTACTACCTGTGATTTAGGCGGTATTAGTAAGTTCTTAGGGGAAATAATGGGGATTCCAGACTGCTTATATGCTATATCTGGATATTGATAAATCACAGATTCTAATCCGCAGAGAGTAACGTCAACTGATTTATTGTTAGTCCGATAGCTCATTATACGACAGTCAGGAGTTTTGTTGCTTATGTTGTTAATGGTTAGGTTCCTTGGCTTATTGTAGTACATTGGAATGGATTGATCTAATACTTTTAAGATATTTTGATCGTACAATAATTGGCAACCATGTTTCACAAAGAATTCGGTGCCTAGGAGGAAGTCGTAACCTTCGCTTTCCAACACTATCGCTGGAAAGGCTAAAGTTAGCTTTCCAAACTTAATAGGGATTGATGAGTATGCTCCTAGTGCCGTGACGGTTCCGGTTCCGGCTGTACCGAAGGTGTCCGAACAATCTATATCCGGTTTAAAGGGTAATCGTTTTACCAGACGACTCGATATGAAATTGATGGGAGCTCCGCTATCTAATATTATACGCACATTTTTTTTGTAAATCGACGCATTAATGTAAGTACAATCGGTGGAGTTGGCTTTGGCATCGAGGTTTACTAAGAGGATCTGTTTATTTGGATTCTGATATTCTCTAATGATGTTTCTAAATGCAATTGCTAAGTCTGATTCTCCAGTTAGGATTTTGTCTAGAGGAATTGGGATGGTAACATTAGTTAACCACTGGTGTGTATTATCTAGTTCACTTT
The DNA here is from genome assembly GCA_030770535.1 of Batkoa obscura. NCBI lineage: Eukaryota > Fungi > Entomophthoromycota > Entomophthoromycetes > Entomophthorales > Batkoaceae > Batkoa > Batkoa obscura. The sequence goes on along the minus strand of JASVEC010000013.1, from coordinate 1,116,231 downwards.
GTGTAAGGGACAGTTTGGATAAATCGGATAATTGTGAAATGTAAGGTTTAGCAATTTCATTTATCAAGGCAGAATCAGGGGCATTGATAGAGTTATCAGGTGACTTATCAATTCGACGTGGAATGACTTTAGGAATTTCAACGACGGGAACCTTTTTCTTCTTGGGTCTGCCACGAATTTTGGAAGGTAGTGCTAGGATGAGGGTAGAGGGGTCAAATTTTGAAAGCGTGTTAATTTCGAAGTCTAATTCAGTGCTTTCATCTGGATCAGGAGGAATTTTTGATTTCGTGGAAGGGGGATCCTCATTTACCCTCCCACTTAGAAGTTTTTTGACTCGCTGTTGGGGTCAACAAACTTTTCAGTGTCACCATCATTATAATTATAATTGAGGTGATTAACTTGTTTATTTTTGTTAAAATGTTTACTATTGCGAACATTTTTTTCAAAGTAATATTTAAAAATACCATTTTCTGGCTTTGGTTCAATACAATTGACGGCAATATGTCCATGTTCACCACAGTTCCAGCATCCAGTAAATACTCGAGATTTACGATGGTTGGAGTAGTGCTGTTGTGTAATGGCAAAGCAATGAAGATATTCGTTGTTGTCCGTTTCTTTATCTATATGATTAACGTATAGTTTCTTGGATTTAACTTCGCTTTTTGGACTTCCGAGGTATAGCTCTAAAATCTCTATCATCTGAGTAATATTGGTGATATTATGATGAGGGTCTAGAAAAAGACGTGCGATGTGACTTGGAAGGTTTCGTTGGAAGGCCAGGCGGAGGTCTGTAACGCTTAACTTCCCACAGGAAATTAAAGCATTAGCACGATTTTTTACGTTTGCAATGTAATTTTCAAGTTTGCTTTCATCGTCTAGTCGTAAAGATAAAAGGGCTGCCTTTTTTGCTTCCATTTTTACATCGGAATCATAGTGATCTATGAATGCCTTTTTAAAAGAGTTCCAGTTACTGCGTAAGTCATCAGGTAGGGTCATACACCAGGAAAGCTCGTTTGTTTGAAGCTGACCTAAGAGACATTGAGGGCGACACTCGTAGGTCCAATTGTTGGCATCAAGATGAACTTCTAGCGCTTTGATGAAAGTAGTAGCAGTGATTTCATTTGGATTGAATAGGAGACTAAAATTAAACTTGGTATTAACGGGTTGGGAGCTTCTCGGATAATTGTGGGGGTATGTTGAGAAGCTATGCGGGTTTAGATTGTTACCAGAAGGTCCAGGATGGCCATAATAGGCGTCATGATTATTATGTGATATACCATAGTTATTTTGAACAGGAATCCGCTCGGGTTGTACGTAGTGAGATGAAGATTGCTCATAGGGTACATGTTGAGTGATTTTTGGAGCAATATATGGCAACTTGTTTTTGTTACTATTGTTAAAAGGATTGTCCAGGTTAACTTCAGCATAGGGTTGTACATGAGATCTTATTGGCTCAGCATTAGATCCTGTAGCAGGGTTTCTTGAGTAAATACCATCAGTAGGTGCAGTGGTCATTCTAGGAAGTAATTGAGGTGGACTTTCTCCTTTCTTGGGTTGATCATCCGGTTGTACCAAGTGAATAGAACCACGATACTTAGGGTTCATTTGATATTCAGTGTCAAGAATAGATTCTGTGGTACCATCACCTAGATCATACATATTATATCTCGGAACATCTCTATAAGTCGAGAGTCTGGAGTGAGGTGCTGAAACAGCGATACGTTCCTTTCTACAATTACAAGAAGATGCCTTGATTTGGCTGGTATTGGAAGCTACCTTAGTTTGAAGAATAATAAGCTCTTCCTTGGTACTCTGTATATTACGCGAAATTTCTTCCCAGTCAGCCGCTGACTGCTCTTTATCTAATCTAATTTGTTCCTTCAAATTATTATTGGAAGTGATGAGCTGGCTAATGGTGGTCACTTGTTGAGTCAGTTGTACATTACAAGCAGCTAAATCTTGTTCTAAAGCCAAGATTCTGGCATCTTTGGCTGATGCAGACGCAGGGGATTGCTCAACATAGGATAAACGATGATTATACTCGGTGAATCTAGTCATCAACGATCTATTAAGTTCTGCAAAAGTGATTTTCACTTTTCCGTCGATATCTGAGATCCTTTGAGCAGTATGGTCATTGATCTCAGTGAGGGAAAGGTTGATCTCGTCAGAGATCTTAATGAGTTCGGAATGTAAGGCAGTATCAAGCTGATGCAATTCAGCCTTGAAGTCTCCTACTTCTCTTGCCAAATCTCTATATACTTCATAACTAACAGTATCATTGAGCCTTTGGTTGAATTCATTAAACTTACTGGTATGGAATTCATTTGATGGGGTGATGACATCATTGTTTTGGTTGATGACCATGGAGAGATTATTAACCGTACCTAGAAGCGAGCTTAAAGAGGTAGACAATTCATTATTGTGAGTTGAGAGACGGTTGAGTTCACCAACCATCTGGATGAGTTTGTTGTGCAAGAACTCTACTAAATATTGTTGAACGTGGGAAAGGGTAGGTACCGTTTGGTACTGAGCACGAAAAGTAATTTGGGTACTGGAGCTACTACTTTGGTATTGTCTCCAAGCAGAGAGATCACCATTAAGAACGTGCATAGGAACAGCTCCATAGGTAACGACCGAGCTTACAACATGAGGAGGTAGGGCAGCTTGATTTAAAGCAGCAGTGTCTATTTCTGGGGTCAGAACACTAGCTTCTTCTTCATCACTACTACCCATGTCATATTCAGTGATAGTCAATTGTTGACGGTTATCAAGGAGATATCTTGAGTCAGCAAAATAGGGTATGAGGCTATTGTTGATCATAGTCTGTGAATTAAGGGGATTGGAGGGTTGGGGTGGTTACGCGGTAAGAACCGTAAAGGAAAGGCTATAAAGGCTACCTAGTGTAGTTATAGGAGCTTTCCCAGCTATGAGCGCCAAGTGTGAAAGTTGATACTTAGTGGCCGAAGTTAAAAGCTACTCTTGCTTAATTAACTTGCCTTGAGTCGAAGGGTCTTAGTTTATATAACTAAGGTAGACTTAACTTAATAGAAATAGTATGTAGTAAGCTACAAATTATGTAAAACAAATACAATGGAAGATACTACTATAAAATCTATATCAGATGTTGTCAGAAAGACTTAGTGACTTTATTAATGATACGTTATCAGGGAGTAATCCAATTAAAAAAAAACCTGGAGTTATCATATTGAAGAATCTCTTTTATACTCCAATAAATATGGATATTAATACGAGAGGATGTTATTCCTTGCAATATGAAGTTAGAAATTCTCGCAGCAAATCAAAATAAGGGACTCTGACTTGATTGTATTTGAACTTGAGAACACAGCAACTTAAGTGATTGTTGCGTTATAATCAATCCGAGAGCTAAATAAAGCAATATTTCACATAGCGCTTAAAAGATGGAAAAAGTGATGAAGCCAAAAAAAACACCCCCAATATAAAGGCTATTTAGCTAATAAAAAATATAAATATATAGTTATACTTAATAAAACATAGATTAAACTTAGTAATTACGATATTTTTAATAGAATTTATTATATATATATAAATTATTAAAAAATTAATATTTAATAAAAACATACCAGTTAAGTTTTTTGATGTATCTCTATTAGATTTTTTAGCTTTAGTTACTCAAAGCAGAGAATTTCAAATTATAAACCCAAAATTTTAATAAAAAAAAGTGGAACAAAATATTAAAAAAAACAGGTGTTAAAGTTTTCTAAAATTGTAAAAAAAAGATGCTATAAATATATAAAAATATAAGGAATTATATCAAAAATACAGGTTATTATGAAATTGCTTATAAAAACTTTAAACACTGTGAAATATTGGTTTATTAGTTCTCGAATTGATTATAACACAACAATCACTTAAGTTGCTGTGTTCTCAAGTTCAAACACAATCAAGTCAGAGTCCCTTATTTTGATTTGCTGTGAGAATTTACAACTTCATATTGCAAACAATATTATCTTCTCGTTTTGATATCCATACTTATTGGAGTATAAAAGAGATTCTTCAACATGATAACTCAATGCTTTTTAACTGAATTACTTCCTGATATGGGGATGTGTTTTTTTGTTTAAGAATTTTACTAACAACCTTTCTACTCAAATAGCGCTTAAAAAATGGAAAAAATAATGAAACCAAAAAAAAACATCCTCATATCGTACTATTAATAAAGCCACTAAGTCTTTCTGACAACGTCTTACGTAGATTTTACAGTAGCATCTTCTATTTTATTTGTTTTGCATAGCTCATAGCTTATTACGTATTATTCCTATTAAGTTAAGTCTATCTTAGCTATACAAATTAAGACCCTTCGACTTAAGGCAAGTTAATCAACCAAGAACTGCTTTTAGCTCCTACCACTGAGTACCAAATTTTACAAAAATAAAAGCTTTTATTAAGCTTCATTTTACTTAATTAAATAAGCTTAATTAATTAGTTTTAATAAAACTAATAAAAAATTTATCAGTAATCTAATTATTTAAAAGCTTAGCTAAAAAATCATAATATTGGAAATAATAACTACAAAATAATTAAAATTTATATAAGCATTTTTAAAATAACATATTTCAGCAAAAAAGGCAAAAACAGTTATAAAGCTTATAACTAATAACGTGCTTTTTATATATAATACTTTAATATAAAGTATAAAATTTTTTTATTATGCTTAGTTTTAATAAACTTATTTTAATTTTTAGTTATTTTAATTTTTATTAGTCTTCTATATAATTTGCTGCTAATATAAATTATAAAATAGAAACTTTTATTTTGATTTTTATATTTTAAAATACTTGAATGTAAAGTTTTTAATATAAATATAAAATTTTGATTTATTTTAGTATTAATAACTTTAATGTTTTTATTATTAATAATATAAAGATTAAACATAATAAAAAACAAGACATTTTAAATTATATTTATTAATATTGTTATATTTTTTTTTGATTATATTATTTTAATGTTTATAAAAGTTTTAAGCTTTTTATATAATTTGTTTAATATTGGTTTTAAAATATGGGGATGTATTGTGTTTAAGAACTTGAGTAATAATTTTTCCGCTCAAATAGCGCTTAAAAGATGAAAAAAGTGATGAAGCCAAAAAAAATACCCCCATATGCTTTTTTTTAAATTTATTTTTACGTAATTGTTATTAATAAAACACTTTAAAATATATTAAAACTGTAATATAAATATAAACTAAAATTATTAGCTAAAAAAACGTATATATTAAAATTTAAAACTCACTAATAATTTTTTTAAAATTTAATTAGTATATTAAAAATAAAATATTATTATTATTTATTTATTTAAAAAATAAACACATGGGGATGTATTTCTATGTTTAGGAATTTTACTAACAATTTTTCCGCTCAAATAGCGCTTGAAAGATGGAAAAAGTGATGAAGCCAAAAAAACGCCCCTATATTATGGTTATTAATGATAACAGGTGCAAGCTTACATTTATAAAAGGAGCCAATAATTTAATATCGATTACAGACCTTATAAATAACAAAAATATTATTTTACTGGTTTTGCTGCTATTTTTTCAATATTTAATATTGGTATAAAAATAGATTTTACAAATGATCTTTTAAAGAACTAAAATGCAACAAAATGATAATATAAACTTGACTATATTTAAACACTTATTAATAGAAAGTTTGTTATATTAGTATTTTATATTTTAAAATTTTTGAATCAAAATTCAATTTAGCACTAAAATTACTTAATTGGGAAATCCTCCTCAAAAATTTAAAGTATGACAGTTCCAAATTTTCAACTAACAAATATGACAGTTATTTAGAACCAGAAGGAATATTAAAAAAGCTAATTAAATTTCCAATAGTGAGGTTTAAATTTCATAATATAGGCAAATCAATCTGAGAAAAGGTGTAAGTTTATAAAATTTAAGGTTCATTTTATTAATTTATCAAGTAACTTAAGAAGGTTTTAATCACATTAAATATAAAATACATTTAAATATACTAGACATTATCTAACAAATAACTATTTGGTTAAAGTACAATATATTGTTTTTTTGTCTATTAAAATATATTCAGATAAAAACAGTCACATTAATTTGAAATATTATTCAAGTTTTACTTATGTCGAAAAGTTACTTGATTAGTGAAAGTAAGTTATACATAAATAGGCAGAATAAGACAAATGAAATTATATTGCAAGACACGATTTCATTAAGTAGGGGATTATGGCATTACGTAGTTGTAATAAATAACATGGGATTGAATTATCCTAAACTTTGATAAGGGAATAATAGTAAATCATTTGATATAGCTGAGTTTATCGAAAAGAAATCAAATCCATTTAATTAGCATTGTTAGAACCTTTATACCATATACTTAATATATGTATATTGTAGTATATTTAGTTTTATTATATATTATACTATTAACGATTATTAGGCTAATTTATTTACAATAGTTTTATTAATAAAAATTTAATAGTTTTGTTTTATTCGTATTATTTTAGTATCCTTTATTTAGTATATTAAGAAATTTTGATTTGAAGTCTACCAATAAAATGCAATTTTTAATCATTTCTATTCCAATTCCATTTAAGCCAAAAAATTCATTAGATATAAAATAAAGCCAATCAAATTTCATAAATATGTTTATCCTTAATTGATTAGGTGCTATTTTTAAAGCCTGACTTTACACCTTACTGATAAGAAAAGAAAATTAAGTGAAAAAAGAAAACCTCAGAAAAGCCCTAAACGTATATCGTGATATAAGATGCATATGCCCCATATGAAAAGCATAGCCCTATAGATAAAGGTTATAGATTCTATTGGCTAGTCTTTATCTATTAAACAAAATGATCACCCAATATCTTGTTGAAATGAAAAAAGTGGGGTATCAATTAAAATCAGTTTGAAAATTAGTTGAAAGCTTTGATTGATTAGTTTAAATTAAGCCTATAATCAAGTTCTTGTTAAAGTAATATTTTAGGCCTTAAAAGAGTTCATTTGAAGAATAGTCCATTTAGTGGCTATCTATTGGATAAAGATGATGTCATAAATATTATATATTGATTTAATATTAGAAAAATGATCTTTTAAAGCCAAAAAACTTAGCTTAGATACTAAATATAGAAGATTTGGCTAATCTTTCGATCATTCTTCTTTAAGCGTCTAAACCCTTATCAAATTTATTACAGTTTTAGGATAATTTTCAAATTTAACCAATCAAAGGGACTTAGTGAATGTTAAAAAGTAATAAATTTATTTCAAACAATCATCTAAATCCCCATAAGCTAAATAAAGATTAACTAAAAATATATTTGTGATAACATTTTAATTCTTAACACTAGGCCTTCAAGCTGGCAGCTTAAACCCATAAATTTGTGACTCATTCCCTTTTTTTCACATTATTTTTTACAATATTAGAATTCATTTAACTATTTACTCCAATCAATCTTACCTATTTGTTAATATCTTATCAACAGTTATAAAATCAATAGCTTTATTTCAAATTCACAACTAATGAATCTTATCTCTAAATCAAACTACAGTATGATGAACTCTTTATTTAAAAAAGAATTTCGTTCAAAAACGATATGTTCCCCAATTATGATATCTCGTTCTGATGACAAATGTAATTTAAGTAAGGATTGTCCTCGTAAAAGGATACCATCTGTGATTGCCCCCTTATCAGCCAAGGAGGATTCAGATGGTAATTTACCTCTTTTACTTAAACCAGACTCAATTTAAGTTAATACTTTATCTTGGGGTTTTGGATTAATTGAATAAAAATAGCACATATGCTAACCAGTTTATTTAGAAGATATCTCTTCTTCATCTGCAGGCATCCCTACTCCATCAGATGAAACAAAAAATGAGTACATTACATCTGACGCCTATTTAGCTCCTTGTGAGCGTCGAATATCAGCTCATAAAAAAGATTACATTATCAATGAAGCTATTCCAATGCGTAAGGTAGGATTATTATGGCCTTATCAAATGTATATTTATTAACTATCTTTATTTAGACAACTATGTCCAAAGTCGAGTTTGGAGTTAGCGCAAGTGATTTTTCACCTCTCGCCTTTAAGACAGTATATAATATTAAAGACGCTGAACGTGAACTTTTGTTTTTAAACTCAGTTCGTGATTTGCCTCATGTGGTGCAATTGTTAGATACTTTTACTGACAATCAAGGTCACCAGGTTTTAGTATTACCTGTACTTAAGCCTTTAAAGCTTGAAAGAATAGATTTGGTAACCGTTGCAAAATATTCAAAACAACTATTAGAAGTGAGTAGCTGACTAAAGATATCATTTATTTTCATTAACTAACTTTTAGGCACTTGAAGGCATCCACAAAGCTCAAATCGTTCATATGGATATTACACCTAGTAATCTCATGTCGGATGAGAATGGTGACTTAGTTCTAATAGACTTTGGTTTATCAACATTTAGTGATGGCAAAATCCTTTGTCCATCATGTGGCACGCCAGGTAAGATTACTGGTTGTTTAATATTTAGAAATCTAATCATTTATCTAGGTTTCATCGCTCCTGAAGTTTTTGAGACGGATTCGTTATGCACCCCCAAAATCGATATTTATAGTGCGGGAATTATAATTGGTACTATGTTAGAACACTATATCGCTGGTTGTGATTTACAATATTTGGGTGGTAATATGGTTAGAAGTAGTACTACGGAAAGTGTTATTTCTCACCTAAAAAGCTTTTTGGCCCATTTCCATTCTCCTAGTCACTCTATCTTTTCACATCATAATCACTCCACCGGATCTCTAACAAGTAGTCATAATTCTAGTGATACCCCATCAGTAGTTTATATGGCAGCTGATTTCCTAATGCACACGTTGCACACGGATCCTAAAGATAGATCTAGTGCTACTGAACTACTGAAACATCCTTTTATACATTGTTATGATAATAGGGACAGTATGATTTCAGAGCCATTTATTGGTACAGATTATCAATCATTTGAAGAAAGAAAACGTGTGTTAGCTTACAGAGAACATCAATGGCATTCTATGGAGGAAAGTGAAGATGACTGTTATTATGGGTATTATAACTGAGTTGTCGATTATTTAATTTACTATTTGCTTCTTCTCCCTTAATCTGAGTAAATTGATAACTAAGTTTTTGCAGTTTAATAAATTATTTTTTTAAATACTATTTTTATTTTATTGTAATAATGGTATTTAGTTAAATAGATGTATTATTTTATATTTCAAGTATATATATGGGAGTGTTTTTTTGGCTTCACTTTTTCCATCTTTTAAGCGCTATTTGAACGGAATTGTTAGTAAAATTCTTAAACACAAAAATACATCCCCATATATTAAAGTTTAATTATACATTATGAATAGAATTAATTCGGATGTTCATTTTCCATAACCAATTTATTAAATTGATAAAATGAAAGAATATAAGAATAAGGAGCGGAATAGAGGGGAGGTAAGCATAAACAATCTTCAGAATAATTGTAGAATTAACAAAGGGCTAAAATTTCATTAATTTAAAGCCAAGAATTTAAAATTTAAAAACTCAATGGCTAAAAAGTTAAAATAAAAAGCCCAAATTTAAAGTTGTTGAAAAATAAAGATTTTCTACTCATCTAAAAACTCAGTTTTATTTGTTAAGGGAACATTTCTGCACTTCATGGAGAATTTTTAATTGAAAAATTCTTAAAAGTATTGACAGAATTAAAATCACAAATTGCTCTTAATTTATTCTCAGCTTTGATCTTATTGATTTATTGATTTTATTGATCTTTTTTATTATGCTTCTTTGTGATACATTGTTCTAATTCTTTTTCGAAATTTTTAATCGTACATTTAGGAGTAAAGCTATGAATAAACTCTGCCCAAAACATAAGGATTAGGCATTAAAAAATAGTTTAAACAAACAACTCAACTGTAGAAGTTATCACAAACTACTTTGCAAAAGAATTGGAACAGCTAAAAATAAAAAGTTGGGTTTTTGTGCTGCCAATATTATAAAACAGTGGCTGGATAAATTAAAATTTGGGCGATAATCTTTATAAAAGCTCAATTTTTGAAAAGTTGAACTGAATGGGCAAGTGTTTTTCGAGTGAATTAAATTTACAATTTTTTGTAACTCACCAAATTATCCAAACTTTTAAAACACATTTTTAACTCATAAACAAAATAATAATAAATGTCAGATCATTTAAATGGACTAGCGGAAAGTAATCGTCAAGCGATAATGGAGAAGAAAAGAGCGGATATGCTAAGTGAATTTGAGAGTCAAAAGAGACAGATTGAATTAGATAATAAAGTTAAGATAGGAGCTGATAAGTTTGTTACAGAAGTAGAAACTATAGAAAATCATTTAAAGAGAAGCACAGTGGGATTGTATAAACTAGAAGATTTTAAAAGGATTAAAAATGAGTTAGAAAAAAATTCCAAGTCGGGATTAATAAGTAAAAAATCAAGGTAATCTTAATTTAAAAAATAAAAGGAAATGGACTAATAGTAATTTAAAGTAAAAATAAGAAAAAGAAAAAGAACGTTGGCAATACTTTATCTTTTTCATTTGAGGACGAAGAGGAAGAAGGAGATAATCAAGGTAAATGATTACTATTTAATGATAGTTACAAAAGCTAAAATTGTATTAGAGGAAGCAGTAAAAGTTAAAAAATTTGGCAAGGACCCAACAGTTGATACTTCATTTTTACCTGATAAAGAAAGAGAAGAGGAAGAAATAAGGTTAAAAGAACAGTTTAAAACCGAATGGTTGCAAAGACAAGAGGAATTAAAAGAGGAAACGATAACTGTAACATATTCTTATTGGGATGGTTCTGGACACCGTTATCAAGTTGAGGTTTGTCGTGATGATTTATTTATATATTAGTTATTTATTTTTTATAAAGTGTAAAAAAGGAGATAGCATAGCGAAGTTTTTAGAAAAATGTCGATTACAGGTACATGAGTTAAGAGGAGTTCATACCGATAATATGCTGTTTGTTAAAGAAGATATTATTATTCCACATGTAAATTAATTGCTATTACATGTCTTAAAGTTAATAATTTTTAGCATTATACGTTCTATGATTTTATTATAAATAAAGCTCGAGGTAAATGTGGTCCATTATTTAACTTTGATGTGCAGGAAGATGTAAGACTAGTGTTTGATGCAAGTATTGAAACCCAAGAAGTAAGGATAAAATATTTAGATTCATTTAGTATTGACTGTTTTATTAGACACATGCTGGTAAAGTTATGGAAAAGTCATGGTATGAAAAAAACAAACATATATTTCCGGCTTCTCGTTGGGAGGTATTTGATCCAGAGAAAAACTATGGCAAATATTCTTCAAGAGATGGTAAGAATAAAAGAGCTTAATACTAGTTTTAGACTAAATATTTTTATCAAATTGGAGTTTTAAATATTTTATACATTTATTCGCTTTCGTTGTTTTCGAGTAAAGGGTGTTTAAAGAACAGAATACTCATTGTACAGTTTAGGAAATAAAACTTTAATTATCTTTTAAGCACAAAAGTTGTATACATACGTAATAAGCCATGATTAACAAAATAGTAGAATATAAATGAGATGGTAATTGAGTTTGTATATCAAATTGCTTATAGGATACTTTTAAATTGGATTATGTGTTGATATTGAAGCATTAAATAAAAATAATACTTAATCTAAATGCAGTATATAATTTTTTATACCTATTATTCAAAAATCACAGTTGAATAATATAGGGGTGTTTTTGTTGGTTTCATCACTTTTTCCATTCCTTAAGCGCTATTTGAGTAGGAAGACTGTTAGTAAAATTCCTAAACAAAAAAATCTATCCCCATATGCTAAATAAAATTTAATAATTCAAGAAAATACTTTAAACATGCTTATAATATAACTCCTTTATTCTAAATACTTTAAATAGTAGTAACTGTTAATAGCAAAATCTCTTACTTTTAAGGCACTAGATTTCAAATCTATTAGATAGTATCACGAGCATCAAAGCTTGGTTGTATTCATCTGTGTCATCTAATATAAAGTTATATAAAGGTTACTATGGATTGGCTTTTATCAAGCTGATAAATTAAAATAAGCTTGTACAAATTTTAATGGAACACATTTAATTTGGACTTGAAATTTCAAATTAATTGGTTTTAATTCATAATAAACTTTCTAGTTTCTTTGATCAACCTTTGCTCCTATTTATAAATTAAAAATATATAATTGACTATTATTTTTTATATTGAAATATAATAAGTATGTCTTATAAAGATAATGCGAATAAGCAAATAAATTTACTACAAAATGAGCTTATATGTACATTATATAAAATCAACAACCAGTCTGATAAAATCAAACAACGCTTACTAACAAACTACTTAAAATGGATGATACATTTATTTCAAAAGCAAAAGAAAGTACTAGAGTTAAAAAATATCATGAGAAAAAGAAAAGGGGGAAGATTAGTTGCTAAAAAAGAAAATCACGATTTTTGGGAAGAAGTTGAGCGTGGGATATTGATCTTCAATAATCTAATAAACTGTGATGATCTTCCATCCAGTTTGTTTTCACTTATCGATGACAATCCGGGAAGTGAGCTAAAAGTGACATCAATGTTGGCAAATGGAATAAACCCGAGCCGATTGTTTAATTGCTTTGTAGATGTATACTACACTAGAATTGATCCTGAGAGCTATTGGATAGATAAAGGATGCCTGGTGAATATATTAAAAAGTAGCGATAGGTCATTATTGAAGCTAATGCTGTTTCAAACATTTAACAAGGTCATAAGATTCTCAGACAATGGACTTAGTTTGCTGTTAAACTATGAATTAAACAATTTTGATCAACTATTAAGTAATGGTATAGATCAACCTTGCCTAGAAAATCTCACAGCGATTACATTACTCGTTGCAGAATATTTTTATAGCAACCAAAGGGCAACGGCTTCAATATATATTGATTGTGCAATTGAAATGAAAAATGAGATTGAAAAGCAGAATAATAAAGTTAATGAGAAATGGAAGAAAAAATTATGGGAAATTATTGATTTATTTTATGTTTTTATTAAATGGTGCCAGCCAAATGAACTAAAGTTAGACCAGAATCAAGAGTTCATGCATGTAAATAAAAAGGTACTTTGTGCCCCAACAGTAGTAAGGAATTCAACTGACAATATTGTAATTGTAGAGGATATTGCTCTATTTTCAAATAGCAAGCTACTGAATTCAACCCCAGAATACAATTCCCGATCTTCTTACTATGCATATGTAGTTTGGGTAGAAATGGAAACGTGTAATTTTTTAGGTTATTATAAAGATAAGATAATAAAGAACAGTACAAAAAATGAGATTGGGAATTTAACCATTTTTTATGAAGAAAATAGTTACAGAAATGATCTAATAAATAAAATAGATAAAATAGTTCAATCAACTCCGAAAGAATATAAAATATATGAATTGGCTACTCCATTTCAAGCTTATGAGTTTAAAAAACATGGGATAAGGATATTCTCTAACCATTCTTTTAACAACTGTGCTTACAGCATTTTAAATACATGCAAGCTATTGTTATTAGACCCTATAATAATTTTATCGCCTCAATTTCATAAATTGCCTTCCAGAGATTACTGCTATAAAATGTATGGCAACGCTATAAATATATGGAAGCTACTTGACTCGGCAATTCAACAAAAATACTTAAAGAAGGATATTTGTTACCAAATAACATTAGATTCTGAGGATCTTATTCCTTTAGTCTATTTTTCAATTAATCTATTAGCAAATGATTTATTAACTAAAGAAGATAACAATGTTATTTATAAAAACTTATCAAAACTTATAAGATTTTTAAAACTATCAATAAACTCAAAGTATGGCTTTAGAGACTCCAAGTTCACTTTTGAACAAATCGAATCCTATTTAACTCATTTCCCACTTCGAGATCCTTATCATCTTTCTCTATAATCTCATTACAATGTTATTTATATGACTAGTAAATTTTTATTACAACTAATTTACAAAGTAAGCTATCTACTTTTATCTTCTAAAAGGCTTTTACGATTAAATTTTAAACTTAAAAGTTATTTATGGTTTTATATATATTTTTAATACAGAGGCTACGATGCCTATTACTTTTGAATATTAGCTTTATATACAAAATCGTCTAATTGCTTTTTGAGCTAATGGTACCAAAGCTTTCAACAGTTACACGTATACTTAGAACAAAATATAAAACTATTAAGTTATAAACTAGTTTTTATATTTTCATTATTAAGGTTTCTCTATACCGTCATTTATAATAGATAAAAGTCGCCTTTATTCGAACCCATCTTAGATTATAAATAATTCTTAACATAAATTTAGCTATAATATCATAATTACATTTAAGTTTATTTTAACAAAAATGAGTGTAATAACAATATTAATAAATTAATAAATTGTTTTACTTTTAATTTAAATAAAACTCTGTGTTTATTACGTTACTATTTTATCATCAAATATTTATTAATTTATATGCTTCCTTTTTAGAATTTATAATCAATATATTACTTAAATAATACACTTATAGATAGCATTATCATATTTATGTTTTGTGCCACGTATTTACATTTAAAGTGTGTATAAAATTTTTAGTATAGTATGATCTTAATGAAAATAAATTATTATTTTCATTAAAGATTGGGGTGTTTTTTTTGGTTTTGTCACTTTTCTATTTTTAAGCGCTATTTGAGTGGAAAAATTGTTAGCAAAATTCTTAAATAAAAAAATACATCCCCAAATAACTAAATAAAAAGCCAAAAAAATTTACAATAGAACAAAATAAAAACATATGCTATATCTACTTTTTACCACATTTATAATTTTATTACTCATACTTTTTTGATTTTATTTATAATTGTATTAGCTATCATTAAAAAATATACCACTGTCTTGCATACAAACTATTGGTTATCATAATATTAGGAAACATGTTAATGACTGTAGTTAGTGCATTGGAAGAGCCCTCTTTGGGAACGGCTTTAGTTAAAATTGTTACACGTTAAATTTACATAACCCTTAATCTTTAAACTACGTGATACACAGTTGTATTACTATCGTATTTTCATTCAACATAAGGGGGTGTTTTTTTTGGCTTCATTATTGTTTACATTTTTAAGCGCTACTTGAGCGAAAAGATTGTTAGTAAAGTTTTTAAACAAAAAAATACATCTTCATAATTTACTCTCATAAAATTTAAAAACAACAAAGTGACAGTCCATTTATTACATTAGCTTTATTGACACTTATAGCGATAATGTCTCATTGCTTTTAAATTTGATAGAATCCAAGATAGAGATACCTTTATATAACTCAATAAAACATTATAGTATGCATTTTAATCACATTGGTTATTTTTTACAATGATGAGTTGGCTAATGCTTGTTATCATTTATACTTATTAAAAAGCGTAGGTCAGAATAGTATAAAACATTATGGACTTACTGATACTCACTATACAACTGTATTAAAATTATTCCTTACCTCATAATTCTGGCTAAAATTTACTCATTTTAATATATTTAATCATTTATTATAATACCTTATTGTAAATCCATCATCTTAGGAGATTTTAATAGCTTATCTGAATTCATAATAGGCTTATTAAGCACTCAGAGTATTTTTAACTCATTGTTATTTTTAATTTCTGAAGTATTTCCGGAAGAGCTGAAGAAGGCCCATTGTCCTTATAAAAGAAAATTCAGCATATCACGGTACCATACTCTGGTGAAATTTAATAGCTTTGTTGTCTGTGTCCTATTTGTGCCATTGCTTACTTTGGTTTATATAACACATTTTTTTGTTCAAGAGTTCAACTTTTTCATTGTATAGAAAATGAACAAATGGGAGTGTTTTTTTTGGCTTCATTACTTTTTCCATCTTTTAAGCGCTATTTGAGCGGAAAAATTGTTAGTAAAATTGTTAGACAAAAAAATATATCCCCATATACTATTTTTCAAATATTCTTTTGTTTACTGTTTATATTCAAAGTAACAAAAAAGGATATGTAGTTTTTTGATTGCTATTTTACGACAGCTTGCAAATTATAAGCTTGAAAACGATTATTATAAAAATTCTTCATAAGATTCTAGTTTGTGTTAACAAGATATGGAGGTGCTTTTTGGTCTCATCACTTTTTCCACTTTTTAAGCACTATTTGAGTGGAAAAATTGATGGCAAAATTCTTCAAAAAAATACATCCTCCATATTTAAACCATAAAACAATTTTACAACTGCTAAATTATTAAATATAATAGAAAAAAAAATTAAAATGCAATAATAATAAATTTTATTTTAAATAAGTTAAATAATTTACAAACTATTACTTCAGGTATCCCAGATACTAAAAAATTACTAAGCTTCCTGTTGGCTATTCAAACGCTGATTTTCTGCCTCCAATTTTTCATACTTCTCAACCAATTCCTCATAATCAGCTTTAAGCTTCGTATTCTTTGTCTCTAAGAAAACTACGGTTTCTTCAATCTCATCTTCTAAACACTGGTATTCTTCAATTTTTTTCTTATCTTCTTGAGCTTTACTATTCAATTTGCTTATTTCTTCTCTTAATTCTTTATTCTTAGTTTCCCATATACTACATCTTTCCTTTAAATGATGGTTCTCATCCAATATGTTTGTATTGCTTTTACCAATTATATTTCTACATAACTCTTCTTTTTCAGCTGTTAATTCAGAGTTAAATACTTGTAAACTTTTGATCTTTTCTGAGTAACTCCTATTTTGCTTCTGAGTTTGGATTAATTTTGCCTCAATGACTTGTCCTTCCTTTACTTTTTTTGTTAGTGCTTCATTGACTATTGAAGCCTCACGTTTTAATTCATCAAGTTCGCCTCTTAATTTTTCTTGAGTTTGTTTGCTTAAAAGTAATTCTTGGTCGGATTGCTTAAGTTCTAATTGTAAGACCTCAATCTTACTATTTGACTCAGTTTGGGTTTGGAGGGTCATATGAACATTTTCGCTTGATTGATCAAGCTTTGACTTTAAATCCTGAATCTCTTCCTTAAGTGAAACATTTTCTTTCTCCAATACTGCTATCTTATCTTCCATACCACTAAGTTCTAATTCTCGGCACGAAACTTGACATTTATAATCAAATGCTTCCTCTGAAATAAGCTCTAACTTTCGAGAAAGAGATTCAGTATGTTCTTGTAGTTCTTCAAACTCAAATTCAGTGTCTTTGAGTGCTTCCAAAGCATGTATAAACTTTTTCTCGAGTTCTTCCATCTTTTGATTATATTCTGTATTGTTGCTTGTTGAGGTAGCAGTTATTTCTTCAAGTTTTTCACTTAAACTCATTGCTGCTAATTCAGTACTTGCTAGCTTGTTTTCAAGTTCTTTATTCCTTGCTTCGGTAAAGGTTAGCTTATTGTTTAATAATATAACATCTCCGTCAAGTCCTTTAATTTGCTGCTTCATTTCTTCAATAATAAAATCTCTCTTTTCATCAGTAACAGCATCACTTTTTTCCACGCTTTTTATGAATTTGCTATCCTCTTGCGCAGAAATATTTAAAGATACATCCATTATTTCATTACTCCTTAATCCGAGTTCGGTATATTTAGCCTCTAATTCACTATTTTTAGCCTCTAGCTCCTTATTCAAAATTTCCAGGCTTTCCATTTTCTCAAGTAATTCATTAATTCTCTTGTCTTTACTTTCGACCATTTCTTTTTTCAAATCATCACCTTCTTTACCAAGCTGGGTTGCCAAATCTTTCATTTTTTCAACTCCATCAGCTTCATCTTTCAACCTACCAATTTCTTCCGTTAACAAGGTAATTTTATCAGCGGCAGTAGCTAATACGCTCTTCAAAATTTCTGGATCCTCAGTAGATCTGATTTCGTTTTCGACCATATTAACAACGTTTTCAACTAATTTAGTAGCTGGTAATGCTACTTTTTCCTCTTCTGAAGCCCGTAGTGCCTTTTCAAGAACCATTACTTTCTTGTATAGCCCATCAAGAGCAAAACATATGGTATTCACTTTCTTTTCAAAGCTCTTAATAATTACATCTTTATTATGTGATTCATCAAGGAGGAGTTTTATTCTTTCACTCAATTTCATAACATCTTTACTATTTTTGTTTAATTGCTTAGTATAAAAATGGACTCTATATTCAAGCTCAATGATTTTTGGTTCAACATTCTTTTCTTTCTGTTTAAATTTTTTGACCTCATTATTAAGCTGGGCGATCTCATTTTTGTAATGATCAATCTCCAATGCATGTACCCTTTTTAAGTTCTCAATATCATTTTTGTATCCTTCAACGTCTGATTTGAGCTGCTTTTCATTTGGAGTTTCAAATAGCAAAGTTTCGACTGGTACTTTGCCTTTTAAAATTTGATTTACCATGCTCCTTATATCCTTTAGCTCTTTAGTTTGAACTTCAAACCGATTGCTAATTTGTCGGTATGCCATACGGTATTTAATTGATTCATTCATAGCCGCCTCATATTCTTTTTTTTGGATTTCGCTCATCCCATGAGGCAGTTTACACGGCTCAGGATCCGGGGTAGCAGACAACCTTTTAATTAATACAGCAGCTTTTTCTAACTGTCTTTTACAATAATTTAATTTCTGGGTGAGGTAAACATTCTCAGCTTCCATTTTTTTTGACTAAAAACAAAATTAATATCTACTAAATTATATTATATATTTAATACCTTTTCGTGTAGGGCGATATGCGGAT
The DNA here is from genome assembly GCA_030770535.1 of Batkoa obscura. Taxonomy (NCBI): domain Eukaryota; kingdom Fungi; phylum Entomophthoromycota; class Entomophthoromycetes; order Entomophthorales; family Batkoaceae; genus Batkoa; species Batkoa obscura. The sequence goes on along the minus strand of JASVEC010000013.1, from coordinate 1,097,480 downwards.
TATAAGGTGAAGTTCTTTCACACGTTTCCATTATTTACAAAACTAACAAAGATATAAAATTCTAAAATTTATTTATTAATGTTTGGTCCCTGTTTTAAATAGCCAATTAAATAATAAAAGTTTAAAAAAATCAATGAACTTTTTTACCAAGTACCATGAGTCAAAGAACCAATGAAAGTGCTAATATATAACTTTATCACAAAATTGCTGCTTTTTTGTTAGCCTTTAATTTATCGGATTTCTTAATTAAGAGTTGATTTTGATTAAAGTTTATATGGCTAAAAGTGGATCCAATTTAATAATAGCATTCTATTATTTGTGGCAAACTTTGGAGTAAAACAAACTTTAATTTTTATTAGCGCTCGATGAAAATTTATTATAGTATATTATTTCCTGCTGCTTTTGTTACTTCTTTACTAAAACTTTCGCTTTATAAAGTTATTTTATCTTTATATTATGAGATTTTTTGTATATTAAGTTTAAAATAGCTGTACTTTTTTAGTAATAGATTAATAACCAAAAACAAAAGATTATAAAGTGGCTTTAAAACATTAAATAAACTTTTATTCAGTTATTTCATTTCTTCACTAAAATGTTTAAGGATTGAAGTTCATAAAGCTCAAATCATGTTCGAAAATATGATACGATATTAAAAGAACAAATCAACAGTTAATATTTAAAACACTTAAATTAATTGGCTAAAATCTATATCTGAACAACAGCTTAATTTCGAGCTAGTCTTTGTTGAATTATTCAAAAATAGTTTATAAAATGGAAAAAGAAATTTATTTAGTAATTGGAAGTGAAGGCTTTTTAGGAAGACATATAGTCAATCAGTTAATTGGAAGAAAAAAAGAGAGGCCTGAAATAGAAATAAGATTATTTGATATAGAAAAAAGACTTGAATATACCAATGATATCAAATTTTTCAAAGGGGATTTGTGTAGCTATAATGCTATGAGTGAAGCTTGTCAAGGAGTAACCACTATCTTTCAAACCGCATCCCCTTTAGCAAATGCCCCAAAAGCAATTTTACATAAAGTGAACGTTGAAGGTATGAAAAATGTGATCAAAGTTTGCCAAGATTTGAATATTCCAAAGTTAGTATTTTCATCATCATGCTCTGTAGTATATGATGGATCACCAATAAGAAATATGAATGAAAGTTTCCCACCGGTTAAAAACCATATTGAAGATTATTCTCATACAAAGGTAAATTGAACAATTATTCTATTGTTTTAAAACTAATAAGGTTATGATAGTACCTTGCCGAAGATATGGTATTAAAAGCTAATTCCCCGACTTTAAAAACATGTAGTTTAAGATTGAGTGGATTGTTTGGGCCTGGAGATCGTCAAAATTTACCAGGGTTTTTAGGTCAATTAGATAAAGGACAAGCTTCGATATGCATTGGAGATAATACCAATTTATTTGATTTTACTTATATTGAAAATGCAGCATACGCACATATATTAGCATCTGATAAACTAGACGAAAATGATAAGATAGCAGGAGAAGCTTTTTTTATCACTAATGGCACCCCAATGCCATTCTTTAATAATGCACGTAAATTTTTAACTTTCTTTGGAGCTAAAAATTCCTTTTATAGAGTGTTACCTTATTACGTTTCCTTTTTCATTGCTTACTTAGTCACCTTTTTTATCAACTTATTGGAACCCATCAAACCTATCCCTTGGAAATTAACCCCATTTGTGGTTTCCAATGCTACTAACGATCGTTATTTTGATATTACCAAAGCTCGTACTCTCCTTGGTTATGAGCCACTCTATACTATAGAAGAGGGGCTTCGTAAATCTGCACGTTATTTTATGGACGAACGTGAAAGACAAGGGATTCCTAAGCCCAAAGATGCTCCTGTTCCTTAAACTATTAAACTAATACTTCGTTTTATTAAAGCACATTTTATTTTGAATATTTCTGTTATTAAATTTTTACATTGCTACTATAAATAATCTAGTACCACTTTTAGAAAATCACACTAAATTTATTTTTTGAAAATGAGAATATTAGGTAGGTATTAATATTCTGATAAGACTCATGCAGTTCAAAAATAGCATAAAACATAACTGCAGCAACAAATATTCTTTTTGAGACACCCATACAGGCTTGGGTATCTTGTATTTAAACATAAAGAATATTTGTTGCTGCAGTTGTATTTTGTGCTATTTTTGAACTGCATGAATCTTGTCAGCATATAAATACAAACCTAACAAGAATAAAGAATGTCACAATCTCAAATTTGTTCTTGAAATGAAAGATCTATTTATTTATGGTAGTTTACAAAACCTTACAGTTTTAAAAAGGGTATTGGCTCCAAAAACAGAGTTTACACTATTACCTGCAATCTTGAAGGTAAACACAATTATTGTTGAGAAGAATATATATAAAGATGATCATTTTAGAATTACAAACGAGTAACAGTTAAAGGAGCACTATATCCAGGGATTTATTTTTCAGATGGTGAATTGACAGAAGGTAAGTTATTCAAGAATGTAACAGAAGAAGACATTACAAAGTTAGATCACTTTGAAGGCGAAGTAATTTAAACTTTCATAAATAAAACAAACAATTAATATAATGAGTTAGGATTATAATAGAACTCAAGTAGTAGTTGAAGTTATTAAGGATAATGGGAGTAAGTCTAAAGAAATGGCTATGGTTTATACTTGGATTGGAGGCGAAGAGAAGCTGAGCAATACATCATGGAGTCTGGAGACTTTTGAAAAAGAACACCTTGCTTCTTTTATAAATATGGAATGTAATTCTAAATAATTTCAATAGTTGACTTTCAAAATTATTATAATGTTTCTACTATTTAATGTTACAATTAAAATAGTTCGATACAATAAAGATGTAACTAAGGTTATCAATTTTTATAGTCTACGATATAATAAACTTTAAAGAATACTAATTAGTAATAAAATATAATTTTTTATTAATTTTTCTATCTCAACTTAACTACAATTGAGTCCAATCCATTTTTTTGCCTTTGATTTTATGTTTACTATCTTTATTCTTACTGTCACTTGATATTTTACTCATATCATCATTGGCCTGTGTATTAGAAGAAGAAGGAACGGGTTGAGGAAAACTAGCTTTGCTGACACTACTATTTTTAGGTTTAGGTTTTGGTATTAGTGTACCATTAGGTTTAATCACTAGCACTTTTCTAGTATTAGCTCCATTATTTCCATGTTTAGGTTTGGGTTTTGATGGAAGCCCTGGGAAAGCTTCATTTTTACTTTTTATTTCTCTGATAGCTGCTTGTAATCGAACTGCCTTTGTTTTATCCAAATGATCAATTAAAAGATCTGCTATTTTAATAGCATTAGCTTGTGATTGCTCTGAAGTTGTGCTATGAGATTCTAGACTTGCTGCTAGATTAAGCAAATATTCCCTGGGCTGCAACATTCCATTAAAAAACAACGCTCCAAGTTCTTTGACAGCGTCCATTTTACTTTTGTCTCGATTTACTAATGGTGCTATTTGTTCTAATGTTGAACTTGGTATAGAGAAAGATGAAGCAAGGGTAGGCTGATTCAACGATGGTGCATTTTTACGATCAAATATAGTTGAATCTTTTGGTAATGGAGGTCGTTTATCAGCCATCTGCTTCGAATAAAGATTAGTTGATGAGCCATTTGGTTTTTTTGACTGTGCTATTGGCTTTGAGCTACTAGGTCCTAGCTCTGATAACTCAGGCCATAACTCTTTATTTTTGAAATCTTTTTTATCTGCGAATGTTGGTACCCTTGGTGTTGTTTTGGGGGTAGTTATCTGCCCATTCAAGTCCGGCCATTTCTCTTCTGCTATCAATGGTGTTACCTCTTCGTTTTGGACTACTATTGGAGCTTCAGCCGGTGGAGAAGGATTAGAGACTATACCAAATCCAGCAGGTGCGTTCACTCTTCTGGTTGGTTTAGATGTATTTTCGTTTGATGATCCGTTCTAAATGATATAAAAAATTTGAACATACTATAGAAAGCAATTACCGTTTGTTCTCTTCGCCTTGAATTAGAGGGTTCTTGTTCCTTTTCTCGTGAGTATTTAAACTCCAAGTTGACTTGGAGTGCTTTTTTCATTTTTGCCCTTTGTATTTTACTAAATTTATCAGTATGCTTTTCTAGCTAAATAGAATGTTAAATCAAAGCTTATAGTGCAAAAAATTAATTTACTTCATGAGCCCTTAAATCTATTAAACTTTCAAACACCACAAATTTCTCTTCCAAACAATCCTTTTCTTTACATACAAAATGCTCTTTTTCAAAATGTTTTTCCTAAAATTGTATTTTAATTTAACATTTTCTAAGGTGTTATAGCATTACCAATTCAGCGTAATCTTTATAATAAGATTGGTCTCGTGGATTAAGCCTTTGACAAACAAAACAAGATTCATGTTTTTTCTTAAGATGCTCATAAAGTCCATCGTTATCAAAAAATGAAGCATTACAAAACCTACATCCTGGATGACCACGGAAGCCATCATCTTTTCCTAATACTTTATCACTACCATATTTCATATGACGCGCCAACTCTTTTCTTGAATATAATTCCATATCTTCACAAAACTCTTTTTTGTTATGCGCACATACGTTACTAAAGCACATCAATAAATACTTTTTCTTCCTACCTTGATAAATAGAACTTACCAAAATAATTTATTATGAGCAGCTGTAACGTGACTTTGTAATTTATGAAATCCAACAAGAGAAATAAAATCACAATCCTTAAATGGGCAATTATATTGAAGTATTTTTAAAGCATCAATTCGATTTTTTTCATCTTTGAAATAAATTTTAAGCTTATCATCCATTACCATTTCCTTGAGATTAAACTCCTCAAACGTTTTTGATTTGGTTTCAGTAAATACGGCTACATCTTGGTTTGTCTAATAAATTAAATTTCTAGATTAAACTCGAGTTTGCTATTTTGTTTTGAATTACCTTACAGATAGGACAATGGTTTGATTTGTAAAGTGCACGTAGTCTTAAACTACATAAGTGGCAGAAAGCATGGTTACAACATCCAATAGCGTAAAAAGATATTTCTTTTGCACAAATGATACAAACTTCTTCATTTTCAGTTCCAATATTCTCTTCGTTTTTCTCTTTCTTTTCCTTATTATCCATAGTGGTTTTGGTAATGTTGCTAATCTTGGTGTTCATTTGTAAATTATAAAAGTTAAACTTCTGATTCAAATTACTTCGATTTCTTCTTTATATTAGTGCAAACCTTGTCACTATTGGCTAAAATACTTGCTTTTGAAGTTAATGTTAAGCAAAGTTCAATTAATTTTAGCTATGCGCAGCATATGATTGGGCTTTGAGGTTGAAGCTTATTAATAGGATGCTTGTAACATTTAACTCAAGTTAAAATTTTTGAACATTACTATGTTTTTAAAGGTAAAATCTGATCGGTTTAAACAACTGTCTAAGCATTAAGCTTTACATAAAATTCCAAAAAATATAGATTGGATTAAAAAATAAATAAAATAAATTTAGAGGCCAAATATTAAACAGCTTCCAACTTAAAACACTATATTAAATCCTCCCAGCACTTTAAAATATCTTGACATCAGTTATAAAGTTGAAACTATATCAGGGTTAGGTTATAGTTAGAATTATGTGTGCTAGAGCTATATTATTTTTAAAAGCGTAAGTTAAGTCCTTCAAACTTTAAGTTTTATACCTGAGTAACTGTTTAATTCATATTTTAGTAATTTATTAGATTTTATTGCCTAAAAAATGGGCAAATAAATGTGAATATAAAAAACATTTTATATACAATTTTAAATCAATTGTGGATAGATATTAATAATATTTATAAATACAATATATGTATATATTCTATATATTATTCATGTTCCAGTTAAGATTTTTGCTATCGCTGAAGCAGCTGAAGTTTGTATTTCGATGAGGAAGTAAATCAAAGACAGGATTAAGCATTACAAATATAATCTAAATGGAGATGCATTTTTTGTATTGGAAATTTACTAACATTTTTTCCGCTCAATAGTACTTAAAAAATGGAAAAGTGATGAAGCCAAAAAGACACTTCCAAATATTTCTTTTTTGTAAAAAATCTTTATGAAAATATGTTTCTATCCAACAATATTGGTTTTTTAAAATACTAAATTGAGCAATAAATCAAATTTCTTATTATAAGTGAGTCTTGTACAAATCTGAAAGCAACCTTTATCGTTTATACCTTATAGCTTACATCTTTTAAAAAAATTTCAAATGATTAATATATAGGCATAAATGAAGTAAGTTGTTTTATCTTGATTATTTAATGCTCAACTATCACATTTTTAGCCCTAGTTTTTATGTTCGTTTCTTATGAAAGTTAAATGTAAGGTAACCAACTATACGAAGTCATTCCATTTATATTAAATATTAAGGATTAAATGATATAAAAGACGCAAAAACGTGAGTGTAAAATAATATATTAAAATTGAAAAATCAAAAAAAGTAAAGTTTATTATTAGCTATTATAGTTGAAAAGGATAGCTTACAAGTTATTACTGTTCTTATTAATAAAAATTAGAGAAGGTGAATTGAGATTAAATAATTTTATAAAAAGCTTAGGACTTGGTAATGGCCTCCAAGCGCTATTAGTTGTCACTACTATTAAATAAAAAACACCATTATTACAAAAGTTATTTTGACCAATATTAATTATTCCCTAGTTTTCAATATTACCAGTAAAATAATCAAAAACAACATCAGAGTTAATATAATCAACGTATCTTTCTACATCTTCAGATCTGAGCCAGCCCTCTACTTCTTCTATTTCTTCGCTGGATATTGCTGGGTTTTCAAGGACTTTATTTGCTATTTTATTAATTCTTTCTATGTTAATAGCATCCTGATCAATAATGTCGAATTTAGATTCGCTGTCTATAGCAGCTGAACTTTTATGGTTATCATTAAAGTTAGTAGTAGGTGTGTATTGGTTATAGTCAGAAGTGGGCTGATATTGTGGAGTACTAGGGGTGTAGCCATTGTATTCAAAAGTGAATTGATGCTCTTGAGCTTTGATATCAATATTATCAGCAGCAGGAATAAGGTTTTGATGAGAAAAATAATTATATTGATGATGTGAGGCCGAATCAGTGCTATAATCTTGATTGGGAGAGCTAATCTTATATTCTGTATGTGGTTTAGTCCTATTGGTATGGTTAGTTTTATTAGTATGCGAAGAAATATATTCTGGTGAATAATTTGATGAGTCTTCTGGTTGTTGACTTATCTTTCCGTATTCATAAGTTAGGTTCTGTACTCTAGCTATCCCCACTAATGATTGAGGATACTCAAATTGATTAAAATTTGATTGACTATGATGATCATCTTTAGAATAGTATCTTTGTTCATTCGAGAAAATATTCTGATTCCGAACATTGACTGAGGATACTTGGTGATTATGAAAATTTGTATACTCTGCTGTATCACGCTCATTTCCACGCTTTTTCTTTTTCTTTTGTGGTTGATTTAAAGCCTTGTTCATCATATATTGTTCATTCTGTTTATAAATAAGCTCATCAAGGCGTTTTCGTTCACTGATCAGGTATTTTACAACTGGATCCATCCTTAAAAGATTATTATAAGAATTAAACGGAACCCCTTGGCTCTTTGGTGATAATACATGCTCACTGTTTGACGGTATATTATTTGAAACTACGCTCTTTGTTGTTGCTTTATTACTTAAGGATTTAAAATAAGTAGAGGTAGAATATTGCTCTCTCTTCTTATCGGCAAGTCTATTTGAAACTATGTTTATCATCAACTTTTCAATTTCCTTTCTTTGTTTTATTAAAAATTGGTAATATTGGTTTATGTTATGCATCTCGTTGCTGGTAATGGACTCAATGTCAATGTCTTTAAAAGTTGACTCTATTTGTCCATTTATACGTAAGATTTCTCCTCTCAAGTGATTAAATAGTGTATCTGAGTCATTGAATTGATTAGGCGCAGTATTATTAGATTTCCTTATCTTCCTTCTACCTTCAAATGACTTTTGGTCTTCATTGTATCTCTGTTGTGTTGATCTAATTATCCCATTTTGACCAAAGTTATCACCTTGAAATGTGAATAGATGTGGGTGAGTGGGTTTAGGTTTAGGTGAAGGAGTCGTATTTATTGACTCATATTCTTGATCAGTTGAAGCTTGTGATTTATTTTTCTGAAACGAGAACATATGTAATTTAGGAGAGGGGACATTAAGGTCTTCTGGTTCTTCAGAAACTTGATTGTTATCCCCCACAAATTCCTCTGGAATGCTAAAAAAGTCATCCGAATTTGCCCCAATGTTATTTGTGTCTATAGGATCACATTCTAAATATTCCCCAGCAATATAGCTGTTATCATCAGAAACATGTTCATTTGTTGCTTCATTTGATGGTAATTGAAGTTGAGGTGGTTTTGGACTACTGGTATTTATATGGTTGTTTGGACCGATAGGAGATACATTTGTGTCGGTAAAGGTACCAGTACATATCTTAGATTTGGCTGATTTACGGTTTCCTAATAAAATGTTGTAACCCTTCTCTGTTTCTTCTTCGATTTCTTCTTCACTTTTTTCATATTCTTCTATGATTTCCTCTTCTTCCTCTTCTTCAGCGTTTATTTCGTTTATTCCTTCATCTTTTTTTCCTGTCGGATTCATAACACTACTCATGTCATAAATGGTATTCACTACATTAAGAGAGCTATTGAGATTGTTATCAAATTGACTAAAGCTAATAGAAGTGTTTGAATTTTGCTCCACCTCCATACGAACCTGCTCGATGCTCTCATTTTGATCAAGATTCGCAGTATTGGTATAAGGATTCATGCTAAACGAAGATGTACGTATATCAGGGATTGATGAGGCTTGTTCAGATTCACTTATCTGGCTTGATCCGAAGCAGTTATCGAGTGGGACGTGGGTGGATTTGGGTGCCTTCCTACGAGGTTCTTTGGTTTTGATGGCTAACCTAGCCTTGTTGATATCCCGTGCAGCGATCTTTTTATTTTTTAGCTCAGCTAATTTATCACGATTATCAATTACTACTGCTACTAATTTGCTTCCTATTTTAACTCTCTTAGACTCTAATACATTGTCTTTTGCATTTATTTTCGATTCAATTATATTAAGAGATTCTTCCATATTTATAGGTAATGGTTTATTTCCTAGATTGGGTGTCTTGGATTCTACTACACCTTCCCTCGCTTTTGGTAATTCAGCTTCGAGTTTCTTCAATCTTCTTTTTTCACACTTCTCTTCTTTTCTTCTTTTCCTTTCCTCGCTCTTTTCCTTGATGCGCGATGATCTTCTGACTTGAACATTCCTGATTTGGTTATGATTATCTACTGAAGCTGCAGTCATGCTACTTTCTGGACCTACGGTTAAGATTTCTTCATCATTCATTGATTGGGTAACTAACCCTTTATTTGAAATGAGATTGAGGTTATTATTAATTTGTTTAATCTGTTTAGATTGAGCTGTGGTATCATGGTCGTTTTTGATTGGAATGATTTTTTGGTTTACAGTTGTTGCCTCTTCTTCAATTGGTGGTTGACTAGTTAGGCTTGTGTTGGGGATATAATTGATTTTATTTTTAGTTCCTTTAGCCTGGTTGCGTTGAGTAATGATTTCACGATCACTTTTAGATGAAGCAAGCTTGGGGAATTTCAAATACTCTGAAAAAAAGTTGCCAATCTTTGCTGGCATCTTATTAGTTAAATTATTCATGGTACTCTTAGGTTTTATGCCGTTCTTTGGCGGTCTTCCTCTAGTTTTTTGAGAGCTACAGTTACTGTTTTTAATCATTGTAGTATAGTTTATTTGAAAGAAATAAAGGTCAATATTGTTTTAATTTGAGATGATTTAAATGGTTACGATGTAACTACTAAAAAAAAGTATTGCCAAAAATAAATTGACCAATAGAAATGCTTAAACCCAAATAAATTATTGTTGTGATTAGCCTTTATTTTGAATTTTATTTTATTTTTGGAATTAAATCTAAATCTTATAATATTTTTGTCTTTGGAGATAAATATCAGGTCGTTCGAAATATTTCTGTGCAAATTCTTGCATACTGAAAATAGCCAATTATTAGTTGCAATACCAATACAGAATTTGGATTAAAATACCTTCATTTTTCAGTTAAGAAAAATTAACTGTTGCAGCCCAAAATTGATACTTTTTCAATATGTATGAACTTGTATAAGAGTATTTCAAATGACTTAATATAATTTCAAAAACAAACGGGATCAAGTGTAAAAATTTATCAGTTTAATAGACCTTTACATATAATCCATACAAATAAAGAGACATAATGGCTAAATTATAGTTTCTTTCCAACGTTAGATCAAATCCGATAATCTGAATTGAAATTTTATTCAAAAAGATATATTCTTAAATGTTGTATAACTTAACAAAAACATCTCAACTAATTAAGCTCAAACAAAGTAGCACATTTGTTGGATCATATATAAAAATCTATAAACCTGATAGATTTTTACATATGATCGATCCACTTGTTTACTTTTTTCAAAATAACAGGTAAGTAAATTTATGATGGGGTTTTTATCCAGGTTTCAGTAAGGGGTTACTATTCCAACCTGGGATTATACAAGTAGATTTTACTGAAATAAAATGCCCAGCATAAAATAAGATTGGCAATTCCATTCAGTTATAAGCAAGCATTTTCTGTAAAATTAATTTTATGATTTTGAAGTAGAGTTGTAATCCCTACTGGAAACTGCATAAAAACCTTAGCATAAATTTACCTACCTATAGGCTACATTGTAATTATTTAGCTTGTTTCCTTTTTAACATCTGACATTCAAGTTAAAAATAGCCAATCAATAGATAACTTGCCTAGCTTTACACATGGGGATGTATTTCTTTGTTTAAGAATTTTACTAACAATTTTTCCACTCAAATAGCGCTTAAAAGATGGAAAAAGTGATGAAGCCAAAAAAAACACCCCCACATAGTAAAAATCGAATTTTTTAATATTTGGTAGATAAGAAAATTAGCTTTTTAGGTGAGTAAAGTTATAAAGTTTTTTTTAACTTGTTTTTATTTCTACATCTTAATATTACCATTTATACATTATCATTTAAGTTCAAAGTCCTTTTGAAAAAAATAAAAGGTTGGCTTTAAACATTTAAAGACTTGTACACTAAATGCGTTGATTCAAATAAAGCGCTAAAAACTAATACAAAAAGTTGTTGGAAGAGAGTTTTTTGTAAAGCTAAAAAAAATGAAAGCTCGTTTTAAAAACAACTGAGATAGATTATTAAAATAATTTTAATAAAGCTAAATAGAATAATGAAAATTATTTTTTATACCTCCTTAAAATGTCTGATAGTGATGTTTGTACAATAGTATTCGAATATAATTTTTAACTTGGTATAACCAGCTTATTTAACTTAACCTTTAGAATAATAGATAGTAGCATTAATTAATTTAAATCCAAGGGCTAATTTCTTTCCAGTTATAAGTTTTTGTAAAGGTAACAGCTTAAATAAATCATAAACTCGTCGTTTTATGTCTCTTTTGTTTGTTGATAGTCTACCAACCCTACAAGTGGATTCGTTAGGTGATGAATTTCGACATTATATAATAACGTTTGTACTTATGATCTTCACTTATAACAGTTGCATTTACTAATAAATCACTTTGGTTTTGACCCTTTTGGAAGTTCATTAAAGTATAGATGTTATAAAATGGCTGTTTTTTTGTTAAATTCTGAGACAAACATGTTAGGATATTTTTTCTTTCACACTCCTAATAAACTTTTGATTTCATTACTTAAAAAATTAATAAAAAAATAAAATAAAAATCATTTCTATATGGGGTTTAATACTTTAACTTTAAATCAAACTTGAAATGTTTTTTAATTCTAGTTAAGGTTTTAAATTTACCCGAGTTATTTAAAAATTTCAAATGTTACTTTATCCAGTACTGTATTTTTGTTTTTATAGTTGTCTCCAGCTTAGTTCTTATTAAAATGAAAAAAATTATCTAATTGGTTTTAGTTTTGTTTTTTTTATCTCAGCCTTAAGACAATCACTCAAACAATTCTGAAGAAAAAACGAATAAATTGGATTTATAGAACATTTTCATTTATTTACATTTTATTCTTACAACTAATAAAGGAATTTTAATCCAGAACTAGAAGCTAATAACAAGTGGATAAAAACTATATAATATAAAGATCGGAATGTTCCATTGTGATTTTTGTTAATTTTTTAGAAGATTAAGTTAAAAATGGAAGAAAATAAAGGAATTGAATTAGGTGGAATCAAGGTTGAGGAAGTCGTTAACATTGAAAGTGAAGAGTTTAAGTTAAATGATGTTCAACATAACAAGTCCGAAGCGAAAGATCAACCTCAAAAGGAGCAAGCAGGTTTTAATAGTAAAGAAGATACCATAACAAACAAGATCAAAAGTAAGAATGTCATAGATAGTAACAGAAAAAACATCGTTGATAATAATAATAATGATAAACAATTTGAGTTACCCAATAATACAGAAACTGGGCCGTTAGTATTTAATGATAATTTACAACAGATAGAATCTAATGTCAATAATGAATTTAATGATAACTCCAAAGGAGATGAGGCAACAATAGTATTAAACATTGATGATACCAAAGTACGTTTAACAAAATTCAGAACCACTTTATTATTATTCGGTCTATTTTTAACTTACATAACCACTGGTTATGATCGAATTTTAGCTACCTCTTTACTTGTCCCAATAGCTTCCAATTTTGATGAATATTCTAAATTGGGTTTATTTGGTATAGCGTATTTACTTACCTCTTTTATTATGGAAAGACAATATAAAAGGCTAGTTCATGTCTTCAGTTATAAAGCCATTATTTTATTAGCTTTAATTTCTTTCCTCATAGGTACTATAATCTCTTCCACTTCGGTTAATTTAACAATGCTGATTGTTGGAAGAGCAATCGCGGGTATTGGTGGAGGTGGATTGCCCACATTATGTAATGTTATTATTAAAGAGTTGGTACCAGCCTATAGGCTAAAAACTTATATGATAATCTATACCTTGTTTTTTATTGCTGCTTCTGTTTCTGCTTCTATGTTGGTTGGTTTATTTATGACTCAATTATCGTGGCGTTGGTGTTTTTATATTAGTATACCTACTTCTTCAGTTGCTATTGTTATATTACTCTTATTTTTACCACGTAAAAGTAAAAATACAAGTTTACAGGTTAAACTACATAATTTTGATTTTATTGGTTCCATTTCTTTATTTTTATTTACAACTTTACTCTCTCTTTCACTAAATCGCACCTCCTTAATCTATCCTTGGTCTTCTTATCAAGCTTTACTTCCGCTTTGTATTTCTATACTATTCCTTTTCCTTTTTATTTACTCTCAAAAAAAGATATCAAAGCAGCCCACTTTGCCAGCTCGTTTATTTTATCATAATGTAATTTTATGCTGTTTAGTCTCATTTTTTAATGGTGCTGTCCTATTCATTGGTTTCATCTTTATCCCTTATTATTATAAGATTACTTTTAGTTTGACTGCAAATCAAACCACACCAACAATCATTACAATCATTTTCAGTCTTTTATTAGGTTATCTAGTGATCAGCTTAATCATTAAAAAATTCACCGTATATCGATGGTATCTAGTTTTAAGTACTGGGCTTGGCGTAATAGCCAGTTGCTTATTAGCTACAGTTTCATACCAGTTTGCTAAGCCAGAATTATTTTATCTATTTGTAGCATTAATAGGTGTGAGCATAGGACTCAGTTTAAAGATAACTGGTAGCATTTCCGAATTGGCTGTTAAGGCAGAAGATATCCAAGAGGTTAAAATAGTTAATAAATTCTTTTTTAGTTTTGGTGGAGTGATTGGTATAATTGCTGCTGATGCCATTTATTTTAACGTTTTGAAAGAGTTATTAGGACAATTTAGACAAAAGTTAGATATTGATATGTTAATAGATAAACCATCTTTAATTTTGGAGTTAGAGTCGCAGTTGAGGCAAGAGTTGGTGGCATGTTATAAGCTTGGATTTCGTACAATTTTTTATGGTTTTATTGCGTTTTTTGGTGTTGGGTTTGTATGCTCATGGTTAATGAGGTCAATAACGACAGGCAATAAAAAAGGATAGTGAATTATACCGCGTAAGGTCAGCTTTTATTATGATATAGTGGTACAAGGATGTTTTACTTCATCTTGAACAATTATGATTATAATATAAAAAAAAATTGTTTTTAGTAGTTGGTCGAACTTCAAAAATTAATAATAATAAATTAAAATAGAACAAATAAGTAAAATGATACAGTAATACAAGCCTGATTTTACATTGTTTATAAATTTAACATTATAACTAATACAATATTGAACAATTCTTAGCAATAAAAACAAGAACAAAAATTAAGTAATTAGAGAGTACGGCTAATTGGCCATAATAAGAGAACTTCACTACCAGCTTAGCTCCTGGACAAGCATTGTTTGGAAAACTCAAGCTCATTGATATAAGCTATTATCTATTCAATGAGAAGAGAAGTTGTAGTTGGAATAGAAGGCTCCTTAGAAAAGGAAAACTTTGTGTGTGACCTATAAATTGATCACAATACAAACAAACAAAGACAAGCAAGAAACGTAGAATGAAGATTTGACAGTTAAGAAGAGATATCAGTTATATTAAAGTGTAAACTATGAGGATATAAGAAGTGACCGGAATTCAATTATGCTATAAGATCCAAGAATCAATTTTGAATTCCAAAAATCATAATATTGGAACATCTTGGTTTTATTTTTTTGATCATTTTCTATGTTTTATAAATTTTAAAAAATTAAATAGCTCATAAAAATGTGATCTTTATTTGAAATCAACATCAATTAGAACACATTATTATTCAAATAATAGTAATAAAATTATTTCAAAGAATAAACTGTGTGGATAAAATATATACACAAAGTGCTATTATTTTTAAATTATTTATCATACTTTATCAAATAAAAAACAAAAAAAGGCATCTTAATGTTTGTTTGTTTTTATGCTTGACTTGATATACTCTTTGAAATTATAAAAAATGCATTTCACACCTTTGTTCTTTATTTTAAACTCAATAACTTTCAATGCAATTACAAATAATATAAAGTCAAATATGTAGCTAAACCAAAAAATAAGACGAGTAGTAAAGCAGATATAATAAAGTCAAAATTAGATACCGTTGGTTATACATTAAACAATATATTTAAGCAATTAGATTGTCATTCAAACTTAGAATTCAAAGAAAGGATAAATAGTAATTGTTTTAATAATAATATTTAATTTATTTTTAAAGTATTTTAAGTGGGTTCAAAATAAACTCAGAATAACAAATCAAGAAAGAATCACGGTAATGATGAAATCCAAAAGATTCACCAGTTTGAGACCATATTACAGAATAAGATTAAATTTGACATTATTCCATCACTTTCAATAAACGATATATCATCAAAAAGTATATATGAAGTTAAAACAAATCAGACTTATAGTCAATTTTCAGACAATGGCCCTGTTTTTTTCAGGAAGATTGTAGATCTATATAATTTATGGTTGGACAAATTCGATTTGAACGCAATCTCAACAAACAGAGCCAGACACTTTACCCTATACCTCAATAACATTTCTGACTCGTTTTACTCTTCCACATGATAGCATAACCTATAGACATATTTATAGGAAAATTTTAAAGGAAGTAAAAGCGACCTTAGCTTAATCTTATTCCAATCCTAGCTATAACTATGTGGTGGCTTTAGGATTATTATCTTGTATTATTTTATTACCTTAAAGTAAATTTATAAACTGTTTGACTATACTAATTAATTTAATCCAAGATCAAAAATTAATAAAAGACAAAAGGGAATACAATAAAAAGGAATTAGAAAAAAGGATAAATGATCAAGAATTTAACTTTAAAAGGTATCTTAAAGTATTAATTCAATATACTATTGTTAAACTTTACTATCCACCTGTTTTGGTTTATCTACAGCTTATTCACTTTACAAAGCCAAAAATGAAACTATTGTTTAATTACTCAAATCAGGTAATTACTTATTGTTTAAACAGAGGTTTAGATAAAAAAGTGGGTCAAAAAAGTTTTACCAAAATTCATCAATTTGATCCTAAATATCAATTTTAATCAAACGTCAATATTCCTTTTTATTATCAAATATGTCTTTGTTTTTTTTACTCTTGTTAATTTGCTGCATCAAGTATCAATTTTCCCTTATAATGATATGTTTATGATTGATAAAGCAAAAACAAAATGTCTATTGCTAGTTAAGGAGCTTAATAGAATATTTGAAACTAATAATAAAGGGCATGTTAAAGATTTTATTAGTGCTTTAAGCCACTAAGTATTGTATTAATTAATTTCAGTTGTCTCCAGATTTTGTAAAAAAGATAAATGTATATTTAGATTAATTTTTTAACATTATTAAAATAAAATTAGAATTTTTAAATTTCTTTGTATTTCATTTTATTTATCACTATTATTAGCTTTTGAAAATAATATATATTATTTTATATTATTATTTTTTGAGCTATATAAAATAGTGTTTTTTGTAATATTCTAAATAAAATATTAATTGTTTTTTGTCCTTACATGGTAAAGAAAGCTTTTTTTATACAAAAGTAATCTAAGGAAGAAATAATAATATAATACTCAAATTCACACTATAAGGCTTTAAAGTGAAGGTTTAGAGAAAGCACAGTTGAGAAAATAATCAAGTACCAAATATTATTGATAGGGAAATTAGCTTAAAGTTTTTTATATTAATCAACAGACAAACAAAATATATTCAAGTAGTTTAAGACCTTGTTAAGATTTTTAGAGTTTATAGATTGGCTATTCTTATAAACATTTTTTTAGAAAATACCAGATAGCAATAATAAAAAGAAAAAAGTTTACCCACATCTGACCTTTTCTGAGTAGTAAGGCCTAAGGAGGACATTTTTCCATTTTACCATTCTGACCACTTTTTCTATCACTTAAAATTTAAAAGTGTTTTTAATTAAATTCATAGAAAAAAAACATCATCTTTATTTTAATTAGTTATTTTTTTAAATTATAATGAAAGTGGATAAAGACAATTGAAATCATCTGAACTAGTTTTCAATTGCTATATATCATACATTTATAAAAACGATGTTATTTGTAAATAACACTTGATAATAGTAAAATAAGTTTATATCAATTGGGTTATTTTATATTTTATATTTTATATTTTATATTTTATATTTTATATTTTGTGTTTAATTGAATCTTTAAACTTTTAGTAAATTTATAGTGAACTAGTATAAAAAGATAAATAAGTAACTTTGTTTTATTTAACATAATAAATGTAGTCATCTTATAAAAAGGTTCTGTAAAAACAAATAAATTTATTATAACATCAAGTGATTGAAGTATTAAATGATTTTAAAAATTAGTTGAATAAAAACAGATAGCGTTTGGTAGTAAATTATATAAAATGGATGTTGTAGTTAGTTAAAAGAGAGCATTATATAGTGAATAAAAATCAAAAATAACAAATAGAGGAGATTTAATAGTTCAAAAGCAATCGCATGATTTCTGGACTGAATTGAATGTGGCATATCTATCTTAAACAAGCTAATAAATCGTAACTATCTACTATCTAGCTTATTTTAACTTATTAATGACAATCTAATAAGTGAGTTAAAAGTGTCTCTCATATTAACAAACGGAATGAACCTAAGTCAGTTATTTAGTTACTTTATAAGTACATATTACACTAAAATTAACTTTAAAGGCTATTGGTTAGATAAGGAATTCTTATAAATATATTAAAAAATAGCAATAGGTCATTATCGAAGTTAACTTTACTTTAAATATTTAATAAAATTATAATTTTTTTTTGGAAAATAAACTTAGTGTGCTGCTGTTAAGCTATGAATTAAATAACTTTGACCAGGTATAAAGTGAAAGTATGAGTTACCCCTGTTTGGAAGATCTGGTCACTATCATATTACTTGTTACAGATTATTTCTATAGTCATTGAAAAGCAATTGGTTTAACATGCAGTGATTGTACAATTAAAATGAGAGACATTATTGATAAAGAAGATAGTAAAGTCAATAAAAGATCTAGAGAAAAGTACAGGAAACAATCGATTTATTTTCTATTTTTAAAGTGGAAGCAATCAAATAGATTAAAGTCAGATAAAAATCAATCATTTAAACATATAAACAAAAAGATACTTTGTGCCACAACAAAAGCAAGGAATCCAGTTGACAACGTTGTGACTGTAGAAGACGCTGATTTATTTCCAGGTAGTAGTGAATTTGAGATATGATTGAAATTTAGTTACCATTTTTCTAATTATGGGGGTGTTTTTTTAGCTTCATTATTTTCTCCATTTTTTAAG
Source organism: Batkoa obscura (assembly GCA_030770535.1). NCBI lineage: Eukaryota > Fungi > Entomophthoromycota > Entomophthoromycetes > Entomophthorales > Batkoaceae > Batkoa > Batkoa obscura. The sequence goes on along the minus strand of JASVEC010000013.1, from coordinate 1,079,043 downwards.
TGCTATTTCAGTGGAAAAATTGTTAGTAAAATTCTTAAACAAGAAAATACATCCTCTTATGTATTTACAATTTTGATGGGATTGGAAATGTGTTGATATTTAAATCATTATAATAATAAATTCATAGAGAATAAATTAAATATCCAGCTAGAAATTTTAATAATTAATATATTAAAAAAATAACTGTAAAGATAAATAAATCAATAAAATCAATAAATTAATTCAAAGCACTTCAGATGAATACAAGGCATATCAATTACTTAACTCAATCTCAAGTGAATGGATTTGAAAAATATAGTAATGATTTTTTTAAATAATTATTAAATAATCATTATTTTATTTTAAATCTATTTAAATTAGACCAATTATATTTAATATTAAAATTTAGTCTTCAATACCACAAATTATTTCCCAGACTATTGGTATAGAATGTTTAATAATGCTATAAACATATGCAAACTAATTGATTATATAATCTAACAAAAAATATTAAAAAAAGTATATATTATAAGATAAATAATTCAAATAATTTCATTTCATTAGCCTATTGTTCAATCAATCTATTAGTTACCAGTTTATTAAATAAAAAATATAATAATATGATATATAAATGTTTAATTAAAATTATAAATTAACTCAGAATATAAGTTTTTGGATTCTAAATCAACTTTTGAAAAAATTCAAAGTTATTTATTTCTTTATAAGCTCTCTCATCATTATCAGTTTCTATTATATTTATTGTGTAAAAGTTTATTCCACTATGCAATGACAAACTTCAAATAAATCAGTTTACAACTTCCGCTTCAAAATAAACTCAAATATAATAAAATACAATATCAATCCTTATAACTATTATTATAAAATAAAGAACCGTTGTTCTGATAAAGCAGTTTAATATACGTCTACTTTAACTCTTTTAAAAAGATGATGCTATTAAAAAACAAGCACGCATTTAAAATATCTTAGAAATCTAATAGAAACTTAGAGAAATTTTAAAAAGCTAGATAAATTTGACTTAGCTTGAATAGCTCTTCCTTTGAATAAACAACGAAATAAAGTATAATAAATAAAATATATATTCAAGATTAAAGATAGGAGTGGATGAGTAAAATAAGCGTAAATTTTAGCCTGACTTAAAAATTCAAATAAATTAATGGTATTACTATTAATATAGTAGTTACTACAGTGGCATAGAATATGAATAACAAGAACTTAGTAGAAAGAAATTCTAATACGTAGGAAAATTTATTGAGTATTATTATGGTTAATTGGTTAAGTTTATTATGCTACGTGTTAAATTACCAAATAATATAATTGTTAATATTTGATATCCAAGAAAGTTCTAGATTTTTCTGTTAATTACACTACATATGGGGATGTATTTTTTTGTTTAAGAATTTTACTAACAACCTTTCCTTTCAAATAACGCTTAAAAAATGGAAAAAATAGTGAAACCAAAAAAAACATCCCCATATAGTGATAAATAGGGCAAGTAATAGCACAATAATTAATTAATTTCAAGATTTCAATATAGTTAAACGGAGCCAATAAAAATTAATGTTTAAATTCAAACTTTATTTATATATGTGATTATTATTAGATAATACATTAACTAAATAAAATAGAGAATATCAAAATAAAAAAGCAGTCACAAAAAAAGCTATAATAGTTCAAATGTGTTATAATTTGCTAAAAATTTGCACTCGAGAATAAATCACAATAATAAAACTAATTTCAACTAAAAAATAAAATCAAAGTTGTAAAAGTCAATGATATAATTATATATTAGTTATAAACAAACCAGTAGATTAATTTTTTATTAATTTTATAATTAAATAGAAAATTGAATATCAAAATGTGACTTAGTAACTTGTTAAAAACAAGGTTTATACTAGTTCTTTTATTCGGTAAATTAAAGATAATGTATGTTTTGCTTTTGATAACTTTTCTTAAGTTCAGAAGTATTATTTAAAAGCAGAAAGTGATATCAATATAAAGGCACCAAGTTAAAATCTATGCTGATAGTATTATAAATATCGTTAAATAAAATATTAATGATACTGCTATCTAAGTTATTAGTAATATACAAATAAAAATTGAGTAAATTTTTTAAATCATAAAGAAATATGAAAAGTGGAGTGGCTTTTAATTGTTTTAATAGTTATTATATGGGGATGTATTTTTTTGTTTAAGAATTTTACTAACAGTTTTTCCACTCAAATAGCGCTTAAAAATGTAGAAAGTAATGAAACCAAAAAAAACATCCTCATATACTAAATAGAAGCTAAACTTGAAATTTTAAATATCAAATTGTTAAAACTAAGTCATTACTATTTAAATAATGAAATCTATTGAATTTACTTAAGTTTAAGTGTAATTTAATTATTTTAATATTATTAACAGTTTTTTAAGTATGTTTTAGATATTTGAATCTAAAATGATTAAATTAAAAAAGTGAATTTTATTTGAAAATAAAAAAATAAATTACAAAAACACCAAGAGGACATCGAAGGATACCATAAGAGAGCACCAAAAGCAAGTAAACTAAAATATTAATAAAGCTTATATCTATTATTAACTATTAAATAGCTCAACTAAAGCAGAAGCAAATTAAATATACCTCATTATGTTTCAGCATAAATGACAGCTCAACTACTAGGAGCACACTTAAATAACTTACTAGATAAGAGCACATACTAATAGCTTACGGATGATAGGTACACAATTAACAGCACTAAAAACAACTTACCACCAGCATCACCAAACGAAGGGACCAAAGCTACAATGAAACAGTTCTACCACACCAGGAGAATTCAAACCAATAGTACTACCAAAAACAAGGAGAATCAAAGCCGCCATACTATCACCGGTACCATTAAAAACAAGAGTCAAAGTCGTCATTACCACCAAACTGGGAGAATTTAAGTCACCATTATCAGAGAAAAAGTAAATATTAAAGATTGAGATGGGAGAGAGAGTAGGCTAAAACTTATCTTCTTATACCTTTCATATTCATTGATACTGGCTTATAATCTGTTATCTGAAGCTTAGATTCGGCTGAGGGATTGATTGTATTACGATAAAAAATAATATTATAATTTTTATTGGATATTTGTTAAATAAAAATAAGTTCTGATTTGATAATAAGTAAAGTAATAAACAATTGGCTTAACCAAGTATTCAATTACTTACAAACTACGTATTTGTGTACTTTTTTATTAAGAGCAAAGTAAATTATATCATATATGCTTTTATACTTAAATCATAAGATGAATCATGCTCAATTATAAAGGTAATATGATATTAACATATACTTTTATTGGGTGCTTTTTTGAAACTTGAGTAAGACTAAGCTACAATAATTTACTCACAGCTATAACCAAGCTATAAACTTAAACATTTTTATTTATTATAAAGGTAAACTTGTGATCTGGTGTACGGATATAAAGTGTTTGCCCAATTATTATTGATTTTTATAAAATTGTTAGTAATTGGGTAAATAATCTGTGTTCAAGTATTGCTTTACAAGTTCAAATCTTTTTAATAAGTGACAATAGAATTGTTATCATTTAAGTATCTTTATCAAAGTAATATTAGACATCATATTAAATATATTAATATTGTAAGTTATAAGTTTAACATATTATTATATTAAAAATTGTTAAAATAATTATTAAAATTAATGAAAAGTTTATAAAAACTAGGTGACAATATTATTATTGTTATCACATTTACAAAATAAGCGTAAGTTTTGTTTTGATAACCATTTCTTAAAATTTTAAGGCGTTACTAGAAAAAATAAATGTAACGTTGGTATAAAGCTGTATGTGATAGAGTTATTTTAAAAGTAACAATGATAATTCAAAATAGTGTTGGAAATAGATTTAATTTAATTATTAGTAATGTATAAAAAGGAGGTCAAAATAATACTTTCAAATTACAAGAAATACAAAAAAGGAAAGTGACTATTAATTGCCTAATTTAGTATGTTGTAACAAAAATCACCCTCAGAATCACAAGCTTTTAATACTTTTAATATTTTTTGCATTATTATAATAACTATAAACTGTTTTTATATTATTGAAAATTAGGTTTAAGTTTATAAAAATGGCTATAAATTTTGATCTTGACTTTAAATAAAATTGATTATTTAATTTACTCTAACACAGTCATACACTTTGTAGTACTCAAATTAATCTACATTCTAAAGATATAGTTTATTTTAAAAGTAAAAAAAAATTGTGTACTTCTGAAAATGTTGAAACATACTTTGAACCAACTATGTTGGTTTACTTTAAAACAAGTGTCACATGTAATTTTTCAGTATTTAGAAAAAATAGGAGTTTCTCACTCCTCCCTGATATTTGACCTAACTTTTTTATTTTTATCATATGCGTTTATGAAGAAATAAGTTGACTAAGCTATGATAAAGTTTTAATAATTAAAAATAATAACTAAAATTTACTCAAATACTTACTAAAAACTTTATTAATCCAGGTGTTGCTGTTATTTCCAATATTCTCTTATTTACAATTTATTTTATAGATTTCAATAAATACTACCTTAGGCATGTAACTTTATAAAATAATTTACTCAAGCTAATAACTTAATTTTATTAATTGATTTTTTATTTATAAAATTAAACTGTTAAGAGTATTTTCAGCTGTTTTAAAGAGAAAAATGTTAAAACTACATTTTTTATTAGTATTGTTTTAATATTAGTTAAAAACAATCTGGATTTAGGAAATTTTAATATAATTTTAATACTGCTAATGTAACTAGTTAATTGTTTCTTATAGATTTTGAATTTAATAATAATAATAAGCTTAATAAAGTAATAATAGCTTTCTTGCTTATTATAATTTTAGTTTTAACAGATATAATAAAAAATAATGATAAAGTTTATAAATGTGCTATTAAAAACAGGAAATTAAAAAAAAATAGATAAATAAAGAAGTTTAATTAAACATTAATTATTTTGATAAGTATTTTATATTTAATAAAATTATTTTTAAATATAAGTTTTAAATGCAGTAAAGTTTGTTTGATAAGATTATTAAAAAATAAAAAATAAATATATAAAGTATAAAACTTTAAAGTATTCATGAAATCACTGCTGTTTTATAAAAGTTAGTACTTAATAATTAAAGCTAAAAACAATTTTTATTTAATTAGGTGGCTATAAATCAAAAGTTTAGTTTGTATAACTAAAATAAACTTAAATGAATAAAAATAGCATATAATAAGCTATTAATTATATAAAACAAATAAAGTAAATAATAATAGTATAAAATTTATAGAAAATACTATAAAACTTGATAGCTTTGTTAAAATATATAACATTAAAGAATAATTTAATAAAAGAACTTTCAATCATTATATTAAGAAGTTTTTTATATTTTAATTAAGTAGCTATATGGGGGTGTTTTTTTGTGTTTAAGAATTTTATTAACGATCTTTCCACCCAAATAGCGCTTAAAAAATGGAAAAAGTGATGAAGCCAAAAAAACACTCTCATATATTTATTTTTTGATTTTTTGTTATATTTAAAATGTTAATATTATTTTAGCTTGATTTTTTGACTTAAACTAAATAGGTATAAAATCTTGATGTTTTTTTATATAGTATTCTTATAACTTTTAAATATAAAGTTTATTTAAATAAAACCAGAATTTTAAAAAAAATTCAATATAAAAAAAAATTCAATATAAATTTTTTTATACCCTGTTTTATACATTTATAGACTTTTGATTTATATTAATTATATTGTTACTAGAAATATTATATCAGGATTTATATAATTATTTTTTTTTCCTAGCTTTAATTAGCTTTATAATTATTTTAATATTAATTATTAAAAATAAAATAACTTTTAATATTTTGTTTATTTTAATTATATATTAAATAAATTGAATATTTTTTAAAGTAAAGAGATCCGTTTAGCATTAAGCTGCTTTTTTATGCATAGTTTTACTAGTGTTTTTATTTTAACTACAATATATTTCATGTTTTTGCATATCATGCTCAATTTAATGTAAATAACAATATGGTTTAAAATAATATAAAAGACAGAAAAAAAATAAAATAAGAAATAAAGCGAATCTGATAAAATTAAAACTAAATGAGATTAATTATACATTAAATAATATACTTAAGCAATTAAATTTAAACAAAAAGCAATTAGTAATTATTTCAATATTATTTTAATCTTTAATTGATATTTAATTGATGTCTAATTGATATTTAGAATATTTAAAATGGGCTCATAAGGAATATGAAATAATCTATCAAGAAAAAAGATATAATAATAATGAAATCTGAACAAAAATTTCTCAATTCGAGGCTATATATAAAGGAACCATAGGTTTAATACTGTCTCATCACTCTTGATAGCCAATGTAGCATTGAGAAATAGTGATGTAATGAGAATAGAGCATGGTTCCATTTTTTTTAAAACACTTGTAGATCCTTATAGATTATGGTTTGATAAATTTAACCCAAAGGAGATTTTAACAAATAAGCAGCTCAACATGTTATCCTATACATTAATTACTTTTGTTGTTCATTTCACTCCTCCACATAATAGTGTAGCTTTAGGACTATTATCCTATATTAGTTTATCCCATTCCAATTATAATCTTGCTAAACGATACTTTTTAGATGCTGTAAAGATAGCTAAATGTTTAGGATATGATATTAACGATAGTTGATTTGATAAGATTGATATCACGTATATAATATATAATGAGTTATCTTTAGATAGAGGGGTATAGAAAACTCTTCATCCTAATTATTTAGTTCTTTCACCTCGTATCCCAGATATGTCTTTTATCAATTTGAAGTCAAAGATTCTTTACATTTTTTCATAGAGAACCAAGAAAAGCCTAACGATAACAATGAAGAAAATCACAAAGCTACAGACGAGTGTTCATATATATATATGTTAAAGATTTCATTAGAGTAAATATAAAAATATCTACTCATGTACAAAAGGCAAAACAATATTATAAATCCTCTGAAGGTTGCTCTAAAATACATCTCAGAGATCTGATTTTACCTCAACACGAATTTAAAAACTGTCTAAGTGTATTGGTAAATCTAATACAAGATCCAAAGTTAACAAGAGATGAATGGAATTACAGTAAAAAGGAATCAGTTGAGAAAGTTGATGATCATAAGTTTAATTTTAAAAGGTATATTAAAGTCTTAATTCAGAATACTATAATTACACTTTATTACCCATATTTTTTAATTTATTTGCAACGTTCAATTTACAAACTTAAAATTAAAACTACTGTTTAACCATGCCAACCAAATTGTTATATACTACTTAAATAAAGGTTTAGATAAAGAAATGGATCATGAAATTTTTATTGGAATTCACTAGCTTGATCCTAAATATCAATTTCGATCGAATATTCATATACCTTTTTATCACCAATTATATTATTCCTTTTTTGTCTTCATTAATTTACTACATCAAGTGTCCGATTTACAAGCGGAGTATAGGTTATTGATTTATGAATCAAAAATCAAATGTGTATTATTACTTAAAGTAGTATAAAGTATATCTAAATCCAATAATAAAATGTATGCTAGAGATGCCAACAATGCATTAGATCAAATCAAGTGTTATATCCATCGATTTCATTTATATAAAGGATTAATAGATGAGATTAATAAGCATCTAAATTAATATTATTTATATTAATATAACAAAATCACTTTTCTTAAATTCTTACCTAATAGGATGATGTTTATTTTATTTTAAAAGATAAATAAAAATAAAAATAAAAATATTAATAAAAATAAAAATAAAAATAAAAATATTAATAAAAATAAAAATAAAAATAAAAATAAAAATATTAATAGGTATTGAAGAACCCTCAAATTGGAGTATTATTATTGTTAATACACTAAAATTAGAACTCTAAAAATTGAGCTTTCATTGGTCAATATAAATTTTAAGGTTGAAATTTTCAAATAAAGTGGCCAAAAATTCAACCATTCTCGAAAAAAATTATGTACAAAAGAGAATAGCACATGGTATTTTCAACTCATTATTTCTTGAAAAAATAAGCATCCAAGAAACGATTCCATCTTAATAATAACAAAATCAAGCCCATAAAAACAACTCAAAAATGTCCCAAATCAACAGTTTATTTTTCCAACTTTATCAACTTAGTAAAAAATATGATATATATTTAACCGGTGCTGTCATCGTTATTTGGTTATACTTTCGTTTAAATCACCGTGTCAAACAAGTGGAAGAACAATTTGTAGAGTCGAAAAAATCCATGTTGGATACTTATTTCCCTGCTAGGAAGCCATTTGAACCTACTGATGTATTGAATGCTGAAGAAGTAGAAGGGAAGGTAGAGGAGATATCGGAATTAAAAGAAGTTAAGAAAAAGGGGGTGATAGAGGAGAGCAATGAAGATGAAGAAAAAGTGGAAAGTAAAAAACAAATATAAAGAAGGAACATTTAATTTATTTATGGTTTTAATTAACTCCTTTTTATTATTATATTATCATTTTTCATATTTTTGCATTTTCTTAGCTTAAGAAATTTTTATTAAAAAAATAAACTCTTCCCAAAAATTAACTTAGCTTTTTTGCCAATAATTTTGAACTAAGAAAAATTACCAAGCATTTTAAAAAATAGAGTAATTTTTTAGTCTGTTAAAAATAAACAACTAGATTAAGAATATAAAAAAATAATTATATCTATTTATTTCAACACTCTCTTAAAAAAGTACATTTAAAACCCATAAACGTTTCAATAATTCAAAAGGTTACAATAACTTAAACGATAGGTTTAACTAATAAAGAACAGAACTCTACTATGCTAACTAAATTCCGAGTGGAAGAAAAAGTGATTGTAAATAAAAGGATACGAAGTGGTGCAGATGTATTACGATTAAATTTACAAACTTTAGAAACCAAGATGAGTTTATTAATCCAGAGTTATGATCAAGTGGTACAAAAGATACCTGAAAGTAGGGAAGAAGTGATAGGTAATTGAAATTTAATTATATATATTAAATTATGATTTAATACATAAAATTTAACAGCTTATTTAACTGAATTAATACAAGAGATCCATAAGATTCAACAAGGTAACAATAAAAAAGTAACATCAGATTACATAACTAAAGTCAATGCTCTACAATTTAATTTAAGTGAGAAATTAAATCAATTAAATTCCAATTTACCTCATAAATCCACTTATTTCAATCCACATCAACCTTATTTTGAATATGGTAAATTCCTTCAATCTGGAATCAAAATTTATATTACTATCATTGATGGATATAATCTATGGCTTCAACCTGATGAATTATATCCCATAATAAAAAATAAACATACTTTATTACATCATGTGTTTATGGGCGTCTTAGCTAGATACACTCTATCCAAAAATAAATGTGAATTCAAACCCATTTATGGCACTAGTTTAAGGAATATTAAAGCAAGTTTACCAAAGAGTTATGAGAATCCAAGCCATTATAATGTCATTGGATTAGGACTGTTAAGTTATTTAGCATTATCTCATTTGAAATTAGAATTAGCAGCTAGATATTTTACATCAGCAGTGAGAATGGCACAAGCTTTAAAATGTGATGAAGAATTACAAGAAGAGATAATAATCTTAAATGAAGAACAAAAAAAAGAAATGGAAAAAAGGAAAGAATTATGGAAAGCATTGTCATTAACTTATTTAGTAATGACTACAATTATACCTGATTTAAATTTAGTCAATTTTCAACCTAAATATTTTGAATTAAATCGAAAAAAACAAGATGAATTAGTTTATTATCAAAAGGATCAAGATAAAGGTAAAGGATTAAGAAAAGAACAGTTTTTTTCATCTAAAAAAGGAAATATGCTTACCCAATATTTTATTAAAATTAATCAGTATGTATATCAAGTGAAAGGAAGATATAGTGTATTGGAATTGAATTTGATTGGTTGTGAAGAGTTGAGATTACCCAAAGAAGAGTTTGAAGTAGTATTGAAGGATTTATTGAACATTGAAAAAGAAAATGAAGACAATATTAGAGAAGGGAATGAAGTTGATGATAATTTATATTTTAAAATAATATTACAAATTCAATTTATACAATTATATTATCCTAATTTAATAATTTATCCTAAATTAGTATTTTTCAATAGAAAAGAAAATCAATTATTATTTGAAAAATGTTTAAATTTTATAAGTTATTTTTGTAAATTATATTTTAATAATAATACAAGAGAAAAAGTTGTTCAATTTCAAATTACAGATGATAATCATTATTCTGTTTCAAATACTTCTCCTCAATTTTTAGAATGTTTTCCTGTAATTTTTACATTATTAAATATTATTGCTCAAGCTTGGATGAATCATTTAAATGATGATACAAGTTTTAATAATATTACTCAACAGATGATTATTAAATCTAAAAAGAAAGTTGAGTTTCTATTGAATTTAATATTTACTAATTATCAACAAAATAAACAAAAACAAAAAGATTGTTTTATTTGTTTAAAAAAAATTAAAGCATCTCTTTATCGATTTCCCCTATCTGAACGTTTTTTAAAAAAAATTAATAATTATTTAAATATATAATATATAATATATAATATATAATATATAATATACAAAATAAAAGAATATTATAATTTTTATTGTTTCAAATAATAAGACCATGGTTTTAAAGTTAATAATTCTAAATGTTTTTTAACTGGATATTTAGTAATAGCTTTAGCAAAAAACAAGACTAATGAGGGATGATTTAATAAAGGTATATTTAAATCTACTGCTAATCTAGGTATATTATTTAAATCTACTTTTGAATTTAAATTACATATTAAATCCATTGGATTTAATATAATTTTTAAATCTTTTTCATCTTTTTCATCTTTTTCATCTTCTAATAACTTAATCTCTTTAAATTGGTCACTTAATTCCTTATTTAAAGTAAATAACTTTAAATTATTATTAACAAAACTATTAATAATCAATTTTAAATCTTCTTCTTTACATTCCTTCATTTCATTTAAACTAATAAATACATTTTCTTTTGGTAATTTGAAATTATTTAAACATTGTAAGGCTAATAAATAAGCCATATACGGATCTTGACCAAAAGCAGCTACTTCTCCTGTAGAACCCATTTCAACACCTAATTTAGGATTAGCACCAATTAATCGAGTCCAAGAAAATTGTGGTACTTTGACACCAAAATAATCTTTTTTTAATAAACTTAATTCTTGTTTTGGAGTAAGTGACTTTAATAAATTAAAGAAAGCTTGAGTTGCTTTTTCAATAAAATTCACCCCTAAAACTTTAGAAACAAAAGGTACTGATCTAGATGCACGTAAATTTAATTCAATTACTTTAAAACTTTCGTTATTATTTTCATCTAATTGACGTATAATTTGTAAATTAAATGGACCAGAAATTTGAAATTTATGACTCAATTTTTGACATATCAATTTTAATTTTTGTTTAGATTCATTTGATAAATTATAACTTGGTAAAATTAAACTAGCATCTCCAGAATGAACACCAGCTGGTTCAATATGATTAGAGATAGCATGATACATTAACTCTCCATTTTGAGCTACTCCATCAATATCAATTTCTTCCGAATTTAATTCAAATTTTGTAATAACTACTGGATATTCGGGTGAAACGGCTGTTGCTAATGATAAATAATAATCTAATTCTTTAGAATTATAGGCAATATTCATAGCTGCTCCTGAGAGTACATAACTTGGTCTTACTAATACAGGATAATGAACTTTATTAGCAAATTGTTTAGCTTCATGAGCCGTGGTTAAGGCTTGCCATTTTGGTTGATCAATATCAATTTCATCTAATAAATTAGAAAATTTGCATCTATTCTCTGCAGAATCAATATCTTCTGGATCAGTACCTAATACATTACATTGATTTTGTTTTAATTTTAAAGCAATATTTTGAGGTAATTGACCACCCATAGAAACAACTACTCCATTACAATGTTCTAAATAATAAATATTTAAAACAGATTCTAAACTTAATTCTTCAAAATATAATTTATCACATTGATCAAAATCAGTACTAACTGTTTCTGGATTATAATTTAACATAATAGTTGAATGATTTAATGATTTTAAACTATTAATACAACTCACTGCACTCCAATCAAATTCAACTGAAGACCCAATACGATAAACTCCAGATCCTAGAACTAAAGTTGTATTTTGAGGATTCTTATCAAATATAATATCACTTTCATCAGCATTATATGTTGTGTAAAGATAATTTGTATTTGTTGGATATTCACCAGCTAAAGTGTCAATTCTTTTTACTTTTGGTAATAAATTATATTTTAATCTTTTATTTCTAATAATCTCTTCTGATAATTGATGTTTATCTAATAAAGTTTGACTTAATTGAAAATCAGAAAAGCCTAATTGTTTCGATTTTAATAATAATTCAGGAGTTAATGAATTGAATGAAGTTTCATTTAATAACTTTGAATGTTTATAAATATTATTTAATTTATATAAAAACCATTTATCGATTTTAGTTAACTCATGTAATTCATTTACTGTATAATTATAGTTCATCATTGCAATTGCTAAATAAAAGATTCTTTTATCATCTGGATTCTTTAATTGTTCTTCTAATTTCTGTTTATTTTGACCATCTGGTAAATTAATAGGTTGAAATCCAGGATAACTTGGATCTACCATTCTGATAGCTTTCTGTAAACTTTCTTCAAAATTTCGACCAATAGCCATCACTTCTCCAACTGATTTCATGCTACTACCAATTTGTTTATTAACTCCTTGAAATTTATTTAAATCCCATCTTGGTATTTTAGTAACAATATAATCTAATGAAGGTTCAAAACAAGCGGTTGTTTCTTTTGTTACTGAATTTTTTAACTTAGGTAATGTATATCCTAATGCTAATTTAGCTGCTACAAAAGCTAAAGGATAACCTGTGGCTTTAGAAGCTAATGCTGAAGATCTAGATAATCGTGCATTCATTTCAATGACTTTAAATTCTAATGATTCTGGATTAAGTGCATATTGTACATTACATTCACCCACGACCCCAACATGACGAACAATTTTAATAGCAGCTGTACGTAACATATGATATTCTTCATCCGAAAGTGTTTGAGAGGGTGCTACTACTATAGAATCTCCCGTATGTATACCTAATGGATCAAAATTTTCCATATTACAAATAGTAATACAATTATCATCTTTATCTCTTACAACTTCATATTCAATTTCTTTCCATCCTTTCATACTTTTTTCAACTAATATTTGAGAGCTTAATGCTAAAGATTGAGTAGCTAATGTTTTTAATTCCGATTCATTATTAGCAAATCCAGATCCTAAACCACCTAGTGCATAAGCTGATCGTATAATAATTGGATAACCTATTTCAGAGGCTGCTTTTAAAGCATCTTCAACTGTCTCTACTGCAGTAGATTGTGCTACTGGTATATCAATTTCATTTAATGCTTTAACAAATAATTCTCGATCTTCACTACAAATTAAAGTATTTATTGGAGTACCTAATACCTCAACATTATACTTATTTAATATTCCACTTTGATCTAATTGAATACCACAATTTAAAGCAGTTTGACCACCAAAAGTTAATAATATGCCATCTGGTTTTGTAGATTCAATAAGTTTACTGACATGTTCTAAAGTTATTGGTGTAAAATAAACTTCATCAGCTAGATTTTCACTAGTTTGAATGGTAGCTATATTTGGATTAATAAGTATAGTATATACGTTACTTTCTTTTAATGCTTTAATGGCTTGTGAACCTATGAAAAAAAGAAAGAAAGAGTATTAGTTTATATATTTCTATTAATTAATAATAAATAAATAAATAAATAAATATAAATAAATAAATATAAATAAATAAATAAATAAACAATAATTACCTGAATAATCAAATTCACCTGCTTGTCCAATAGATAAACCACCCGAGCCTATTACCATTACTTTATTATATTTCTTTAAAGTGGAAGTATTTGAAGGTGCAAATTCAACTTCTTTTAAAGTGGAATAACAGTGGGAGGAGATAGAACATGTTGGTTTTAATAAAGTAGTAGTAAGTAATGAAGTTAATTTGGGTTTAGAATGACAAGTTAATAGAGTCGATTGACGAATACTAGATTGAATTAGCGGTCGTAATAAAGTGGTATTATTAGAGAATTTCATTGTTTGAAAATTTAGTTATTTTAATTAAGTTTAAAATGATAATTTCATAAAAATCAATTGGAGTGACTATTTATATTGAATATTTTAATTATGCAATAAAATAAAAAGGGTGATGTTTTAATGATGTTAGTGATTATTCTAATTTATTAATTATGAGTTGGACTTATTCATGTTCAAATTATTAACATAAATTAATCTCTTATCTTTAATGGTTGATTATTTCAAAATTAATATTGATGACTCATCATCAATGCTTGTTAGAATTTTTATGCTGATTACAATTTTTATCCCTGTAAAAAATCAATAGTTACAAATTTATTTTTTTATTCTCAGGAAATGAATCAATAATAATAATAATAATAATAATAATAATAATAATAATAATAATAATAATAATAATAATAATAATAATAATAATAATAATAATAATAATAATAATAATAATTTACTAATAAAAAATAAAAATAAAAATGTTAAATATTTAAAAATAAAAATAAATTGTTTATTTTCTCCTTTCAATACAATTAATAAAACTTCTGTTTAAATTTATTATCTAAACAAAACAAATCCAAGTATTTTTTAATCCTTTCTAATCCTTTTTCAGCGTCTATTTTTTCATTTTTACTTTCATTTTTTGTAATCTTAATTAACTCGTTGTATACTACTATTGCTTGTAATTTACTATGTTGAACAATTAATTTATTAATATTAATATTAACATTCAATTTATCAAAATGAAGAATATTAATAAATACAAAGAAAGAATAAATTAGTTGATGATAATAAGGTAAATGGAAATGAATTTGATATTTTAAATTTAATTGTTTATTACTTTCTTTTTTATCATTTTGAGTTACAAACTGTTGTTTAGTTTTATTATATTGCTTTCGATTTAAAAAATAATAAACTGCTTGATTTGATAATTCATATAATAATTCAAATTCTTTTATTGAAAATAAAACAGGTTGTGGGATGATTAATAAGCTTGGATAATATAATGTAATAGTAGTTAATTCAATTGATATATTCATATAAATATTAAATTCAATATTCTCTTCTTCTTCTTCTTCTTTGTTATTCTCTTGAATTTTATACTTTCTTTTCAACTTATTTAATTTTAATAAACAATATTCTAATTCTTTATTACTCAATCTTAATTCTTGATTATCAATTTTATCACTTTCATTAAATTGATTATTTTGTTTTACTTTTTCAATCTTAGCTTGTAATTTAATATGAATTTCATTTAATTCTTTAATACATAATTCACCCTTTTCATCATCCTTTTGAATTTTTTGATTTATTTTAAAAAATTGATATGGATCATTAGTATTAAATTTAATAGTTGGCATTTCTTTAACAGTTGAAGATACAATTAAATAACTTAAATATAAAGTGATCCATAATCTTCTACCTCTTTTAATTTCTTCATAATGAATCTCCGATTCACTCAATTCCCCAAATTCTTGTTCACTCATATCAAATTTTAAACATTGTGCCATTCGAATACTTGATAATAAATATCTCTTTGCTAAAATGAAATTATAATGACTTAAACTTAAAAAAGATAATAAATTTAAACTAACTATTGTATCATAACTTGGAGTATCATAAGCTTTAGATAATAATATTCTTATTTGTTTTAAACTTTGACCATAGATTTGAGTATGAGCACTAGTACCATGAGTAAGAGTAAAGCGAGCTATTACAGCTAAGTAAACATAGGATAAGAGATTGGACTGTTGAGTAGTAAGAAATAAAGGATTATCATTAGGTTGAAACCATAATTCATAGGGATCAATGAGTGTAAAGAAGAATTGACTACCATTTTGAAGAAATTTACCGTAATTACTAGAACAAGTGTTTTCATAATAAGTTAAACTAGGGCTATTTGAATTAGTTAAATAAGCGGAAAAAAGATTTGTATAAAATTGAGATTTTTGAGTTAATAATTGAAGTTTATTATCTTCAATTGAATGAAGGTCAGATAATTCTAGTTTTAACCAAGAGATGTAATCTATTATTAATAAAAAATAAAATTGATTTTAATATATCTTATTTATTTAATTATATTAAACTTACCAATTAATACTTTATTACAACTCATTCTTTTCAAATCTTTAAAATTACTTTCAATTATAGCTTCTAATTCCATTATTTTTTTATTTAATATATCTACTCGACTTCGACTTCGTTTTTTTTGATATGGTATTAATTCTTTGATTAGATCATCTTTGTTATAAGGATTTGGTTTAAATTGAAGTTTTATCATTTAAAAGAGAAAAAAGAATTTAAAAAAATCAGAATGAATAAAGCTGAAAAGGGTTTTGAATTAAGTAATTCTTTTTGATAGAGACGGGGTATTTAATATTTAAAATTGAGGTTGTGATTGTGAGAAATTTATAATTTTTTTTGGAATTGAATCAAATTTTTTTTGATAATCAATTTGGTTTCATTTTGAAATTAGTTTATTGTATTGATTCCTCTAGTTATGAACTAAAAAATTAAATATTCATTTATTTCTTTGTTTAATATAATGATGATAATAAAAAACGGGAAGATTTATATCAAAAAACTTTGTAATATGACACAAAGCTGCTTACCCCCCCTTTTGTTACACCTAAAACCTTCAATGGCCTAAGACCTTTAGTCATATTTTTTATAAATAAAAGCCTCATACTTAAACATGAAAATTAGTATTGACTGGTAATTTCTACACAAATTAACAGTTCAGTTCCTTTTCCCATTAATAAATTTATGGAACTTTGTTTATTTGATGCTTTTTTTCTCAATAGACATTGTTTTCTACTGCCTGATATTGCATTATGCAACTGAACCCACATCTATGTATTAAAATTTAAATTGTAGATAAAAGTTATTGATATAAATGTCAAATCAAATGGGTACACTGCAATGGCTCAAGCTTGCCACCCTAAACCTTTTGTTGGTAATTCCTGCCTATTTGATTGTCAGGGTAGATATGACTTTGCCTCTCACAGATCTTTGGATTGCAAATATAATAAATCTTATTAGTTTACTTCCAACCCATACTTTAAATTAGCCTTCTCGAGCCCTGGTAATTGGAACTTATTTTTTAGCTTTATTCCTAATTTATTATCTGAAGTCTCCAAATTCTTCTTTTCCTTATTAACTGCCCCTTCAATCTGGATTCTTCATAGAATCTTTTATAATATCAACTTTATGATAATAGACTTCCCATCCCCTGTGTTTACTTTAGTCCTTTAATGGAAAGCTTTAGCCTTTCGGGAATCAAAACATGCTTTTACTATTATCTTTAGTTCTAAAACTGCCTTAAGTTGGCTATATTACCTTTTTTCCCCTCCTGGTACTTATAGATTTAGTTACACTTTAAACTTTTTTAATATGAAATTTTACCAAAATAAATTACTGCCTTGCTTTTATTAAGCTTGGTATGTTTACAAAAAAAGTGCTACAATATAGCTTTGATTGTTTTTTTGAAGATAGAGACTGCTTAATTGTATCCATCTTAAATCTATTTAATAATATCGATACAACTAATTAAGTTATATTATTATCTCTTCTATCAAACCTGATGGTAATTGAAATCGATGAACATAACGTTTGACCTGGTTTAAAGCATTAGTAGTATCGTTAACACAATTTTTTATTGTTAAATTTATATACTTTATCAAGCTCTTTGAGTAATAATAAACACTTTGTTTTTGATTCATTAGTCATCGATATATGTCCTAATTGTAAAACTGATACTTGATATAATAAATTAGCAAGGACAAAAAAGGAATAGCACACTTAATAATAAAAAGGCAAATTGAATTAATTTAGGAATTATAACCAGGACCGATATTTTTCAATCTAAAGGAAACCTCAGAACCTAGCTCATTATCTAAGTTAATATTTAAACAGTAAGTAATAACTTGGTCAGCGTAATAAAACAGCAACCTTAATATTGGCTCAGTAAATTGAACAGGCTGTAGGTAAATCATAGCTGACAGATAATATAGGATTATAATACAATGTTGAATTGCTACTTTAAGGTACCTTTTAAAAATGGACTCATGATCGTCTACTTTCTCTTTTAATTCTTTCTTACTGTAATCACATTCATCTCTTGTCAACTTTCGATTTTTGATTATATTTATTAAAGTAGTTAAACAACTGTTAACTTTGCTTTGAAGTAAAATTAAATCATTGATTTACACCTTAAGATAGTCGCTATATGCTTCGTAAGTTCCTATTAATTTTTCCACATGTCTTTCAATTTTTATACTTATATTGGTAAAAGTTTTAGTATTCGAATGTGGGTAGTTGCTTATTAACCTCTAGATTGTTTTCTTGTTAATATTGTGTTTGTTTTGGCTTTCTATTAAAATTTATAAAGGATCCTTGATTTCAAATTTAATAAAAGGCATATCTAGAACACAAGATGAGAGAAATATGTACAATGTAAAGGGTTTTCCAAACCTTTTTGCATCGAGATAATTTATCACATCTAGTATACGGGATATCTATGTTATCAAAAGAAGCATTGTTAGTATCATATCCTAAATATTGAGCCATACTTACAGTATCCAAAGAATAGCGTTTAGCAAGATTGTAATTGAAGTGGGATAAACTAATGTAAGTGTGAAAGTTGGTACTCAGTGGTAGGAGTTAAAAACAGTTCTTGCTTGATTAACTTGCCTTGAGTCGAAAGGTCTTAGTTTATATAACTAATATAGACTTAAATGAGTAGAAATAATACGTAATAAGTTACGAACTATGTAAAACAAATAGAATAGACAATACTACTGTAAAATCTACGTAAGATATTGTCAGAAAGACTTAGTGGCTTTATTAATGGTACGATATCAGGGAGTAATTCAGTTAAAAAGCCTCGAGTTATCATGTTGAAGAATCTCTTTTATACTCCAATAAATATGGATATTAAAACGAGAGGATGTTATTCCTTGCAATATGAAGTTGGAAATTCTCGCAGCAAATCAAAATAAGGGACTCTGGTTTGATTGTGTTTGAACTTGAGAACACAACAACTTGAGTGATTGTTGTGTTATAATCAATCCGAGAGCTAAATGAAGCAATATTTCACAGTAAGACAATAAGATGATAAGCCTAAAGTTACCACATAGTTATAGCACAGATCGGAGTAAGATTGAGGTAAAACTGCTTTTATTGCTTACAAAGTATTTCTATAAATTTGTTTATAAGCTATACTATTATGTGGAAGAGTGAAATGAGCAAGAAGAGTAATTGATGTATAAGATAATATATTGTGTTTTTTATTCGTTAAAATTGTCCTTAATTCAGATCCATTTAATCATGATTTACAGAGGTCAAAGACTAAAGAAAAGTATGTAACCTTGTTCTAAAAATTGACCATAGGGCTGATTCATTCTCATCATATTACTATTCTCAATGCTATATTGGTCATTAAGAGTAATAAAACAGTATCAAAGTCATAGTTCCTCTGTAATACAGTCTCAGGCTGAGTAACTCTTCTTTAGATTCCATTATTGTTATACTTCTTCTCTTGATGTATTATTTTAAACTCTTTTACAGACCATTTTAAATATTAAAAATCAATTAAACATTAATAAAATAATAGAATAACAAAATAATCACTATTTACTTTTTGTTTAAATTCTAAATTTGAATGAGAATCTAATTGTTAAAATATCTTATTTAATGTATAATTAATATCGTCAATATCATCTGGCTTCAATTTTACTAAATCTACTTTACTCATTATTCATATTTTTGATTTCAACTTCATATTTAACTTTAACTCCATATGGGGATGTATTTTTATGTTTAAGAATCTTACTAACAATTTTTCTATTCAAATAGCGCTTAAAAGATGGAAAAAATAGTGAAGCCAAAAAACACCCCCATATTTAACTTTTTTCCTTTCCTTTTAACTTTATATCTTTTGTAGTTACATTAAAATTGGTTTGAAAATAACATAATAAACAAAGGTTTGAAAATACATATTAATGAAAATAAATCTCAATAACTTCAAGTATAAAAAGGATAAAAATCCCAAATTGTATTTTTCTGTTTCATTATATAATTGTTAATTTTTTAGAATTTATGCCACACAAAGTGGACAAATAATGAATTGAAAAAGTATATCCCTATAATCTTATAGAGCTTTGTTACATCTGAAATGTAACTATCCTAATAATTATTTAAAAATAGTTGAAAATAGTTTTGATTTAGCATTTAACCTTTTAAACTAAAATTATATAATCATTATAATCGTTAGTATCTAGAAAGTCGGTTCTAGGGAACATCGATATTATTGCTCTCATATCTCTTATTGGTTTATAGTGACTATAAATCAATACGAACTCAAATTATATAGCTATGTTATATAAACCTTCGAAATACCCCAAAACAAAGATAAACTCAATAAAGTTTAGAACAATATGTAACTACATTTTAGAATTATCATTAAACTTAATGAAAGCGATTTAGTTCTAACACTTTTAAGTGTATCAAAAACTGGAATTAACTAATTAGATTAATGTTTTTTAATTTATAAAGTCCAAGAACTATATTAAAGATATTAATAAGTAGATTGAGTTATCTATTATTTAATCTATTACAATTAGTATTGCTTAATTGCTTTATCAACTCATTCTTAAATATTTTATTTTGTAAATTATAGAATTTTCAACCCCCATATGAGTATGTTTTTTTTGGTTTCATTACTTTTTCCATCTTTTAAGCGTTGTTTGAGTGGAAAGATTGTTAGTGAATTCTTAAACATAAAAATACATCCCCATATCTACTTTTTAAAAAGATATTAATAAATTTTAAATGTATAATGAAAATATAAACATAGTCAAGAAAAAAGTTGATTTATTTAAAATTCTCAAAATTATTGATTAAGATATACTATTATCTCATCTATAAACTCTTTAGACAACTGAAATCGATGAATACAACATCTAATCTGATTTAATGCATTAGTAGCATCATTTACATATCTTTTATCTCTAGATTTCGATACCGTAATAAGTTCGTTAACTAATAATATACATTTTATTTTTGATTCATCAATCATCCACATATCCTCCTTACACAAACTTGAAGCATGATGTAGCAGATTAACAAACACAAAAAAACAAAAACAAAGCTTATAGTAAAAAGGTATATGAATGTTAGCTTGAAATTTATGCATTTTAATGGAATCCTTGTAACTCATCTTGTTATCTAAGCTAATGTTTAAGCAATAAATAATTACCTGATTAGCATGATGAAATAGTAATTTTAGTTCTCTTCTCCCAAATAAAACAGGTTGTGGATAAATCATAACTGATGGGTAATAAAGTACTATATTAGTATAATGAATCATTAATTTAAGATATCTTCTAGAATTAAACTCGTAATCATTGATTTTTTCAACTAATTCTTGTCTATTATATTCACATTCATCTTTTATTAAGTTTTGATCTTGAATTAAGTTATACATTATAGTTAGGCAATTTATAAATTCTTTTTGAGGTAAAACCAAAGCATTAGTGGGTATCTTTGAATAATCTTTAACTGATTTATAAGTTTCTTTTATTTGTTGCATGTGAATTGATATCTTTATATATATTTCAATAAAGTCTTTGATATATAAATATGAAACCTCACTGATGGCCTTGTGACTTATTTTTCTACTATTATTATTATTTTTTTGATTTTTTTTAAAAAATTGTAAGATATCCTTAACTTCAAATTTAATAATTGGCATATTTGGAATTCGAGAGGAAAGAACTAAATAGAAAAGATATAAAACTTTCCAAACTCTTCTACCTCGTACTAATTCATCATATCTTGTATAATTAACATTTATTATATGAAATGAAAAACTATCAATATCGTAACCTAAGCATTGAGCCATTCTTACAGCATCCAAAAGATATTGTTTAGCAAGATTAAAATTATAATGTGATAAACTGATATAACATAATAATCCTAAAGCTACTACATGATTGTAGCTTGGGTCCGAATAACATTGATGTAGGGTTGCCTTTACTCCTTGTAAAGATTTCCCATATATTTGTTTATAAGCTATACCCCTATGTGAAAGAGTAAAGCGAGCAAGCAGTGCCATTAAGGTATAAGATAATATGTTGGGCTCTTTGTTTATTAATATTTCCCTTAAAGCGAGCTCATTAAACCATAAATTATATGGATCTACAACATCCAAGAAAAAAATAGAACCCTGTTCTAAAAATTGACCATAAGATTGATATATTTCCATTATATTACTATTTCCCAATGCTATCTTAGTCATTGAAATCTTTGAAAAAGCATCAAGATTATGATTTCTCTGTAATATAATCTCAAGTTGGGTAATCTTTTTTTGGATTTCCCTATTACTATATCTCTTCTCTCGATATATTATTGTGAATTCCTTTTCAAGCCATTTTAAATAGTCTAAAAATTAAATTAAATTAAATTAAATTAAACATTATGAAGGTAATAAATTAATTACTATTTATTCTTTGTTTAAGTTCTAAATTCGAATAAGTATCTAATTGTTGAAGTATCTTATTTAATGTACAATCAATATCATCTAGTTTCGATTTTAATAAACCCACTCTACTCCTTATTCTCATTTTTGAGTTTAACTTCATAATTAGATTTCTTGTTTTCCCTTTAGCTTTATATAGTGCTATTACATTGTAACTTATTTTGAGTATACATGGAAAATAAGGTGCAGAAATGCATTTTAATGATAACAAAACTTCAGTGTAACTAAGCATAAAAAAGTAGAAAATGCTAAAATGCATTCTTTTGTTTCAGTATTCGTTAACAATTTTTCCGTTTTTATGCAAATTAAAGTGACCAAATCACTGAGCCAAAAAAGGGCATTTTTGTTAAATTCTAATTTAGAAAGGAGATTAATATTAATATAGTAAAGGACTTACTGGTTTAATAAAGACATAAAAGCCTTGATTGAGCTCTTCGCTGCTTAAATAATAATATACTTTGTTAAATAATTACCTTATCGGATAACTTTTTTGACTTTAGTGAAATATTTGTCCATCAGAGTCCAAGCTTCATGAAAAAGACTAGTAATGATCTTTTGCAACTTGTTTTCAAGTATCAAAACAATGAAAACATAAAAAGATTAAATATAATATTTTCTAAAAACCTTTTATTACATTTATCATTTTTATTTGCTTAAGTTTTATTACATTTTAGTTAATTTGCTTTTTTCGTAAATGCATGTGGTAAAAATTAAAATCTTCAAGTAGATGTCAAAGAGAATCGAAAAGCTCGCATTTTTTCTAAATGTCATTGAAGAAAATCACTATGTACAACGCCTCTGTTTAAAAGATAGTCCGACTTAGTTAGATTGAAGTATGCTCTAACGTTTTTGGGAGTACAATACTAAAGCTTATTTTACTTTCTATAAAAATAATATATACCTTTGGGATGTTGGTAAATTTGAATGTTTCAAAGTGATATAGAGCTGCATTAGAACAAAGTAAATAATCAGTTCTTTTTAAAACTAACCCCAAGATTGATATAATATCTCTTCTTTTATTCATTTTTTATATTAATCTATTTGTATTTTTTTAAAAGTTTAAGTTGTTTAAAAATGGATAAATTATTAATATTAATAGTATAAGTTTTAGACCTTGTCTATTCAAAAAAACCGGATGTCTGTTACCTCATTACATTTTCTTTTTACTATTGCTACTCTCTTTTTATAAAATCATTCTTTTCTTCAAAACTCATTACAAAAATAGCTAATATTTAATGAAATATAATGTAGTAAAACAGGCGTTGTTTTATATAGTTCAATATAAAATTATATAAATAAATATATATCATTTTAGTAGATAATAATAAATAAATAAATAAAAAGATAAAAATTAATATTAGATTCAAATTTGTTGTAATAAAACTAGTAAAATTAATTTAAATATATAGCTATCTCTTCTATTAAATCTGAAGGGAACTGAGATCGATGAATAGAGTATTTGATTTGATTTAAAGCATTGTTGGGATCTTTAGCATGTCGTTTGTCATTGAATTTCAATACGCTATAAAGCTCTTGAAATAATGATACACATTTAATTTTGGATTCATTAAATAACAGGCTATCCTCCTTGCATAAATTGGAAGTATGATGTAATAAATTAGTAAGTGCGAAAAAAGGATAACACATTTGATAATAAAAAGGGATACTAATATTGGATTGAAATGGAAGTTTAGAATCAAATTGTCGTATTCTAGTAACTTTTTTGATTTTAATTTTTTATCTAAGCCAATATTTAAATAATAGGTAATAATCTGATTAGAATAATAAAATGGTAGCTTTAATTTTGACTTTTTAAAGTGAATAGGTTGTGGATAAATGATAATACATGGATAATATAGGATAATAGTAACATTTTGGATCAATACTTTAAGATATCGTTTAAAATTAAGCTCATAATTATTAGTTCTTCCATCTAATTCTTTTCTAGTATAATAACTTTCATCTTTTATCAACTTTTGATCCTAAATTAAATTTTTTAACATATCCAAACAATTTGTAAATTCATTCTGAGGTAAAAGTAAAGCATCGATAGGTAGTTTTGAATAATCTTTAATTGATTTGTAAGCTTATTTGACTTCTTGTATATGAGCTGTTATCTTTACTTTCACTTCAATATAATCTTTGATATATACACATGGTAACTCGCTTACAGTCTTGTAATCTATTTTATTGTTACGTTTACTTTGATTCTCAATAGCAAATGGTAAGGGATCTTTGACTTCAAATTTAATGAAAAACATATCTGGAATACTAGCTGAAAGAACTATGAAAGTGAGACGAAGAGTTTTCGATATGTTTCTACCTTTTAGTAGTTCATCATATCTTGTACATGTAACATTTATTGTACTAAATAAAGAATCATTAATATCGTAACCTAAAGATTGAGCCATCCTTAGAGCATCTAAAAAATATCGCTCAGTAAGATTATAATTAACATATGACACAATAATATAGGATAATAGTGCTAAGGCCACTACATAGTTATAGTCTGGATTGGAGTAAGATTGAGGCAAGGCTGCCTTTATTCCCTCCAAAGTATTTTTATAAATTTGTTTATATATAGCACTACCATGTGGAAGAGTAAAGCGAACAAGAAGAGCAACTATTGTATAAAATAATATATTGGGTTCTTTTATTGTCAAAACCTCTTTGGAATTGAATTTATCAAATCATAAACTATAAGGATCTACGACCGTTAAGAAAAAAACAGATCTATATTTTAAAAATTGATTATAAGCGTAATCTATTTTCATTGCATCACTATTTTTCAATGCTACATTGGTTATTAGAAGTGATAAAACGGCATTAACATTAACATTCTTTTGTAATATAAGCTCATAATTGGAAATCTTTTCAAGAATTTCACTATTACTATACCTCTCTTCTCGATTCATCATTATAAATCCCTTTTTAACCTACTCTAAATACTTCAATAATAAAATGATTACTATTTACTTTTTGTTTGAATTCTAAGTTTGAATGTGAATCTAGCTGTTTGAGTATATTATTTAATGTATGATCAATTCCATCTAATTTTGAATTTACTAGATCCACTTTATTTCTTATCCTCACTTTTGGCTTTAACTTCATAATTGAATTTTTTATTATCCTTTTACCTTAATATTATTTTAAATTGCATTAAAATCGTTTGAAAATAAAATGATAAGCAAAGGATGGAAATGCTTTTTAATGAAAATAAAGTCATGGTAGAATTAAGCATAAAATGATAGATGCTAAATTGCATTTTCTGTTTCAGTATTTATCTAATAATATTTTTATATTTTATGTTGAGTAAAAGTGACCAAAATGTCAAATCGATCAAACATTCTCACTATAAACTCTTGCAAAAAAACTTTGATGATGTAATAAACATATTACCGCTATAATAAAAACATAAAGACATTAATAATTTTTCTCTATTTAATCAATTATAATTTGATTAATACTTACTTCAATAGATGTACCATTCTAATTTAATTCAATAAAATAGCTGCACGTCAGAGAATAAGTTTCTTAATCTATTTGTCTTCCTTGAATATAATGAACTTACTACAACTTGATTTATTTGCTTTATACATAAACATAAATTATAAGAAGCAAGAAAAAGTTGAAGTAAACGCCAGGGGGTTTGGAATACCCACATTATTTTTCCTGAATGTCATTAAAGATAATAATTACATGGGGTTAAATCTCGGTATTAGTAAGGTAGATTATCCATTTGGTTAAAAGTATTATATAACGTTATTAAAGACACAGACTGGAAGTTTTGTTGCACTTTTACTGGAGTAAATTATATTGCAAGAGTGCTTGTCTACCTTACTATTAGAAAGTATATGGCTATATTGGGATAAAGTAAGCAATAAGGTTTTTTTAAAACTAATACCAAGGTTGATATGATAGCTTACCACTTGCTTTACCTAGTTAAAGTTAGGATTTATTGTGATTTAGTCTATTAATATACAATCAAATATTTTTATAGAAGCAATTGCTAAACTTGCATTATAAGGTTGTTCATCCTAAGCCAAATCCTTTCTGTTCGGTAAATTGGCCGAATAAATGTTGTATTGTTATTGAAAATAATACATTTGAATGGCTGTCTAAAACTAATAGCCATTTTTTGTTGCAATTCAATA
Organism: Batkoa obscura; assembly: GCA_030770535.1. Taxonomy (NCBI): domain Eukaryota; kingdom Fungi; phylum Entomophthoromycota; class Entomophthoromycetes; order Entomophthorales; family Batkoaceae; genus Batkoa; species Batkoa obscura. Next base: position 1,052,130 of record JASVEC010000013.1, on the reverse strand, counting down.
TACTATAAATGAACAAACTAATTTATAATTATTTTGTTTAACTTAAAGTTATTATTTAAATATATGTCACCTTAAAAACCGCTTTTATAAACCTATAACTATATTTAAAAATACAAAAAAACTCTTTAATTATTAAAAATAAACCAAAGATATTAATACTAAATATTTATAACTTCAGAGTAAATTTTTATTTCAAGCTATTTTACTACACCAGAAGTCGTTTTTCTTATCCTTTTTATGCCTTTATTTAGTAAATTATTTTTGGAATTCACTAAATAAAGGCAACGAAAGGTTTAAAAGAAAGTGGTTTTTAGTGTAGTTTAATAGGTAATACTCTATTTAGTTCAAAATAAAATCAATATTAATAAATTTACGATTTTTTTTATATGTTAAAATATTTTATTAACAAAATAACAAATATAGTAATTCAAACTTTAAATTAATAATATTATCAACTTTAGTTTGAATATATAGCTATCTCTTGTATCAACTCTATAGGTAACTCAAATCGATGGATACAATGCTTTATTTGATTCAATGCATTAATAGAATCTTTAGCGTGTCTTTTATTATTAGATTTAGATACACTATAAAGTTCTTTAACTAATAATACACATTTAGTTTTTGCTTCGTTAATCATTGTTATATCCGCCTTAGTTAAACTATTAGATTGATGTATTAAGTTAATGAGTGCAAAAAAAGAACAAGTTATTTGATAATAAAAAGGGGTACAAACATTTGATTGAAGTTGATATTTAGAATCAAATAGAGGCTTTTTACTAAAAGATAAGCAATCCAATTTTCTATCTAAACCTCGATTTAAACAATAAGTTATGACTTGATTAGAATAATAAAATAATAATTGCAATTTGGACTTTGTAAATCGAACTGGTTGTGGATAGACTATAGCAAAGGGATAATAAAGTCGAATAATAACATGTTGAATTAATACTTTGAGATATCGTTTAAAATTAAGCTCATAATCATTTATTTTTTCATCTAATTCTTTTCGAGTATAATCACATTCATCTCTTATTAACTTTTGATCCTGAATTAAATTCAACAATGTTGTCAAACAATTCATGAACTCCCTTTCAGGTAAAAGTAAAGCGTTAATAGGTATATTAGAATAATCACTATGTCTTTTGTAAGTTTCTTTTACTTTTTGAATATGAGTTGATATCTTAATCGTTACTTCTGTATAATCTTTAATAAATAAGTATGGTAACTCGCCTATGGCTTTATAACCTATTTCGTTAACATCAGTACTTCTATTTTGACCATTTGTAATATATAAAGGTTCTTTGATTTGAAACTTAATAAAAGGCACATTTGGAATACAGCTTGAAAGGACTAAGTATGTAAAGTGAAGAGTTTTCCATATACTTCTACCTCGTAACAATTCATTATACTTTAAGTCCACAGTATTTATCTTATCAAATAAAGCATCGCTGATATCGTAACCTAAGCACTGGGCCATCCTTACTGCGTCTAAAAAATATCGTTTGGTAAGATTATAATTAGAGTGGGACAAACTAACATAAGATAATAAGCCTAAAGCTACCACACAGTTATAGCTCGGATTAGAATAAGACTGGGGTAAGATTGCTCTTATTCCCCTCAATGACTTTCCATAAATTTGTTTATAACATATACTATTATGTGGAAGAGTAAAGCGAGAAAGAACAGCAATCAAAGTATATGACAACATGTTTGGTTCATTTTTTGTTAAAATCTCTCTCAAATTGAATTTATCTAGCCATAATCTGAATGGATCTACAATCTTATAGAAGAAAAGGGGACCATGCTTTAAAAATTGACAATAGGCTTGATCTATTTTCATTGTATCACTATTTTTTAAAGCTGTATTAGTAATCAGAGTTGACGCAGCTTTGTCAATTTTACGTTTCTTGTGTAATGTATTCTCAAGTTGAGAAATCTTTTTTAAGATTTCACTATTGTTACATTTCTTTTGTTGATTTATTGCTTCGTATTCCTTATGAGCCCATTTCAAATATCCTAAATATAAATAAAATATGAAGTATTAATAAAATTTTAAGTCAATTACCAATTGCCTGTTTTTTAAATTCATTATTTGAACTTGAGTCCAATTGTTTAAATATGTCATTTAATATACGATCAATGTTATTTAACCTGAACTCTACTAAGCCTACTCTACTCCTTATCTTTTCTTTTGATTTTGACTTCATATTTGATTTCCTTGTTTTAACTTTTTATTATTTTAAATTGTATTGAAATTTATATTGAATTGAACATGATAAGCCAGGACTGGAACACATTTTGATTAAAATAAATCACTGATAAAATTATTCATAAAAAAGTAACTTAATGCTGAAACCCATATTTCCGCTTCAAATTTTTTTAACAAATTCTACTCATTTATAAATAAAAGTGAACAACACATTGAATTGGCAAAGAGCGCTTTTACTAAACTCTAAATCAAAAGGTAATTTTCATCAATTTGATAAATATCTTGTTACTGTACTAAAGAAAGATATTATGGGCTTGGTTAAGTTGCTCACTCTTTATTCAACCCTAATTTTTATTGAATAGTTACCTTATTAGGACTCAGTTTTAGTTCGTAAAATATTTATTCAACAGAGTTCAATTTTCTAAATAGAAAACCAACACATAAAATTTGGTAAATGCTTTGAGTAAATTTTATTTTGAAATTTACTTCAATTATTGGTGATAAAAAAGTAAAAAATGAAATTAGATGTGTAACTTTAAAAATTCCATTATTCTACTTATTACTTTTAATTACTTAAGCTCTACTATAGCTTGGTTAATTCACTTTGTTTAAAAATCTGTGCGGTAGAAATCAAGAAAATTTTGAGGCAAATGGCAAGGGAAATTGGAAAACCCATATCTTTTCTGGATATCACTGAAGAGAAGGGTTTCGTACAACACTCTTGCTTATAAAATAGATAAACCTAGTTGGACCAAAGTGTGCTTTAAAGTTTTTGAAAGTGTAGTTATAAAGTAGTTTTACTTATTATATGAATGATTTGTACCTTTGGAGTCCTATTCAATTTGTATTGCAAAGTATGTGACTGTATTAGGTGTAGTAAATAGTCAATTCTTTTAAAATCAAACACAAAATTTAATATAATACTTGACATATATTTGTTTCATTCAATTAAAGCTTTTTATCTTTGATATTCATACTATCCTATTGGTTTTTTTATAAAAGCAATGCTAAAGTTTACATTATAAATTTGTCTACTCTAAGTTGGATATCCTTTGTCAGATTAATTAAGTGAATATTCATTTGCTATTGTAATTGGTTTGTTATAGCGTTTGGTTGAATATTGACACTATTTTTTATTACAGCCTATAATATGTATTATAAATAAATAGCTTTTATATATGCTAGTTTCATTGAAACTCTAAATTTATTATAAAAATAACATATGGGTTAAATAGATTTATGTTGTAGTTTTTATTTGAGTTTCAATAGGAATTAAAATTCTAATCCAGAATCGTACAAAATAAATTTTACAGAAATAAAATGCTCACCTATAACTTAAACGGGACTCTCCAGCTTATTTTATGCTGGGCATTTTATTTTCATAAAATCTGGTTGTATAATTCCGGGATAAAATTATAACTCTTACTGAAACTCGAATAAAACCCCAACATAAATCTATCTACCTATACCAAAATTGATTCAAGGATGTCTTTTTGGCTTCAATATTTTGTTCACTTTTTATTCAATAAAAGAGCTGAATGACCTATTAAGTTCTTAAACAAAAAAGATGCTCTAATGTGTTTATGTGTTATGAAAATAAAATCATTTATAGATCGCTATTATTAAATATACTGAGTTTAAAGTAAATTTTGATTAATACAAAACATGGTGGCTTTTATAATTAAGCTGGATTTTTTTCCACTAAAAAAAAATAAAACTTGAAATGAACCAATAATAGTCAATAATACAAGTTTAATTAGGGATAAAAAAAGGATATTCGAAAATAGTTAATAGGTTTAAAATTAGTTTCAATTTGAAATGTATATAATTAATGAGAAATAAAATAAATACGATTAATTTTTTAATTTGACGTTGGTTCTTTCTATAAAATTTCAATTCAACAGCCTGGTTCTATTAGCTATACTAATAAACAGTAGGCAGTTTATTCCAATCTTAACACTAAATAACGCAATAAATTATTTTACAACATATTAGGAGGTAGTAAAATGGATGCCAACACATTGAAAACAATAACAATTACATCCAACACAATCTCAATTACATTTACAGCAACGTCAATCGTTCTATTTATCACTATCTCCATAATCAACAAAAGTATCTATGACTCCCTTGTGTATCGATTATCAGCCATTATCTTATTTGGTAATCTAATATTAAACATAATCAATCTAATCCAAGCAACTTTATTAATGAATTCAATAATATCATGCTATGCACTAGAATTTCTAAGTACCTTAAGTATCTCTTTGTCCATGTTTTATGCTACTGTAATAGCTACTATATTACTAATTAATATTATTTATTTATATGAATTTTCAAAACGGGCTAGATGCTTCACTTATCTTATACCAATATTTCTTTCTTTACTTCTGGCTGGCTTACAAGTTATCGTTGTTAATATCGAAAATATTGATAATCAATGTGGCTATTTAAATGTTGAAGATTGGCTATCAGCTAGCTTAATTAAATTAGGATCAGTTATTGTTAGCATTATATTATGTCCAATTAGTTATTTTACTATCTTTATTTATATCAATATCAAAAATTATAGCTCGAATCAAGATACATTAAAAAAAGGAGGGTCTTTTAAACAATTAAATTGGAAAGTTTTACTAAAATTATTAGCTTATCCTACAATACCTATCTTAAGTTATTTGTTTTATTTTATTATACTTTATTTAATTACTTATTCTAAAGAAGAGTTATCTAAGTTGAGTCAAATGTATGCTGCCTTTCAAGGGTTTTCTAAGTTTTTATTTGGTTTCCAAGGGGTTTTAAATGCGTGTTTGTTTTTTAATAATACTATCTTTTTAAAGGAATTGAAAAAAGCGTATTGTAAATTATCATATCCAGATAACCACACTTTGCTTTGTAATAATGGTTGTGAAGATTGATACTATATTTTGTCCTATTTGAGTTTGTCTGGAAATGGAATTATAAAGTAAGATGTACTTGGTATCTGTAACTATTAGGTAAAATAAAACTATCAGATATTAAAGTGGAAAAAATGTAGCTGGAGTTTTATTTTAATATAATTCTAATAAAATTAATAATTTTTTCTCAACTATTAAGTATAAATGAATTAAATTAAATTAAATTAAATTGATAGAAATTTAAAATCCATGTTAATATAAAAGTTTATTAATGAGTAGAAATAGAATGAAAATCAAACTATGAATTAAGATCATAATGATGAGGAAGTGGCTAAAGAGATAAATAACTTTGAACTTTTTTTAAAGTTGATTTATAATCTAAAAAACTGTAGTCTGAGTTATCAGATAATGTTAAGTATCTAATGAATTTAGTTGAGCATTTATAAATAATGCTATTATCTTCTTTAGTTAACAATCTATTAACTAATAGGTTAATTGAAAAATAGACTAATAGAGCAAAATCCTTAGATTCAAACATTACCTGATGATAAAGATTTTTTTGAACTTTTTTGCTGAATTATCGAGTCAATTACCTTCTATATGGGGATGTATTTTTGTGTTTAAGAATTTTACTAGCAACTTTTCCACTCAAATAGCGCTTAAAAGATGGAAAAAGTGATGAAGCCAAAAAAAACACCCCCATATGTTTATAGAGTCATCATACATTTTATAACGATAGTCTTTGGAAGGTAGTTTATGAAATTGAGGTGATGAAGTTAATATAAGACCTAATAATAATGGTATATATATACTCAAAGCGTTATACGCATAATTATTAAATATGTGATTTGAAAATATTATTACTCTTTGACTTTTAAATCTAATCACTTAAGATTGAGTAAAAAATCCATATGAGGATGTATTTTTTTAAGAACTTCACTACCAGTTTTTCTACTAAAATAGCTTAAAAAATGGAAAAAGTGATGAAACCAAAAAAAATATCCCCATATATTTTGTATTCTTTTTGGAGCCATTTAGATTATTTTATCTATTTCGTTTATTAGTTTATTAGTTTATTAGTTTATTAGTTTATTAGTTTATTTTTATAACTGTTTTTTTCATAAAAAAATATCTAGATTAAAAATCTCATTATTTGTGTCATTTTTTATTATCTTATTGTTATAATAACTTAAATAGTTACATGTTTCCATTTCTAACTGAACTATTGATACATAATAGGAAGATTGAGAATTGTATTCTGGGGTTGAATTCAACATTTTACTATTTAAAAATAAAATGATATCTTTTACAATCATAACATTGACAACTTAATTTCTTGCTAGTGTTAGGGCACAAGGCACCTTTTTATTTATGTGTTTAAATGTTTGGTTTTGATTTAACTTTAATCTACTATATCAGTTCCAATTTAAAAATATTAAAAACATGTCAATAATTTTGTATAATCTTTCCTTACATTTTTGTCTGCTTTCATCAAGCTCATTATTTTTTTATCAGCTGCACCTCTCATTTCAATCAAACACTTGATATATTAAAGCAAGTTTCCTTTCATTTTTAATGAATTATTCTGGAGTAAATAATGTGATAACAGTGAGGTTTTCTAAACAAGGTTGATTCATACTATCACTTGGTAATTGATAAAGGCTGTCTAATTCACAGTTTAATATAATACTAAGCTCACTTATCTGTAAATTTTATTACCTTATTAAATGTTTGAAATAGCAGTAGCTTTAATAAATTTTTAACGCTACTTTTTAACAACTTTATCAAACACTCTTTATCTAATCAATAACCTTCGGAATCAATTTTGGTACAATATATGTTTATAAATCAATTGAATAATTGACTTGAATTTACCCTATTTAATAGTATAGATGATAACTTTAATTTACTTGTTGGATTATGATTGATAAATGAGAATAAGCTAGACGGAAAGTCGTCACGATTTATTAGTTTATTAGTTATGGATTAGTTTAAAAACTCGGTTAAAATTTTGTCCAATTCTGATTTTTCGCAAAAACTGCAAGCACTAAGTGTTACATTTTTTTTTTGCTTTTTTACTTAATTTTAGAATAATTTATATTGTGACGTTTTTTTATCCAGTTTTAACAGTTTTTAAAAAAATTTACGCTAAATATTAAATGGACAAAGTGAAATTCAAAAATTTTACTTTTAATTCTAACCGAGCTTTTAAGCTTACCCATATATATACCATGTTCAACTTTATCCCAAAATTCATGCCTTTTTTTAATAATCAACTTTTCCCTTTTCTTCTCAATTTACACTTGCTGTCTAGAACGTCCTTTTGCTTCAAATAAGTATATCATCCATTTGATATCTTTTGTTAACTGTTGTCTACTTTTATCTAATTGATTCTTAAAATTATTTAATATCATATCAATTTATGTTGTAACAAATTTATTTGCTTTTTGCATTTCTTTTATAAAATAGCCATATCTATAATGTTAAATAAAATAAAACAATTTATTTGTTTTACTAACCTACTATAATGTTACTATAAAATTTATAAATTATCAAACTAATTAAAATTGAGCTACAAGTTAAATCAATTTTTTAAGTCGTTAATTGACAATTAGTACTAGTTAGAGACTAATTTATTTTGAGGTTACAATGATTCAAAAGTAAGGCTAAGTAAGAACAAAAGAAAATGTGATGTACTTACCCGATGGCCTAATCTTTCCCTAATTGATTATCAATTAATTTATTTTATTAATAAAACATTCGGAAACTAATGCTCTTTCAAGGATATATGAAAAAGTTGTAAGGTTGAAAAATAGGCCATAAGTTTGTAAATCATTTATAAACTTTATTATAATTGAGAATAAACAACAGTAATAAAAGATGTAACCAAAATATACTAAAAACATAAGGTTTTGGGATTCATGTTATGAAAAATTTAAAACAAACTATAAACCTGATTATTTAAAATTATAATTTAATTACCGTTAAAAAGTAGTATAGACAAGTAGATCAATATTATTTACTAAAATTAATTAATTAAAGTTAAAGAATTATTTTACAGCTTTAACTTTAATGATGTTATTATCCTTACTTGGAGGTTTAATTTAAATACTATATTGAATATAAATTTGACAAATTATATTGCTAAATATACTTTTATATTTTGTACTTGATTCAAAAGAATCGATGGCTGATTTTACTTTAGTTATAATGAAACTAACATACATTCTACATTTATACTTATTAAGGCTCATCCCCAATTTATAACTGTAAAGCAATTCAATGATACTAGTTTCAATTGTAGTAATAGCTTCATTACCGATTAAGCCTGAACTCAAGATAGAAGGAGAAGAGAGTATTGTCAATAAAGTATAAAAGGTAAATATAGGGTGTTTAGATCTTAAAGAGTGTATTATCACTAAGTAGTCATATCCCATTTAATAATAGGAAGTACTCGAGTTTCCAAATATTTTGAAACCACTTTATATACTTGTTGATTTTTTAAGCTATCTAAATCCGTTTCATTTAATATTTCTTCAAAGTAGATATAACGTAAAACTTTATATGGGGGTGTCTTTTTTGGCTTCATCATTTTTTCCATTTTTTAGCGCTATTTGAGCAGAAAAATTGTTAGTAAAATTCTTAAACATAAAAATACATCCCCATATAAAAATATTATCTTAATGAAGTCCTCAGTAAAACTGATATATATTTTATCGAAATATCTACTTGAAAAGGCTCTTTGATCACAGTTGGATATATCAAGGATAATTAAAAAGTATAAATTGCTAAACTTTTTTTTATCTCGTGGGGTGTTTTAAATCTACAAGTATAGCTATCAGAAGGAATACATAAAAAATGTTCTAAATCTATAGGCTCATCGCTGTTTGTAATAATATAAGTCAACTATTTGACTAAACTCTTATAAAATTTATCAATATAGTTCTGAACTAGATTGAATTTATTCAATGGTAAAACAAGGCTTGAACAAGGTATACAATTTAGATTATCAATCCCTTTGAGTATTTCTACAAGGCGGCCAACTATTAATGAATTTACTATAATTATTTGATTCATATATAAAGAGAGCGCTTTCTTACAATTACTCTGCACCACTGGCTTCTTTGAATTAGGTGCTAGTTAAATGATAAATAAATTCAGTTTCTGGAAAATCATAGTGTTTAATGAGCGAGGAAGCACTATAGGATACTTCATTAGTTTTACTGGATATAACAATCCGAGACCATATTTTTTTATAGTCACAAATGAATCTAACTTCTTCTTTACTTTTAAAATGTGATTCTTGATTTAACTTTAACTTACCTATTCACAATATATATGACATCCTTACAAGTGAACTCAAAAGTTGGTAAGGTAAATTATAGTTACTTTGAATTAAAGAAATATAGTATAACAAACATGATGCTTTAACACTTTCAAAACTTGAGTTATTGCAAGCTTGAGGAATCAGTGACTGTACGTTATTTAAGCAAACATGATAAATGGCCTCAAAATCGCATCCAGGCAAAGAAAAGCAACTAAAGCTTAAAGAAGTAATTAAAGTCTTTGACATGATCCTGGTTTAGGTTGTTTTATATAAGAAACTAATTGTTTAGGTTCAAAATCAAAATACAATCCATAAGCGAAGCAATCACGAATCTTTATACCAACTTCTAAAAAAGCTCTATAATTAAAAATATTTGCTGAAATTCTAACATGTTCAGCTCCTCTTTTATGATTCCTCAAAGTTGTAAAATTAGATGACGAAAATTTGGTACTAAGAATTTTTTCAATCAAATGAAGCTTCCTTTTTAACTCTATACCCTGTTCGTTTAAAAGTACCTTTTCATCCAAACCGGTTATAGTTTTACTTTTAAGCATCTTTAATATCCATCTTAAGTATCTTTTTAATTCCAAGGTCCTATGCTCATTTTCAAAGGGAGACTCTGAGCATGACTGGGATAAAGCATCATCATTGTCAAAAGAATCTAATGTTTCGATCAATTTAAAAATTCTAAACAACTGTAACTCAAGTTTTCATATCCCATTTTCTAACTCTTCTCTCCTTGCCTTTAATTAAATTTCATTATCTCACTTTGTCTTATTCTTCTTGATTTTATCATTTGTAAATGAATATCTAATGATTATTAACTTTGATGACATAACTAGCAACCTGACTTTGAGGTGCTATTAATATGATTGTTTATTTTAAATAAACTTAAAAAAATTAAGAAGCTAATTGAGCTTTAATACTTATAAATATTTTAAAGTCACACTTGTTCCTATCGCTTTATATAAAAGCCCTAATATATTTTTATCAGTAAAGTTTGATTATAAAACATTTGATTTCCTAAATAATGATGTTTTTTGTCTATGGATTTAACTAATAACTTTTCTAACTTTTAAGTGACCTAAAAGTGGACAAGATTACAAAATAAATGTTAAAAATGTGAGTTAAAAAAAATTTGAATTATTAGGTATTAAGATTTTTTTTAAATAGTTAGTGTTAGGTAAAATTATGTAAAAAATAAGTACCATTTTTATTTTGAATTCAGGTTAATTTACAGTATATTAAACAATCATAATAAAATATTTAAAAAAATACATAGTGTTTATTATAATAGCACTATTGAGATTAATTTAAATATATACTTATTTCTTCTATTAAACCTGGAGGCAGCTGAAATCGATGGATACAACACTTGATCTGGTCTAAGGCATTACTAGAATTTTTGGCATGTCTTTTATCATTGGATTTAGATACTCTATAAAGTTCTTTGATTAATAACACACATTTTGCTCTTGCTTCATTAACCATAAACATATCATCATCCTGTAAACTCGAAGCTTGATGTAATAAATTAAGAAGCGTGAAAAAGCTAAAATAAACTTGGTAATAAAAAGGCACATGAATATTGGCTTGGAGCTTATATTTAGTATCAAACTGATGTATTTTACTAAACATTGAAATTTCATGACTCAAATTTTTGTTTAAGCTTTTTTTTAAGCAATATGTAATAACCTGGTTAGCGTGATTAAACAGCAACTTTAATATTGGCTCTATAAATTGTACAGGCTGAGGGTAAATCATGACGGATGGGTAATAAAGTGTTATAATACTATGTTGGATTAGTACTTTAATATACCTTTTAAAATTCAAATTATAATCATTTGCTCTCTCCTTTAATTCGGTCTCACTATAATCACTTTCTTCTTTTAGTAAATTTTGATTTTGTATTATACTGAATAACGAATTTAAGCAGTTTGCAAATTCGCTTTGAGGCAAAACCAAATCATCAGTGGGTATTTTTGAATAATCATTTGAAAGCTCATACTTTTCTTTTATGTTTTGTATATGAGTTGCTATTTTGATATTTACTTCAACAAGGTCTTTGATAAAAAGATATGGATCTTTGTCTACAGTTCCACAGCGTATTCGCTTACTGTTGGTATTGTTTTTGTTATAGTTCTTTCTAAAAAAATGTAATGGCTCTCCTATTTCAAATCTAATAAAAGGCAGATCTGCAACATAATAAGAAAGGGTTAAATAATTAAGATAGAGAGTTTTCCAAATCCTTCTGCCTCGAGATAATTCATCATATCTTATATCCAAAATATCTAGCTCATTAAACAAAGAATCATTGATATTATAGCTTAAACATTGGGCCATTCTTATTGCGCCTAATAAATACTGTTTAGCAAGGTCAAGGTTTGAATGAGACAAACTGACATAAGATAATAACCCTAAAGCTACCACTTGGCCGTAGCTTGGATTAAAATACGATTGAGGCAAAGTTACTTTTACTCCCCTCAATGACTTTTTATAAATTTGTTTATAAGTTATACTACCACGTGGAAGAGTAAAACGAGCAAAGAGAGCAATTAAGGTATATGATAAAGTAGTAGGTTCTTTATTTGCTAATATCACCTTCAAATCGAATTTTTCAAACCACAATTTATATGGATCTATATTCTTTACAAAGAAAATAGAGCCCTGCTCTAAAAAGCGGCCATAGGTCTGGTACACTGTTATTGAATCTATGTTTTTTATTATTGTTTCGTTTGGTGAATATGGAAATGTGGTTACAGCTTCAAAATTCCCATCTAATAAGAGTTTATAATAGGAAATCTTTTTCAAGATTTCATTATTGCTATGCTTCTTTTCTCGATTTATTATTCTAAACTCATTTTGAACCCAATTCAAATATTCTAAAAATGAATCAAATGTTATAAAATATTAAAACGATTACCATATACTTTTTGCCTAAATTCTAAATTTGGATGTGAGTCCAATTGTTTAAATATATTATTTAATGAACTATCAACACTATCTAATTTTGAGTTTATTACATCTACTCTACTCCTAATTCTTCCTTTTGAGCTTATCTCCATATTCAACTTCCTTTTTGTTCTTCCTTTTCTTTACTGTTATTTATAACTGCATTGAATTTATTTTGAATCTAAAATAAGAAACAAAGATATAGAATTACTTTTAATTCGAAAATAACTGGAGCTTGGTAAAGCTAGATACAAGAAATAAACTAAAAGGAAACTGTACTTTTTTAATTTATCCTGTATTTATTTTATACAATGAAAAGTAAAAATAATCCGTTTTACTATCATTTCATGTTGTTGCTTTATTCTTTAAACCAATTTTATAATTATTACTAAAGCTAAAAAACTATTTTAGTTATGATATTGGTCTATCGACATGAGTCATATTTTCCTCAAATTTTTTTTAAAAATTACTCTTACAAAAATAAACATTTTATGAATAAAAATTATAATACTACCTTATTGTTTTATGTGAAAAATTTAGTTAACAAAATTAAACTAAAAAACTGAGGTATCAGAAAAATAAAACATTGTAGCTAAGATACTGCTTATAGCTATCTAAATTATCTAAACTATGAAGATATAAAAATTAAATATTTTTGAAATATTTTAAATCAATAGCAAAGGTTTGTCTAAAATCCTTTTATAGTTTTCTGGCTTTATCAAACAATGATAGTATTTGTCAAATAGTAACACAATTCAGGTAAAAGTTTAAGAATAATCACATTATTGGAATAATAATAAAATATATAAACTTGACTCAAATTGAAGTATTGTATAATTTACTATACAAAGAAAACATTTGAATACACCTTAGTTAAAGGCACATATCTTTTAGTATGGGAATTAAGCTAAAGATTAATAAGTATTAATACTTCTTTAGAAATAAAAACTTAGGTCCCTTTATATTCATTGATTACTACATTTTAGTCCACTCTTAATCTTAAATTTTAAGTATAATTTCATCAATAAAAGATGATTTTGTATAGTTTATTGTGTAAAATGAATATTTTCTTATTTATGATATTAGAGAGGTTCTCAAAAATTATTTAAATATGTAAAATGATTATAAAAAATCCTATTAAGTATAAGAAACGAAATTTATAATTCACAAGCTTTAGCTCTTTGAATCGTATCCAATACGATTTGGAAATCGTTAAAGGGACTATACTCAAATTTATGCTCAATGCAATATTTTTTCAACCCTTTACTACGTCGAATAAATAAAGCATCAGCACGACGAGCCACAGGTATGTCTGATACATCATCATCATAAAATATAATAAAAGGTTTTATCCCTCTATTCTCTTTTTTATATTCTTCTTCAGTAGTCTCCATTGAAAGGCTTTTATCGTGGCCATAGGCACTATATTAAGGGGAAATTAAGAGTCCAAGAACTATAGATGATAAATTTCCCTATCATCCTTAAAAGTACAAAATCGTTTCCTATTTTCAAGAGCTCTATGATTAACACAAATTTTAAAACTCGTATAATCATTAGGGAAGAATCTTTTCAAGAAGTGTTCAATCATAAAACCAAAGCCACTTATAAAATATAGGCTGTAATAAAATATCAAACTAAATTTGTTTATGCTCAAAATATAAGTACTGAGATATTATTTAAAAAACAATATTCTGTAAAATCTTTAGACTTAGGATCCGATTCAACATCTGTTTACAATGAAGAATAGTTTTAAAAACGAAAAGTATGTACCTTTAAGGATCAAGGCTTCTTCCCAACTCAAATCTACTGAATCCCATAACAATTTAAAAACTTCTCTGGAACTATTTGGTATTTTTTTCAAATGCTAATGTTTTGTATATATCTCATTTTTCTTTCCCCAGATATAATTTTATCATCTAAATCTTTACGAGTTTCTGTACAATATGGGGAAGTATTTTTTTGTTTAGGGATTTTACTAACAATTTTTCCGCTCAAATAGCACTTAAAAGATGGAAAAAGTGATGAAGCCAAAAAAAACACCCCCATATATTTATCTATCAATATGACACCAGAGTCTTGTAATGTAATTATTCCATTGAAGTTGTAGAAAACTAAAACATAAGGACTTCTTTTAGTCGTTTAAAAAGTTTTAAATAGGTATGATAACTGAAACGTTTATAAAATCTTTTGGTTTTTATACTAATTGTTAACTATTTTACTCACACGATCAAAGCGATAAATCTTTGGGGCGTCATTTGAAAATAGATCATTTGTAAATAAAAGCAAAGTTAAAAGTCAAATTAGGTTATTGGGTAAACAATAATAGAATTTTATAGTACTAGTTTAGTTTGATTTTAATCTAAATTTGATATGTAAAAGGATAAGGGGGTTTCGATAATAAATTATTGTTTTTAATTAAAGCTTAATCAGATGGTAAGAAATATCGATAAACCCAAACAACGCTTTATTACGGTAAAGCTTTATATTTATTTCATGACATTTTAGTTTTTTAATTCTCTTAGTAACAAATAATTAAAATTAAAGGAAGAATATTAAATCTAGTTTTGAATATTTAAAAAACATTACATACAATAAGGTTTATTAAGTAGACTATGGCGTAACTCTGCAATAGTCGTTTAAGTTTTCAGTATAAAAGTATCAATGTGTAATAATTATAAACAATTATAGCAACAAGCTACTATAAGTTACATAAAAAAGATCAAAATACCCATCAAAATCATTTTTCCTCAACTCGTAAAGGGATATGCTGTAAAAATAGAGACGAAATCAAACCTAAGGCTAAGAAAGCAACTCCTGTAAAAAAGAAATACTTGAATCCATCAACATAACATTCTTTGACTTTTTGAATCAATTCTGGGCTTAAACTTAATATATAAGACGTATTCTTAGATAATTGAGATAGATCCACTTCGGATGAATATTTTAACAATGAATTCGTTGTTACATTTTGATATACAGCTCCAAGTACTGCAATACCAATAATTCCACCAAAATAAAAAACAAATTCAATCAAAGAGGTTGTAATGGCAACATCTTTTTTATCGACTGCAGCTTGTGATGCTATTACACAAGTCTCTACGCAGAGACCAATACCTGCGCCAAGTATAGCGGAGAATATATACAATTGAACACGGGTAATTCCATTACTCATAAAAATGCCTAATAAAATAATTCCGACCAAGCCAACTATTGCGCCAAGGATAGTTAACGGGCGGTAAATTTTAGTTTTCACGATAAAAATACTTGATCCAATAGCAAATACTATTAGACTACCTATTAATGGGAGGATCCCTATGGTAGAAAGTTGGGCGCTTTCGTGGTAATAAAGTTGAAAATATAATGGTATATAAATTATAATAGCAAGGAATACAGCGCTAATAGAAAACGTTACGACACATGAAATAATAACATTGCGCACTAATAAATGGCCAGGAATTATAGGCTCTTTTGATACTTTCCATTGGGTATAAATAAAGACTGCTAAAGATACAAAACTTAAAACCAAAGGTACAAGCACAGGAGCAGAACTCCATGGATAATATTGTCCACCCCAATTAAGAGCCAAAGTTAAAAGTATGGTAAACCCAAGAAGGAAAATTGAGCCCAAGTAATCAATTCTTTTCAAATTCTGCTTTAAGTTACCTCTATTACTAGGAAAGCGAAAAAAAATAGCAATGCAGATAATAGCTATAAAGCAAAATGGTAAATTAATATAGAAACACCATCTCCAAGATAACTTGCTAACAAAGATTCCTCCCAAAATTGAGCCCAAGGTAGATGACACTGTAGTAGCAGTAGTAAGAATCCCCATATAAACACCTCGTTTATGAATAGGAACTAAGTCGGAAATAATAATTGAACATAAAGTAATCAAACCGCCACCACCAATACCAGCAATAGCACGAGATATAATTAGCATTGTAATCGATTGACTAATACCACATAGTATGGAGCCAATTAAGAATATAACTAATGCAAAGATAATAGTAGGTTTTCTTCCAAATATATCAGACAACTTGCCATATAACAGCTGAAATCCGTTACTAGTCAAAAGATAAGCTGTAGAAACCCAATTAATTTCCTTTAACCCATTCAAATCAGATGCGATTGCACCTATGGTAGTTGTTATTATAGTAGTATCGATCGAAGCTATTGAAGCAGTAAAAAATAGACCTAACATTATTAACCAAAATTTTAATGAGCCAAGCTCTATTTTAGGTTGTGAAGAATCATCATTTGATTCTTCTTGGTTTTTAACATTGTTTAGATTAATTGGTTCCTCTACTTTGATTGTATCACTCATATTAATATCTATTATTTTTGTTTTCATACGCTTCCTCTTTATATGACTTTGAGTTATAATAGTATTTTTTATTGTTTTAAGGCTTGAAACTTAATTGGATAGATGTAGTATTTTTTCATATACCTTTTAGGTTACAGGAAATTTATTGAGATTTAAACTGAATTTTATTTAAGCTTTAATCTCAATTTATTATACCACTGTTATAATAAAGATGGATTGTGGATTTTGTTTAGTATTATCTAAATTTACTTATAGCAGCTTTTTCTATTTTTACATTCAGTAAATACAAAATTATAGTGCCCAACCCACGTTTAAATTGTAACAATAGTGATTGTAATATTATTCAATGAAATAAATAAATTGGATTTTCATTAAAATGCCGCTTTGATAATAAAAAAGCGAAAAAAATAAGAGTGTAATGATTAATTTATGTAAAATAGAAAGGTTTGTTTTCTATTTTACAAATCGAAAGCGGAGTAACATTATATTACATGAATAATCTAAATTAATATATCGGATTGGTATAAATTTAATAAATTTTGGTTCAAACTAAGTTACTTCATAAAGTAAAAAGCTTTTTTATATAGCTTTACTCTATTTATTTATTATATATAGTTTGTTTATATTATTCATATATCACCCGCTTTGTTTCATATTCCTTTTTATCATAAAACAGGTAATAGAAATTCAACAAGTGAAGTAAACTTAGTATTTTAAAAGTAGCTAATTGCACTTTAGAGCATTTCGTCTACTATCAGAAATTGGTGTTTTTATTAGCAGGTAATTCAACAAGGTCAAAATACTATTAATCAAATAACTATGAACACTAATATTGTAGGCTGATTTAAAGTTATAAAATTTCAAAGCATATTTTTCGAACAATAGCATATTTTAATAAGCTTGTTTTATCGGGTATAAAATATCAGTATAATTTATTGGTTGATTGTAGCAATCATATCTAATTTATCATCTGGGGTACTAACAACATAAAATATTGAGTCCAATTCTTTAGTTTTATCCTTTAACTCAAAAGAGAAATTTTTGATTAAATTTGCAGAAACTAAATACAACTCCATCCAAGCAAGTCTATTATAAAATAAGTTAGGATCATTTTTTTAAAAGTATAAATTCTTACGTTCGTCCGATGCATGCTCTAGGTCCAATTAAAAATGGCATAAAATTACCATTCATTTTAAACTTTTTATTTTGGATCCAGCGATCAGGATTAAATACTTCAGGATCTTTCCAGTTTCTAACTGAATTGTGTAATGCTTTTACATTTATACCAACTATAGACTAAAAACGATTAGTGAAAAATTTGAAAAATGTTTTTAAATTACGTCTTCTGGAATGAAATACCCATCAATAATTTTGCCGCCTTTAGGAACAATTCTCATAACATTGCCTGAAACAACAGGTAATATTCTTAAACTTTCATGTAATACGGCATTCAAGTATGAACATTCTGTTTTACATTTATTAAATGTAATTTCATCTTTGTTTGGAAATGTGCTTGTTATTTCCTGTTTTAATTTCTCATAGATATCAGGGTGTTTTGATAACAAGTAAAATGTCCTAAAAATTAGTTTCAGTTATATTTATATTTATATATTAAATACCAAGCTAATGAGTTTGATGTGGTATCTGTCCCAGCAATTCTATCGAATATGTTTAGTTTGTTATTATAATTTGTATACAGATTATTACAATTGGATAATAGATTCCTCGGCAAGTTCTTTTTCTGTAAGTTTCTTACCAGTCTCTGGGTCCGATGCTGCAATGAAAGCGTTTAATATAGTTGTTCTATCTGGATGTGACTTTGAACTCTCTATAGCTTTATAGGCAAACTTTTATATTTTAATATGATTCATCAAGTTTATATCAAACGCTACCTCGTATAAGTTTTGAACGCTTTTAAACTTATAAATTTTCAAGATAGGCATCATTGTACACTAAAGAGCGAATATCAAATTAAAAGTTCAAGGTTTGATATCTATATATTATGCTTACAAGGATACTTATAAAAAAGAAGTCTTTGATCCAACCTATAACAGGATGGTATCCTTTATTTAACATGTTAAATGAGTTTCCAAAGGCAAGGCTTCCAATAACATCCTAAAAGTAACTTTAATATCGCATTTTTAAGTTAAAGGTATATCCTACAAATGAAAAGTAATGAAAATAAATAGATAAATCAAATACATCCTTCTCTTTAGCAAAAGTTTTGATCTTATTAACTAAATTAATAACATTTTCAATAACAATATGTTCAATCGAGTCAATTGCTTTTTCAGAAAAGCTCGGAGCCAAGATCTTTTTCTATTTTAAAATCAGTTATAATCCAAAAATTCGAAATTAGTGAATATACTCTTTGTCTGTGGAAATCTTTATCTCTAATTTATGTTAATAAAAGTCTTAAATGTAGTGATTTGACCTTACCTTGTACTGAAGGTTGTTTCACCAACAAGTTGAAAAGCAGAGTAAAACCTCGATTTGGGATAAGTGTAAGTTGAATATAACTCTTTACATGCAGAATCAGATTCAAATGAAACTGCAATCCTTCCTATCATAAATTGGGCTTATTATAAAAACATTTATTCAAAACATTTTACAATACCTAATCTAACAACGCTACCATATTTTTTATGCAATTCAAATATCACTTTATGACCAGTTCCCTTCCACATATGATATTGAAAAATAATAGGAAAGAACTGATAAATTAGTGGTCCTGGAATTTTACGTAACGGACTAAAAAAGATAGAATAGATAACCTATTTTGATAAGATTAGATGAATATAAATATACTAGAATAGTTACATTATAAAACCAATATATAAAATAAGAAAAAATGACTGCTGATAAAATAACTTTTAACATTTTTAGGATTAATTAGAAAAAAGAAAAAAGAAAGCTTTTATACCGTTGGTTGAATTTACTTTAATGTTATTTTTAAAACAGACTAAAGGCATTAATATGCGGATTGTTTATTCCTAAAAATTGTTTTTTTCCGAAAGTTTATCCATTTATATGGGAGCATTTAATGTAAAATTAAAACTGTAAATTGAGCAAACACGTTATTAAAATATTGAAATTAGCTTACTTTTATTGCAAAACGCGAGTATCAAAATTAAAAACATTCTTTTAGATAAGGATTAAAACAAAATGTAGTAATAAAGCAGTGTTAAAAATAACACAATTTATAGTTTAATTGGTAAAAAATATATATGGATTTTATTTTGTTTATGATTCTTTGAAATTGTTAACATATGGGGATGTATTTTTATGTTTAAGAGTTTTACTACTAATTTTTCCACTCAAATAGCGCTTAAAAAATGGAAAAAGTGATGAAGCCAAAAAAAACACCCCGATATAAGTGTTAAAAGTACAATAATTTCTAAAAACTGTAAGTAATGTATTAATTAAATACTTGTATAGTTTTTTTTAATGTATTGCAATAATAAGCGTTTTATCAAGAATTCTCGAATCTTAAAAATTTATTTCACCTTGTTTTTTTAAAACCTTGGATCCTTTTAGGGATGTGTTTTATTTAGAATAAATTAATAAAAAGAAGAAGATTGAGGGACTATTCGGCTGCTAGACGTTTGGCTCTCGGAGTTGTGGTTAAGTCATGAGTTAGGTAAGCGAGTAACAATGGACTACTCTATGCGTTATTATTTAACTTTGTTACAACAATTTTTTAGATCAATTTTTATTTATCAAAAATGAACCTAAAATTAAGATAAGTAGAAAACAATAAAGTTTATAATAAAAATAAGATACATTAAAAATACAATAAAGTACTGTTATTTGATCAATTTGGATACTTTCTGTCAAGGTATGTTAACACTTTTAAATAAAGATAATATTTAATTCTTAGTATCATTATCACAAAAGTAATATGAATCAACATCCACTTCATTAATTCATTGCCTTTTTTACTTGATTTAAAAACTCCAACTCTTTTTGGGCCTCAGAAAAAAAACCCAAAAATTTTTCTGTTCCATTTAAATGAGCTATAACTTTAAATGAATACCTTTGATCCATAAGAAACTGTTGACACTTTGTAGAATAGTATATTTCTTGTGTATCCTTAGATACTAAAGAATAAAAAAAGCCATTAAAACCTTCTTCAATGCGTCTTTTGGCTCTTAAAATTCGACCCAAATATCAAAAAGTTAAGGTTTAATAAACCCAGACAGCAATTTATTTACCTAATTTTTGAGCTTCTTGACGACAAAACCCATAATAGGAAGAAATTTGTATAGGACAAATGGCCTCAGGAAGATCAATTGAGGTATCACCGACTTTAGACAAAAATATCATCGCTATTTTTGGATCCCTTTGGAACTTATTTAAAATTTACATTATTTTTGCTTATTTTATGTCACCACAAATAAAGTACCTTTTTAGAGCTTTAGCATAAACCTCTTAAAGTGATTTAAATTTTGGTTAAGATTAATTAGATATAAGCTACCTTTATTGCCCATACGTTATCACAAAATATTATCATTTTGTCTCCTCGCTTTTTATAATAATCAATTAAAAGTTGGTATGTTCGAACTTTACTATGATTCATAATAGAAAATAAGTTGGATTTTCTAAATAATTAATCAGAAGTATCGTTAAACTCAACAATTGATTACCTAGATTTTCCGTCAAGATAAGCTTTATAAAACTTTGATGTCATTGGACATCATACTTCGGCCCACTACTTAAATTAGTATAAAGAAGCTATATTGATTGCAAGTATGGCTTATACCTGAACTAAAGTGATATAACGTTTTTAGATAAATTCATCCAATTAGCTTCATATAGTTTAGCTTGAATTGATGTATCTGAATCTTCAATTTTGGTATCTTTTCATACAAGGGTTACTAGTATTAAAAAGTCAAATAAATATTAGTTGGGTATTTTAATACCTGTAAGACCCAACTTAACGTGAACTGAAATAATAATAAGGACCTTTCGAAACATATTGATAGGAACAATATCGGCTTCATCTAATAAAAGAAGTCCCTATTCGCGACCTACTAATGCACCCATCATTCTTTGAATATTATAAAATCTATTTGTTGTATAAGCAATTATTGAGTAGATAGATATAGTTATTCCAGCATCTATGGAGAGAGCTTCTATTTGTTTAGCAGTAATGATAGCAATAGATTTTTCACTAATATTAGAGAATCTAAGAAACTGTTCCTTCAATTGAATTGCAGAGACTTTATTAATTATTAGCTTGATAGATTAAAATTTGTTATTAGTTACGAAGATGTACATAATACAAAGGTGGTCTTCTCTATTGTGATTGCAGCTGCAATGCCAACTAAGGTTTTACCAGCTGCGCATAACAATACAATCATGTCAGAACATGTACATATTTAAACGTATTAATAAATTTAACAAACAAGAAGCCATTTTACCCGTTTCCAGACATATTTGAGAGACATTTTTTATTGGTGAGACCAAATTGTTATATCCGATTTTAAACTGGTTTTAAGGTCAGGATCAATGGTATCTTTACGAAAGTCATACTCTTTTAATAGCGGAAGAAGGATTTTAACACATCTGTTTTTAATTTTCTTTAATAGAAAATTTATATCAATTGCTTTTTTATTAAAACTAATTACTTTAACTTAAGCTTTTGGGATATTTATAAAATAGGAGCGTTTTATTTCTTTTTTAATATCTAAATGGACCCAGAGGGAATAAAAATACATAATATTAGTTTATTATGACTTTAAAAGTAAATATTTTACTAAAACTAGTGTTACAATTTATATCTCTTTATAATTGAGCATCATTATCATCTACCTCAATAATTGAACTTTCATTACCCACATTTTCAGCAAAATGCTGAGATTCTATATTGAAGTCAGATAGTGTTGAATTATAGGATCTCTAATAAACTTTTGTAATATTTCTAAATAAGTTGGTTTTAAACGACAGCCATTATCCCTGAGTAATAACTTTGCTTTCCCATAGAGTAAAGTAACAATCCTGAATTAATTGAACTAAAGAACTAGGTGGTAGATTCTAAAAGTAAGTTCAATAATCTTTTTTTCAATAGCATAAAGACTACTTTGGAAAAAAGTTTTAGGTTGCTTATAATTTCTTTACTCTCTAGTCCAACGGAGGCTGCAGCATAAAGTGAATAACAAGCAATTTTGTATCCTTGGAGTATTTTATATTGTATTTTGAATTCTCAAATTATTTCAAATAATTATAAAAAACTAGCTAATTTTATCTCTTGGGTTGTTTTTATACTTTTTGTTCTAATATAATAAAGAACTTTACTATATAATAAGCGCAGCTGATGAAAGATTTATAATACACTAATTGAATAATAATAAAGTAACATATGGAATTAAAGGTAAAATGCTATGGAAAATGAGACAAAACTAAAAACGAAGTAAAAATTAAAGACTCCGTCTTATATGTTTTATTTAGTATAGAATATTAATTTAAAGGATAAGTAAAATTTATTTTCAAACTTAATTTATTTATCAAGAGGAATACAGTCAGTCCTACTTGGGAATATTTGCGTTAATGAAATTTTTTAACCTTTTGCGCAATTCAAGTTGAAGTGAAAGACTATAATACAACTAGCCTAAAATTAATTATTAAAATAGCCTTGTGTAAAAGTGACTTTTATTTAGTATAAATCGTAAAAAAAAAGGTTCCCAAATAAAGCAAATATTCATAAGCACAGTCCTGCATTTCTATTTTTTCTTTTTATAAACTCAAAATTAAATTATTAGTAAGATGTTGACAAAAGAAATCTTCATAGGCTTGATCATTTTAGCCTCTGTTTAGTTTTACTTTAATAAATAATGCCACGTTCATATGCAACTAAAAGAAAACATATGTTTTCTTTCTTTTCTTTTCTTTTAAAATTTAAATAAATTTAAATAAATTTGAATACAATTATAAACGATAAAAAATTAAAGAGGAAATAGAAAAAATATAGTTATGGAATCAAAAACAAAGACAAAGGCAAGGAGTAGGGTAGAAGTATCAAAATTAAAATTAGATAGTGTTGATCATTTACTAAAAAATATAATAAAGCATCTAGACACTCACCCAAACTTGGAATTTAAACAAAAAGCATTTGGTAAATATTTCGACATTTGAAGCTATAGATTAATTATTTTTAGAATACTTAAAATGGGTCAAAAAAACACTTAACATCATAATTAAAGAAAAGAATTGTAACAACAATAAGCAGGTCACCAAAGAGGTCTCTCAATATAAAGCTATGCTGGTTGGAAACTTTGAAGTTGATACCACTTTATCCCCCTCAACAAATAATATAGATTCAATAGAAGGAAGTCAAACTTATAGCCAGTTTTTGGAATATGGCTCCGTCTTTCTAGGAAAGGTTATGGATCCATATAAACTATGGCTAGATAAACTTGATTTAAAGGCAATTTTAACAAAAAAAGGACCTAGTATTTTATCTTATACATTGATTCTACTTCTTGCTCACTTTACTCTTCCACGCAACAGCGTAACTTATAACCAAATTTATAGGAAAACTTTACAGGGAATAAAAGCAACTTTGTCTCAATCTTATTCTAATCCATGCTACAACCATGTGGTAGCTTTGCGATTACTAAGCCTAATTAATTTTTTTCATACCAATTTTAGCCTTGCCAGACGATATATTTTGGATGCTGTAAGGATGGCTCAATGTTTAGGGTATAATATTAACGATTCTTCATTTGATGCATATGATGTTACAGATATAAGATACAATGAGTTATCTCGAGGTAGAAAGGTTTGGAAAATGCTTCACTTCACTTACCTAATTCTTTCATTTTATATTTCAGATATGCCTTTTATTAAATTTGAAGTAAAAGATCCCTTACATTTTTTTAGAGAGAATCAAAGTATATACAATAATAGTGAAAAACCGGAGTACAAGGTTGATAATGAGGATTCATATAAGCATATAAAAAATTTCATTGAAGTAGTTTTAAAAATATTTACTCATATACAAAAGGTAAAAGAAAGTTACAATATTTCCAAAGATTATTCTATAATACCTGTCAATGAACTGCTTTTACCACGAAGTGAATTTATAAGTTGTTCGACTATATTAACGAGCTTAATTCAGCATCTAAAGTTAATAAGAGACGAATGTGAATATACTAAAGAAGAAATAAAGGTAAAGACAAATGATCATGAGTTTAATTTTTTAAGGTATCTTAAAGTATTAATGCAATACACTACTATTACACTTTATTATCCATCCGTGATGGTTTATCCTCAGCCTATTCACTTTACAAAGTTAAAATTAAAGCTACTGTTTAAGCATGCTAACCAAATCATTACATATTATTTAAATAACAACTTAAATGAAATTTTGGATTGTAAGATTTCTACTAAGGTGCATCAATCTGATTTTAAAGATGGATTTAATTCTGTCATTGATATGCCATTTCACTACCAAGCATATCATTCTTTTTTTGTGCTCATTAACTTACTACACCAAACATCAATTTTGCAATATGAAGACATAATAATGATTAATGAATCAAAAACAAAATGTGTAATGCTAGTCAAAGAACTTTGTAGAATCTCTAAATCTAATAATACACATTCCAAAGATTGTGCTAGTGGATTAAATCAGATTAAGCAATGTCTCCCTCGATTTCAATTATCTATAAATTTAATACAAAAAATATCCGTATACTTAAATTAACTTTATTTAAATAAATTATGGGTTTTTCTACATATCTACACTCTTAATATTCTTATTTTACCTTTACTACTTGGTTTAATTTAAACCCAAAACTTTATTATTTCTCTGTTTTAGTTTATTACAAAATCGCTTGTTACACGTAATATCTTGAATAGTCTTATAAAAATAGTTTCCTTACTCCAATATTTAACTAATAATTTCAACTTTATGTATATAAAAAACAGATAAATAATAAAAAATATTATTATGAATTTTGTAATTATTGATTTAAATTTAATTGGAAATTTATGCTCAATTCTAATTAATTTAAGCTTACCAAAAGTAAAAATTAAAATTTCATCAAACAGTTTTAGTTGCTACTTTATTTGCCAAGTGGTTAATTTATCAATTTGACATTTTAACAAAACTAACAACTTTCATCTTTATAAGTTCAAAATTAAATTAAATGCAGTTGTAAATAGTAGAAACCTAAAGAATAAAAAAGAAAGTTAAGTATGCAGTCAAACTCAAAGATAAAGATAAGAAGTAGGGTAGATGTATTTAAATTAAAATTAGATAGAGTTGGTTATTTATTAAACAATGCATTTAAGCAACTGGACTCTCATTCAAACTTGAAAGTCAAACAAATCACATATGGTAGTTATTTTTAACTCTTGTAATGACTAATTTATTTTTAGATTATTTAAAATGGGCTCAAAAGGAGCTCGAGACTTTGAATAGAGACAGCGACTATACAGAAAATAACAAAATCCTCAGAAAGATTTCACAATTTGAGGCTATATTAGATAGAAATTCAAATGTAGATGCTGCTTCATCCTTCTCAATAGGCGAAATAGTATATGGAAACATAGATTCAATAAAAGTAGGTCAGAATTATGGCGAATTCATAGAGAACGGTGTTGTCTTTTTCAAAAAAGTTATGGACCCAAGCAAATTATGGTTTGAGGAATTAGATTCAAAGGGAATTTTAGCAAATAAGGAGCCTGATATTTTATCGTATACTTTAATTGCGCTCATCGCTGGATTCACTCTTCCACGCAATAGCGTGAATTACCAACAAATTTATGGGAAAGCTTTGCGGGGAGTGAAAGCAACTTTACCACAAGCTTATTCTGATCCAAGTTACAATCATGTGGTAGCCTTAGGACTGTTATCTTTTATCGGTTTATATCGCTTAAATTTCAACTTTGCTAAGCGATATTTTTTAGACGCTGTAAGAATGGCCCAATGTTTAGGTTATAATAATAATTCTTTATTTGATGAGGTGGATGTTACTGATATAAGATACAAGAATTTGTTACAAGGCAGAAAAGTTTGGAAAACCCTCTACCTTACCTACTTAGTTCTTTCACCTTGTGTTCCAGATATGCCCTTTATCAAATTTGAAGTAAAAGATTCCTTGCACCACTTTAAACAGAACCAGAACTACTACAACATCAATAAAGTATTGTGTTTAGAAATTTCAAAGGAGAATCGATGGCCATATGTTAGAAGTTTGATTGAAGTAAACATAAAAATAGCAACACATGTACAAAGGGTAAAAGAAAGCTACGAGACTACCAAAGATTACTCTAAAATACCTGCCACTGATTTATTATTGCCACAAAGAGAATTTATAAACTGCTTGACAATACTAATAAATTCAATTCAAGATCAAAAATTAACAAAAGACGAAAGTGAATATAGTAAAGAAGAATTAGATGAAAGAGTAGATGATCATGAGTTCAATTTTAAAAGATCTATCAAAATCTTAATTCAATATACTATAGTTACGCTTTACTATCCATCTGTCATGGCTTATCCTCAACCTGTTCCCTTTACAAACCCAGAATTAAAACTATTATTTAATCATGCTAGCCAAGTCATCACATTTTGTTTAAATAAAGGTCTAGATAAAAAATTTGATCGCGAAACTTTCACTAGGATGTATTATATTAACCCCAAGCATAAATTCCAGGTCAATAACATAATACCATTTTATTACCAAATATCCCATTGTTTTTTCGCACTTATTAATTTATTACATCAACCATCAGCTTTACATCCTGAAGACGTATATATGATTGATGAGTCTGAAACGAAATGTTTATTATTTGTCAAAGAACTTGATATAATATCTAAATCTGACAATGTAAAGCAGGCTAAAGATTCAATCAATGCTTTAAATCAAATCAAATATTGTATCCATCGATTTCAGCTGTCTGAAGATTTAACACAAAAGATATATGTATACTTAAACCAATCTTATTAGCAATCTTAAAATAAACCTTACATGTTTATTTTATTTAACGTTTATTGCTGTTTTTGTAATAATGTAAATTTTCATATGTTAAAAAACAATTTTGAATCAATAGCAACCATTTCTTAAGTATTTTATTTCAGAAAGGGGGCTTCTTTTTTAATCAATAATAGTAAATAGACGGATTCTGAGTTTCATACATAAATTAATTTTTAATGAATATAAATTTTTATGCAAACAATTGCTCGTGACAAAATTAAACGTTAGAAGGTGAGTGATGTATAATTAGATTTATATAAATTTGTTCTTATTGTACTATTTTTTAACTTCCTTAATTGTCAAGTGTGAATAATAAATAGGTACCATCATTTTCCTATTTACAGTAATAAATGACCAAATCTTATAAAATTGATGTAGAAAAACAGACAAATTTATTAGAAAAGGAACTCGCTCGCATATTATACAATGTTAGAAATAGCTCTGCTAAAACCAAACAGTATTTAATAGTAAACTATGTAAAATGGATGATATATATAATTTAAAAACAGAAGAAAATGTTGGATATAAAGTATAAAATGAGAAGGAGGAAAAGTGGAGAATTGGTTATTCAAAAGGAGAACTTTTTTCAAAAGTTGAGCATGGTATAACAATGTCTAATACAATAAGGAATTATAGTGAACTTCTATCTAATATATTTTCGTTTATTGATGGTAATCCAACTAATAAACTAAAGGTATCATCAACATTAATGAATGTAATATACCCAAGTCAATTGTTTAAGTGTTTTGTAAACGTACATTGTACTAGAGTTGATCTCGAAGGCTATTGGATGGACAGATGATACTTGATGGATAAAATAAAAAGTAGTGATAGGTCATTATTGAAGGTAATGTTATTCCAAACATTAAATAAAATTATAAGATTTTCGAATAATGAGCTTACTATGCTATTAAACTATGAGTTGGATAATTTCGATCAACTATTAAGTAATAACATGAATAACCCTTTTTTAGAAAATCTCACCGCTATTATGTTACTTGCTGCAGAGTATTTTCATAGCTATTAAAGATCAACTGCTTCAATACGTATTGATTGTTCTGTTAAAATGAGAGATATAATTGACAAGGAATGTGATATAATTAATCAAAGATGGAAACAACAATTATGGGAAATTATAGACTTGTTTTACGTATTTATCAAATCCAGAGACACAAATCTATTAAACTCAGATGCGAACAAACACCTTAAACATATAATTAAAAAATAACATATTTTCCTACTAAAGCAAGAAACTCATAAAATGATCTTGTAATTGTAGAGAATATTGAATTATTTTTAAATAGTTGTGAATTCAACTTAACACCAGGATATAGTTTTAGATCCTTCTATTATGGATTTTCAATCCAGGTAGAGTTGGAAACATGTAGATATTTAAGCCGGTTTAACGGTAAGTTGATAAAAAATAAAGTAAATAATCAATTGAATATATAACTATATATTATGTTGAAAACAGTTATAGAATTAGACCAACAAAAGAAATTGACAAAATGGTTGATGCTACTCTAGACGAATGCAAAATATACTAATTGGCTATATAATCGCAGACATATGAACTTGGAAGTTATGGAATGAATTTGATATCAAACTATTCGTTAGACAATTATTCATATTACATTTTAAATATATGAGGGCGTTTTTTTTGGTTTCATTATTTTTTCCATTTTTTAAGCGCTATTTGAGTGGAAAGTTTGTTAGTGAAATTCTTGAACACAAAAATACATCCCTATATGTAAACTGTTTTTACTAGATCCAATGTTAAGTTTTGCCCCTGAATATTATAAATTACTTTCTAAAGAATATTACTATTAAATGTATGATAGCACTATAAACATATGGAAACTTGTTGATTCTGCCATTAAATAATAAATATTAAAAAAGAACATTTACAACAATATGATAAACAATTTGAGCGATTTTATTACACTAGTTTATCTTTCTATCAATTTATTAGCAAATGATCTATTGGAAAAATGATGATAGCGATGTTATGTATAAAGGCTTAATAAAGTTTATTAGATATATAAAGCTATCTTATAATTCCAATTATGGCTTTTTAGATTCAAAATTTACCTTTGAAGAAATTTAATGTTTTTTAAATGTTTTTACACTTTCAGGTCCTTATCATTTTTCTCTATAATTACAATCATATTGTTGTTTGTATTGATTAATAAACTTTTGCTTACCGTATTTATTAGGTATGTGGCGTTCATAATTTTTTATTCTAACTGGCTCTAAATGATAAGCTATAATTTTGATTTTTAATCCTGATATACTTTTGCTATAAATGCGCTCCCATCTGATTTTTTTCATAAATCAACACCTTAGTCATTATCGATGCTAATATTCAATTTGTGAATAACATATAAGATCAAAGTCAATCATCATTAATAGACATAAACTACCAAAAGGTATATTTTAATAATGCAATTAATATAAGTGTCAAATCTTTTCAAAAATTTAATACTTACAGGATATACAGAGTATTTGCATTACAAATATAGACTTTATGATTAAAAAACGAAATAAAGGATTTTATAGACAACATAGTTGAATTTGATATTAAATTTTAGAATATTAACTCCGTCTATTGTTAGGTATTCCAGCTTTTTTGCAAATGAAATTGTCCCAAATTTTTTAGTTTTAAATTTTACACAAGCTAAACTCTGTGCTAATAGATACTCTTTGCACTTAATTACTCAATAACTTCATTTTTGAGAAATTTCATTAGGACAGTTTAAATTTAAATCCTGACTTTAGTCAAATATTCGAGTTGATTTGATTATTGAAAAATTAAAATTATTTTGATTAGATTTGAATATTTTGGAAAATTTTATTACACTTTTGTATCCATAAAGATGAATAGAATATTAAAAACGATTAAAAAAATCAACGTCAATATCAACAAAGCAAACAGTTTAAGATGCTATAGCAATGTTGTCTCCAACAACGATAACAAAGTTAATACAAAGCCAATTATTTCAAATGAAACTGATAAAATAGAAACTCCAGTAAAATTAGATTTTGAAAATGATCCAGCTTTCACTGAAAAAAACACACATTTTGGATTCAAAAGGATCAAAGAAGAAGAAAAAGAAAGTTTAGTAGCCCAAGTATTTTCTTCGGTAGCCAAAAACTATGATGTTATGAATGACTTTATGTCTATGGGTGTTCATAGAGTTTGGAAAGACTATTTAATTCAAAATATGGCACCAGGCCCTAACACTACACTTTTAGATGTCGCTGGTGGTACTGGTAAGTGCTTTGTATCGCTTGTTTATTTTTTTTGGTTTATTTTTTTTAAATAGGTGATATTGCGCTTCGTTTCTTAAATTATTGTAAAACTATGCATAATGACACAACCAGTAAAGTTAAAGTAGTGGATATAAATCCTAATATGTTAGCACATGGGAAAGATAGATACTTAAAGTCTGAGTTTTCAAGAAGTAAGATTTTCTATTTTGGTTTTTTGAATTGTATATTTATTGTTTTTTAAGATGGACAAGCTGAATTTATGCTTGGTAATGCAGAAAATTTAGAAAATATAGAGGACAGCTCAGTTGATGTTTACACTATATCCTTTGGTATACGTAACTGTACCCATGTAGATAAAGTAATTGCAGAAGCTTATAGAGTATTAAAACCAGGAGGTAGATTAATGGTATTAGAATTTTCAAAAGTTAACACACCACTTATTAAAGAGTAAGTTTTATATATTACTATCATGCTACTATCTACATTATTAAATGTAAGCATTTAATTTATCTTTATCTTTTATTTAGGTTTTATGACATGTACTCATTTAATGTTATACCAGAAATTGGAAGAGTAGTAGCTAATGACCGAGAATCTTATCAATACTTGGTTGAATCAATTCGCCAATTCCCAGATCAAGTTACATTCGCCAATATGATCAAGGCAGCTGGATTTTCAGTTGTAGATGAAGGTTATGAAAATCTTACTTTTGGAGTAGCTGCTATCCATACAGGCTATAAATTTTAATTAAAAGTTTATCAAATATTAGTTTATAGTTTAGTAATTTGTATATGGGGGTGTTTTTTTTGGTTTCATTATTTTTTCCATTTTTTAAGCACTATTTGAGCAGAAAGATTGTTAGTAAAATTCTTAAATAAAAAAATACATCCCAATATAGCCATGTTCTATTTTTTTTGACTTTAACAGCCTTTTATAAATAAATTCAAAAAGGGATAAAATAGTCAAAAGGAAAAAATCATTTCTATATCTACAACTTATCAGTATAGAGCTTGTTTTTAATCGACTAGTTTTTTTGAGTCTATATTCTATAAAAGTGTATAGTATCAAACCAAAAAAAAGACGTTTCATTACTATGAACTACTTTGCAATAAAAAAATGAAAATAAATTTTTTTTAACAAATTTTATTACAATAAAAAGTTATAAATATCAAAATTATAATATATGAATATAGATTAAAAATAAGCTCGCTAGTAATTGAGCAACCTATGCTAACACTTCTACCTTGTTTTGTATGGGGTTGCTAACGCTATTTGCTTCCAAGTTGTTAAATTCTAACTCAACTAATCCACCTGAAACTGGAAGTTTAGTATTTCCTATAAGGTAGTGGTCGATTTCACGTGCTGCTTGTCTACCTTCGTTTATACCCCAAACAATCAATGACTGCCCGCGGCGACAATCTCCCGCTGCAAACACTCCTTTCACTGAAGTGGCATATTGGTCTTTTGGAGTTGAAATATTTGATGCTTGAGTAGTAGCTAACCCTGCTTCTTTAACAACCTTACTTTCAGGTCCTAAGAATCCCATTGCTAATAAAACTAGATCAGCTTCAAAGAATTTCTCTGATCTTTCAATCTCTTGCATCTTCCATCTTCCGTTACTATCTTTCTCCCATTGTACTCTTACAGTATTGATTCCTTTAACATTACCATTTTCATCAGTAACAAATTCTTTGGAAAGTATACAGTATTCTCTTGGGTCTCTCGAGTATTGCTTTTGTACTTCTTCATGACCATAATCGACTTTAAATACCCTTGGAAACTGTGGCCATGGATTATCGTTACCACGCTGTGCTGGCGGCTCTGGTAGAAGTTCAAAGTTCACGATAGACTTAGCTCCATGACGCACTGACGTACCAATACAATCGCAGCCTGTATCTCCACCACCGATAACGATTACATTCTTATCTTTAGCTGAGATATAGCTATCGGTATCTTTAAACTGAGAATTTAACAATGCAGAGGTATTTTTTTGTAAAAAGTCCATTGCAAAATAGATACCATTAGATTGTCTATTTGGAATATTTAAATCTCTTGGCCAAGTTGCTCCGGTTGCCATCAACACTGCGTCATTATTTCCTTGAAGTTCACCAAAAGAGATATGAGTACCAACCTCGGTATTAAGCACAAATTGAATCCCTTCTTCTTCGAGTAGATCCAACCTTCTCTGAACTATTTTTTTGTCCAATTTCATATTAGGAATTCCGTACATCAAAAGCCCTCCTGCACGGTCATTACGGTCATACACTGTAACTAAGTGACCTGCTTTATTAAGTTGATCTGCTGCTGCAAGTCCTGCTGGGCCTGATCCAATGATAGCAACCTTTTTACCAGTACGGAATTTAGGTGCTTTAGCAACGATCCAATTCTCTTCAAATCCTTTGTCAATAATGGCACATTCGATACTCTTAATACTTACTGGAGATGAATTTATGCCTAACACGCATGCACCTTCACAAGGAGCAGGACAAACTCTACCAGTAAATTCAGGGAAATTATTGGTCATCATAAGACGATCAAGAGCTTCTTTCCATTTACCTTTAAATACCAAATCATTCCATTTTGGTATAATGTTTCCAATGGGGCAACCAGTATCGGACTGACAGAATGGTACACCACAGTCCATACACCTTGCAGATTGTACTTTAAGTTCACTTGGCTTAAGACGATGATTGACTTCATTCCAATCTTTTAGGCGAGCATTGGGCTCACGGTAGTGATCACCTTTTCTCTTATACTTAATAAATCCACGGACTTTATCAGCTAATTTAAGCTTCTTTTCAATTAATTCCTCATCGGGTGTAACGTCTTCAATATCTCCAATAGCTTTATGTTGGTGTAAATTTTTACTTCTATTTTCTTCGAGTTTGGCATCCCCATTAATGTGACCGTTAGTATGGCCATTGGCATGTCCGTTAGTCTTTACTTGCTTAGCTTCCTCTTCTTTCTTCTTTAACGCTAACTTGTAATCAATTGGCATAACCTTTATAAATTGGCTTAAATTGGCATCAAAGGAATGATAAACTTCTTTTGCAATTTCAGAGCCTGTCTTGATATAATGCTGATAAATCAACTCTTTAAGCTCGCTAATATCTTGTTTATCCTCCACGCTTTCTAAATGGACCATTTCCTTATTGCAGTTTTCGCTAAGTGTTTTGTCTCTATTTAGCACATATGCTATTCCTCCACTCATACCTGCAGCGAAATTTCTTCCTACATTTCCAAGGATGACTACCCTTCCTCCAGTCATATATTCACAACCATGATCACCTACTCCTTCAATAACAGCAGTTGCTCCAGAATTTCTAACAGCAAAACGCTCAGCTGCAACACCACTAATAAATACAGATCCAGAAGTGGCACCGTACAAGCACACATTCCCTACAATAATGTTTTCATTTGCCTTGAACTTTGAAGCCTTTGGTGGATAAATAGCAATAATCCCGCCTGAAAGACCTTTACCAACATAATCATTAGCATCACCTTGAAGTTCTAATGTAACACCTGGTGCTAAAAAGGCTCCAAAACTTTGACCAGCGGATCCTTTTAAGAAAACATGAACTGTACCATTTGGAAGGCCTTCCTCTCCATGTAGTTTAGATATTTGGTAAGATAAAGTGGAACCGAGAGTACGATCAGTATTAACTATCTCAGTATCAATAGTTATAGGTTCTTTATTAATTATAGCTAATTCAGCTTCTGCAATTAGCTTGTTATCTAATCGAGTATGAAGTTTATGATCTTGTTTTCTAACACAATATGTAGCTGCCCCAGGACGAAGCTTATAAGCAGGTACTAAAATTGAACTCAAATCTAAGCTTGCTGCTTTACGGTTTTCAAACGGTAAGTTTAGCTTTAATTTTTCGCATCTACCTACCATCTCATTTATAGTTCTAAACCCTAATTTAGCCATGATTTCTCTAAGCTCTTCAGCAACATAGTAAAAAAAGTTAATAACATGCTCTGGTAATCCAGTAAATTTAGCTCTAAGTTCGGGATCTTGAGTTGCTATTCCTACTGGACATGTATTAAGATGACATTTCCTCATCATAGTACATCCCATTGCGATCAAAGGTGTGGTTGCAAAACCCCATTCTTCAGCACCAAGTAAACATGCTAACGCTACATCTCTTCCTGTTTTAATTTGTCCATCAGTTTGAAGTACAACTCTACCACGAAGATCATTGAGTATCAAAGTTTGGTGAGTTTCGGCAAGTCCCAACTCCCATGGTAACCCGGCATATTTAATACCTGTCCATCTAGATGCACCTGTACCACCATCATGTCCAGAAATTAAGATATGGTCAGCCTTTGCTTTAGCAACTCCAGAAGCAACAATTCCTACTCCAACTTCGGAAACAAGCTTAACTGAAACTCTTGCCCTTGGATTGGAAGTTTTTAAGTCATAAATGAGTTGTTTGAGATCTTCGATAGAATAAATGTCGTGGTGAGGTGGGGGACTAATAAGACCAACGCCAGCAGTAGATTTACGTGTTTTGGCAATATTTTCAGATACTTTATGTCCTGGAAGTTCACCTCCTTCACCTGGTTTTGCTCCCTGAGCCATTTTGATTTGAAGCTCATCTGCATTTGTTAAGTAAAAACTGGTAACTCCGAATCTTCCAGATGCAACTTGCTTAATAGCAGAACGTAAGTTCTTACCATCAACTAATCCAGAGGCTCTTTGTGGATCTTCACCTCCTTCTCCAGTATTACTTTTACCTCCAAGCTCATTCATAGCAGCAGCAAGGGTGGAATGTGCTTCCATAGAAATAGAACCATAACTCATAGCACCAGTACAGAATCTTTTTACAATTTTGTCCCAAGGCTCGACTTCATCAATTGGAATTCCTTTACTTTTTTCGAAATCGAAATCAAGTAATCCTCTCAATGTACAATTACGGATTGAATCATGACATGCTTTTGCATACTCATCATAAGCATTTTTGTTTTTATTTCGGACAGCATCTTGAAGTTTAGCAACAGTCACAGGCTCATTGATATGTTTTTGACCACCTTTACGCCAATGATATTCTCCTACTTCTGGAAGACCTTTGATATTTTCTGTATATCTAGTAGGATAGGCAGCTTCATGAAGTCGAATAGCATCTTGAGCAAGCATTTCAAAAGTAGAACCCTTAATTCTAGAAGCGGTACCATTAAAGCATTTTTCAATAACTTCCTCACTAATACCAAGTGCCTCAAAAATTTGAGCTCCCTTATAGGATTGTAAAGTAGATATACCCATCTTTGACATAACTTTCAATATACCATTACTGGAAGCTTTTTTATAATTTTTTATTAACACTTGGCTATCGATTTCTTCTTCTAACAAACCATCTCTTTTTAATTTGAGGATTGCTTCAAGAGCAAGGTAAGGACATATAGCATCTGCACCATATCCTAAAAGTACACAAAAATGATGTACTTCTCTTGCTTCACCAGTTTCAACTACCAAGGCAACTTTAGATCTTAATTTGTTACTAATGAGATGTTGATGAACAGCACCTGAAGCTATAAGAGAACTAATAGGAACATTGTCCACATCAGCTTCGTTATCTGATAAGACAATTACTTTAACGCCTTCATTTATTGCTTCGACTGCGCTTTCGCATAACTGATTAAGTGTCTCTAGGTAGCCTGAAGGCCCTAATTCTTTTTTAAAAGTTATTGAAAGAGTTCTTACCGACCAATCAGCTACGTACTTTGAAATATTCTTAATTGAAGCAAGCTCATCAATATCAATTATTGGAGATGGAAGCGTCATTCTATGGCATTGCGATTCCTCAATTTCTAAAATATTTCCCTCTGGCCCAATATAACATTCCAAAGACATAACAATTTCTTCACGGATTGGATCAATGGGTGGGTTGGTTACCTGGGCAAAGAGTTGGCGGAAGTATTCATAAATTGGCCTTACTTGAGTAGAAAGGCAAGCTAAAGCGTTATCGTTACCCATAGAACCCAATGCTTCCTTTCCTTCTTTTATCATTGGTAAAATAAGGAAATTTATTTGCTCCAATGTAAAGCCAAATACAGTCATTCTTGGGTCTCTTGCAACAGAAACAGGGTCCAACACGTAAGCTCTAGTAGGACTATTTTCTAAAGTCACTGCTTTGAGCTCTTCTAAGCTAAGCATTTGGCTATCAATCCATTTACCAAAGTCTTCACGTTCTGCTATTTTAGTTTTAAGTTCAGTATCATCAACAATACGCCCTTCAACAGTATCCACTAAGAGCATTCTACCAGGCTGTAAACGTCCTTTTTTGATAACAGTGGTTGGGTCAATAGTTATAGTACCTACTTCAGAAGCGCAAACTATTCTATCACCTTCAAGCACATAATAACGACATGGTCTAAGCCCATTTCTATCTAAACTTGCGCCAATATAACGACCATCAGAAAAGGTAAACAAGGCAGGTCCATCCCATGGTTCCATCAAACAAGCAGCCCATTTATAGAAGGCTTTCTTTTTTGGGTCCATGTTTGGATTATTTTGCCATGCTTCTGGTGCCATTATCATTACTACTTCTGGAAGAGAAAATTTACCGTTCATTAATAAAAGCTCTAAAACATTATCAAAAGCTGCGGAATCAGAACCATCTGGTTCAATGATTGGATATAGTTTTTCAAGGTCTTTACCGAAAAAAGTGCTTTTCATAATACCTTCTCTAGCTTGCATCCAATTTTTATTTCCTCGCAATGTGTTTATTTCTCCATTATGAGCACAGAATCTTAACGGTTGAGCACGATTCCAACTTGGAAAAGTATTTGTGGAGAATCTAGAATGGACTAAAGCTAAATGAGCAGTATAACGATGATTTCCCAAATCTAAAAAGTATTTATAAACTTGAATAGGGGACAATTGGCCTTTATAAGTTATATTTTCTGTAGCTAGCGAACAAATATAAAACCATTCTTTTAATGTAATGTTATGAGAGGATACTTTTCGAAGCAAATAAAGCTTCTTTGTAAAAGTTTTAGAATCAAAAGTTTTATCATTTAAAGTAATAAATGGTTGAAGGATTTTAGGTTCTCTTGAAAGAGATACGGGTCCTAAAATTGAGCTATCTACTGGTACCTCACGCCAGCCTAGTACGTTAAGGTCAAAAGAGGTAGCAATCTTCTCAAAGCGTACCTTTTGATCATCAATAGTGTTTGGGTTAAAAAATAAATTACCAGTTGCATACTGACCGGGTGGTGGAAGCTTAATCCCTAATATATCAGCTTCTTTATTAAAAAACTCATATGGCATTGAAGTCATTACACCAGCACCATCACCATCACGAAAATCAGCACCAGTAGCACCTCTATGAGTCATATTGCATAAAATAACACTAGCATCGCTTACTATTTTATGGCTTGGTATTCCTTTAATATGAGCAGCAAATCCCACACCACAAGCATCTTTTTCTAAAGAAGGGTCATACAAACCTTGTTTTGGTGGTAAGCTCTCGGCCCAGCTTTGGTTTTTATTAATAGTAGAAGGCATTTTATATAACTAATAATAACACAGTTTAGTAACTTTTTATTTTTATTTTTGAAAGTAGGATAATGGTTAAAGATAAATAGAATGAAATAAAAGTTTGGATTATGACTTTTTTAGCTTTTATAGTATTGAGGTCAAGCATAAACTTATGCATTTTGTTTCATCATAAATTCTTTGATTGGATTTAGTACCATGTTTAAAATAAGTATATTAAACTGTTGATATTTGTTAAATTAGATATAAACTATTAAATAATGTATGTTTTGTTACCTTTTATGATATAAATTAAATAAATCGAATTATATGTTAGTTAGAATCTCTCTACTTTAAGCCATATTTATATCCCCATACTTGATAATTTTAATCTTTATCAATTTTTTAAATCTTCAATTGAAATATATGTGACTTTTTGATTAGATAACAAGATGAAAATAATCTAATCAAGTAGAAATTATGTTTGACATTTGATAAATAAACTTAGGATAGCAGTCACGCTATTGTTTAAGGTGGTTAAGCACTAACATTATTGGTCCAAGTTGTTATAAATTAAATCATATTTTAAAGTTAAAGTAGAAGAATTATTTTATTCTAATTGCATAAATGTAAAAGACCCGAATTCATTTTAAGCAAAGTGGAGAAAAAAAATTACTTTTCAAATGGCAAAGCTTATCAATAAATTACTTTTTGATTTCATTTGACATCATCAGGATGTCTAGGAACCTTACTAAAAAAGGCAAAATGGTATTTTAAATTAAAATCATGTTGTGAATAGACTGTTACCTCTCTTTATCATTCATTTTATTTGATAATATTATTATTCATTTTATTATCATAACATTAAGAGTCACTATTATTCATAGTGGTAAAGTCAATGGAAAAATTAATAAAATATTTTTTTGGCTGTGACTTCCGTCGCTCATAGTTTTAAAAATCAAACCTTTGATTCCTTAAAAAACTAAGCCCCCTTATTTTTATCAATTTTGATAAAGAATTGAAAGCGATAATAAGTGTAAAAAAAAGTTAAGTTTATAATGAAACTTATAAGAACTTACTCCGCTCTTCTAAACTTTAATGTCTGTTTGTATATTATAGTAATATCTAGTAAAATAAATCATTATGTAGTCTATCTTTAGCATACTCTGGTTTAGTTTTAAATGCTAGTTTTATTTTTATCAAACTGATAAGAGATTATTCTATTTTTGAAAAAAGATAAGAAAATGTATTTAAAAATGTCATGGTTTATATAAAATTTATTTAATATAAAATCAAATGATAAATATTTTATAAATACTATTATACGATAAGCTTTAAAATTTCATGTGGGCTTAACAATCGTTGTAAATTATTTAAAGTAAGCTTACTTTAGTACTTTTACAATAGTTTATAAAAAAACCATTTAAACAAATTTCAATTAGAAAGGTCACTATTAAAAGCTTTGCTATCTTCAAAACGGATTTTAATAACGAAATAAATTTTAAATATACTTTATAAAGTGATAGAAGATATGTTAGTATTACAAAGTTATTTTGTTAATATTTAAATAAGAGTTACTTAAATCATCTTTAACCATGGCAGTCTTTTTCTAGTAAATATTATGTAAAATTTATATTGTACTTTTCAAAAGATCCATCATATTAAAGCCGATGTTATAAAAATAGTAATGAAAATAACAATAAAAATAACAAAAATAAAACAATAAGACAACAGTACTTATTTCATTGATAGCAACCAGTTATATAATAAAATAACGGACTATAAATTAGAGGTAAGTTAAACAAAGAACAAAGGCCTAAAAAATTAAATTAGTGACAAATAGAGCATAAATATAAAGACAAGGACAAAATGAATATAAACACGAAATATAAATAAAAGTTATTTAATTGACATAAGTAATATAGTAGTGGTAGTATAAGGAAATATAGTAAAGGTCTGTAAGAGGGAAAAAACTTTGATTTTTTTAAAAGTAGATTTCGAATCTATAAACCCAAATTCCAAATCAAGAGATAATTTTATAAAATCTACAAACTTAACCGATTAATGATATAATGATTTACTATATATTTTATTCGATACGTCATTAGATGATAGATTGATCGAGAAGCAAGTCACAGTTATAAAATTAGTGGAATTATCTAATAGCTGATAATAGGCATTTTTTTAAATATTTCTATCAAACTCCTAAGTTGACTAACTTCCATATATTTATAATGTTGTCATACTCCTTTTAGTAATAACCTTTGGATGATAGTCCAGGGAGTTGGGGCGATAAGTATATTATGGAATCTAATAGTAACAATTTATTTCCATTTAGAACAAAATAATCATAGTTTTTATATGAAAATCAGAGGGCAACGTTACTCTACAATTTTCAAGTTAATAGGCTTGAGATTGAACAAATAATTTATACCCTTTGAATTCTTTTAGAGCTCTTTAAATCAATTCATTAATTTTTTTACTAGACTATTTTTATAAGTATCTTGCTCATAAATAAAAGATAAATTTTTGATCTAATTGTTTACTTTATTGCTCGTTATCATCACTTTATACTAATTCAGATATCTATATGGGTTTTTTTTTTGATTTCATTATTTCTTATATTTTTTATATTTTTTATATTTTTTATATTTTTTATATTTTTTAAGTGCTATTTGAGTGGAAAAGCTATTAGTAAAATTCTTAAACAAAAAAATACTTCCCCATATTTAATAAAAAATAAAAGTTGACTAAAACTAAAATATTTCTCAGAATCAATAACTATTAAAAATTGGATTTTTATATATAACCCACTCAACACACAATTTATTGATTTAATTTATTTAATTTATAGTTATAACCATGTAGTATTTATACTATTGTCATTCAGGCTTTGCTTAAAGTGTAAACGATGTGATGTCAAAAATCAGCACTTTAGTAACCAGATTAATTCCATTAATCAATGTAGGATATCACTTGGCTTTTAACAACTCTTTAAAATATATCATTATTGTTTAGGTTATGAGCTAAAACACTCAATCCCTTTACTTTTCGATGATATCTTTTTATCCAAAAGTAATAGAATGTAAGTAAATAAGCTGATTTTCGCAAGTAGCCTTAATACCTTAAATTTTTCATCAAGGTAAGACTTTATGATACTTTTAAATACACTATGTAAGAATGTCATTTTATTTTATTTTATTTTATTTAAATCAGAGTAAAGTTTTTTTTTAGTTTTATATGTATTTAGTAACTAGTTGATAGTTTAATTATACGATGATACATTTATTATAGAAATCAATAGTTTATGATTTATTGAATAAAAAATAAACCTATTTTTTTTAAAAAAGATTATTTTTGTTGTGTTCCCAATATTAGTTTACAACATTTTGAAAAATTAATAACGAAAACCTTTACTTTAATTATAACTAATTAAAGATTTTTTATAGAGTATTGAAGTTTTCATTAAATATTTCATATCGCTTATCTATATAACATTAATTAGTTTTATACTTAAAATAAAAACTATTAAAGAACGATTTATTGTAAAGTTTACAATTTAAACTATATTTCATTCAAATCATCATTGATATGGGGATGTTTTTTCTGGTTTCATCACTTTTTCCATCTTTTAAGCGGTATTTGAGCGGAAAGATTGTTAGTAAAATCCTTAAACAAAAAAATACTTCCCCATATGGGAATAACAATAAGTATTAATATATTATGTTAGTTTAAACTTAGATCTTAAAACTCTTAATAAGATAAAATTTATAACAGATGTAAAATCAAGGGTACAATTTAGGCTGTAATAATAATGTTTTCATAGTAAATAATAATATTATTATAATAGAAGTATAAACCCAGAGAGGCTAGAATGGAGAAATTCTCGGGGTATTGTTAGAACATTAAAGTCACCTCCCTAGAAAATTATCCTTATTAAAGAAGGAATAGTAATTATAGATAAATTAAAAACCATAATTAGAAATTCGCTTTAATTTAACCGTTTTATCTACTTTAAACCATAACAGCCTTTAATTATTTTAATAAATTGATGAAAAAGCATTTATGAAACATGGAAAAATAGAACAGTATATTCTTAAAACTAATTAATATACATTTTTATTGAACTATACAGTTAATTGAAAATTAATATAATGAAACAGGAAGATGATAAAATAAGTCTTTGGCGATGTCAAGGTAATAATAATTAGTATAGCTTAATTTCTTTTCTTTTAGTAATAAAAGAACTTTCCTAGCTATATTTCTTATGCGATGTAGGTAGTTTGGTAGTTCTTCGTTTAGTTTAATATTAGGGGTGTAATGTAAAACCAGAAGCGCCATGATCAAGAGAGGAAGCATATGGTATGGTTCGTTACTATTTTTCTTCAAAAAATCCAAATCATGAGTACATATTATGGTAGTTATGTTTGTATTGGGGATCAAATAAAACTTGTTAATAAGCATTTGATCCAAGGGACTTGTTCCAGTATAAATATCATCTTTAGATTGATAATATTTCATGTATGGGTAGATATCTCCAAATACTCGACAAAAGTATATAAACAAAGCATTAGATTTCCCTAGCTCGCTATTAATTTCATTGTAATAACTTAAAAGAATGCTGTGTCGTCTCTGGAAGTCGTTATAGAGCTCATTTGTGTAATCATAGACCGGGTTTTTAGTATCGACTTCACTTACGCGAATAATGTTTTTATCTGTCCGGGTCCAATTATCAGTATCCTCTTCTCTTTTATAAGCTGTATTTGCCCCGGGCTCTAAGGCAGTAGTAGTACTCATATAGATAAAAAAAGTATAAAACAAAAGCTGTAAAAAAGCGCTTTATATACTTGGAGTTGCCAACTCAATTATTTATATATTAAGAAAATCACATTTATAGCAGAATTTTTGTAGGCTAAATAGTTAAATTGGACAGGTTTACTATTTTTATTCGCACACAATTTGGCCTTCTAAGCAATATATTAATAAAAACTGTACTAAAATTCAATACAAAAGAAAGGGTAAATTATTATACAACTCTGATTAAACCTGCCTTAAATAGGGAGTAGCACTATATTAGTTCAGGTGTAAATCAAACTCGAATATTCAGATCAAAGCAATAGAAATATAGCTTTATAGGAATAGAATTTAAATATTGTAAAACCATACCAAATGGTATCAATTTTAAGTTAATTCAAACCTTATTCTTTAACTGAATGTAAATAAAACTATTTGATGGTGGAATAAACTTTGACTTAATTTGTTAAATACATGTTGTTATTTAGAATATTTAAAGTGCTTTTATCTCTAAAAGCATCTTGAGCTTAATCTAAGGTGTTTAATAGTACAAACAATAGTTAAGATTAAGCGTTACTATGATATAGATGCTTGAAAAATGTTTAAAAGAACTAATTTGACCAAAATGGAAAGTGACGCTCAACCTTTCTGCAAAAAATGATCAAATTTGGCATTATTTGTACTATATCGGTAATTAAAAGACAACCAATAAGCCTAAGGGGCAACTTTATTCCTAAAAATAGGAATTTGCGTAAATAATTTTAATGAATTGTTTAAATTAGATTTAGAGAATTTTGCTATTCAAATTATTTCTAGGATCATTAAACTAACAAACAAGTATAAAATAAATATAATAAACGGCTGTTGTTATTTTAAACAATAGACGATACTTATTAAGCTTTTATCTTAATTTTCAAATAGTATAAGAAGTACATAAATTGGTTATAAATTTTTATAAAAAATAATGTCTAGTAGCTACCTTATAAAATGAAGAATATATAAGTCTTCGCCTAAATTACCAAAAGTATTATTTATCTCATGTTAATTTTACAAAAAATAGGCATGCTCATTTATGATCTAAGTTATTGGTTTTATTTTCCCTATAACCATAGATATTCTGATTCCTTTAAAGGGGGATTAATGAGCAAAATAAATAATTAACTCAAATTTACTTTCTAAGGAGCCCACGGTCTGGATGCACTGTATGTGTTTTTCTTATAATTTCTTGATGAATAAAAATATTGTTTTTTAAATCAAATGATTTGAATATATTATCACGTAC
This sequence comes from Batkoa obscura, assembly GCA_030770535.1. NCBI lineage: Eukaryota > Fungi > Entomophthoromycota > Entomophthoromycetes > Entomophthorales > Batkoaceae > Batkoa > Batkoa obscura. Next base: position 1,007,607 of record JASVEC010000013.1, on the reverse strand, counting down.
GTTAAATTGATTAAAAAAATATCACTAAAGTAGATAAATTAAAAAGTAAAATACTTCTAAAAATAAATCAATAATATAAGGTTCATAAAAAGCTCCTTTTTGTAAGTATTGTTAATAATACTTCATGTATTAAAAACATTACACCTTTAGCCAAAGGTGTCTAAAATTTTTTATAAATTTTAAGAAATTTATATAATAAACTTGATGTCCATAACAGTAAAATAAAATATTTTAAGTTCCTGTAATGATTTATTTACAACTAATATTAAATAGGTCATTTTCTATCCTGGTTCTAAAATTAAATTTGAAATAAAAAGAACTAATAAAGTAATATCCTAAACTCAAATCAATTAAAGCGTATATATTATAATGCTAGATAAAAAAAACAGAATTCCGATATGTATTTTAAAAAATTGAGTGAATTTCTCAGTTTTTTGATATACTAAAAGTAACTTACTTTATTCAAATGGTTAATAGACATTACACACCATAGCGCTGTAACACATACGCTAACAAAACACAACAAAGGACTAAGACTTGAAAAGTAATCTATTATACTGTGATTTAATATCGGTTAATAAGGAACAGGATTAATGTAAAAATAAAAAAAGATCATTTGGTTCTTTTAATATATTAAAGTGATATATTTCATCCAGATTTAAAAAACTGTATAAAATACTTAATAAAAAAATTTCAGAAAGTAAATTATGAAAATTGCGTATTTGTTCAAAGTATTATTTTAGAAAGATTAATTAATTATATACGAATGCAATCCACATATTTTATACCCTAGATTTAGCTTTATAGGAATATGATTACATAAATCATTCATTAAATTTGAGTAATAAATAAACTACATTCCTTTTAAACAAAGATCATTACTTTGAGTATATCTATCAGGGTCGTATTATAGATAATTTTAAAGCTAATAAATAACAAAATTCTATAAATTTTGTGCATCCGAAATTTTCATAACAACAAATTAATTTCTCTCAAATATCATGTTATCAAAAGTATACTTTGTAAAAAGCGAACTCAAGTTTAAATTAATTTAAAAAAATTTATATAAAACCGAGCCCTCTAATTTGTATCCCTTCTTTTTCAACCAATAATTTTTCTAACAATTATTATTTAGATCTTATACAAATATAACAATCATAATTTATTTCGAAACTAAGAGTAAATATTTAAAAGATGGGATATCAATTTTTCTATAATTTAAGGAACAAATCCTGAATATAAGGCTCTCCATCTCTACTCCCAAGTGCAATAATTAAAGTACCCTTTCTGTATCTTAGATATAATACTCTTTTTTCGAGATAGAGTTAATGCTTTATCAAACACAAAAGTGCGTTTAGAAAAATCAAAAAAATCAAAATGTTCAATCAGGTTCTTTATACCTTTGCTTGCTTCCAACAATAAACCACTTGGGAGCCTGATTCCTTCAAGATATTAAAGAAAGATTAAAATGTAATGTTAAAATAATTATAAAAATCGTTTTAAAATTCAATATTTTTTAATCTGTATAATAAAATATGTAACGATAATTATCTTAAAAAAATATTAAGGTACTGCAAATATAGCTCTACATATTTTTTATACATGGAGATAGAAACTTAGAGAAGCTTCCAATTAAGCTCAACTCCTGCTCTAAATGGTACAACACCTCGCTCAACACCTTCATCATCATTATATGTAAATTGTTGAGGTACTTTCGATGACTCTTTGACTAAAGTCAAAGCCTCTTCATTACCTACCTCAAGTTTATAGAACGCAGCACCAAACTTTGAAGTAAAGTCTTTTAATCGATCAAGCATATTTAATTTTTCAAATTGAGTTGCTAAATAAGGTAATAAATAAGGGCTAGTAAAGACACCTGCTGCACAAGGGTCTGAGCCTTCCTTACGATGTCTAGGATGTGGTGCAGAATCTGAGCCTAAGAAAAATCGAGGATGACCTTCTCTAATAACTTCTTGTAAAGCTAAACGATCGTGAGGGTATTTAGCTACTGGTTTACAATAATGATGTGCAGCCCCTGCCCAATCATCAACAATCAATTCAAGGTGATGGGCGGTGATAGTACATCCTACAGTATCACCTAATTTTTTAACAGCTTCAACTGCTGCTTTAGTAGTAGCATGTTCAAGAACAATACGCAACTTTGGAAACTGGGCATGAAGTTTTTCAAGGTGTTGTAAAAAACGTTCTTCAGCATTTAAAATGCAGGTACCTTTTTCTGGGTCACTTGGAATTTCTCCATGGAGATTTAATACCATATCTACTTCTTCCATAGCTCTAAATACTGGGTAATATGTTTCATAAGACTCAATACCAGAATCACTATTAGTTGTTACTCCTCTTGGATATGATTTTACTCCTTTTTTATGTAGATAGTATTAGTAAATAAAATTAAAATATTAAACATAAAATAAGCAATCAAATTATTACCAGCTATACCAGCTTTAGCAGCTTTTTTGATTTCTTCCGGAGTAAGTTCAGGAGATAAATACAAAGACATCAAATAGTTAATACTAGGGTCAATATTTACAAGTTTTTGCTTATAATCTAAAGCTTCTTGAGTATTTTTAATAGGTGGTTGTAAATTAGGCTATAAAAAATTATAAAAAGTATGTAACGATTTAAAATAATTACCATAACAAAAACAGTGCCTACACCACCACCTGATAATAATGGAGTAACAAGTTCCATTAATTTGCCTTGACGAAGGTGCACATGTAAGTCATTTACTTTTGGTAATAAAATTCGGTTCATTTTTTTAATCTGCTAAAAAACAGGGCTTACTTGGATGACTTCCTTCTTATATTCAAGCTCTGTCCAATGAAATCAACTTGATTTAATACAACTTTAATTCTAAATTTTTTTAAAATTATAAAATGTCTGTCTATGGATAGGGTAAAGTTAAAATAAAATAAACATGGAATTTATTTGTTGTTTATTTTAGATTTGAACATCATTCATTTAATTTAATAATCGCATTAAGTATTAATCAAGTTTTATTTCTTTTAATTATGATTTATCTAATTTACCGATACCAAATATTCAGGATAAATGTTATAAATTAAATTTCATCCTTCCATCGGCATATTGTTAGTATTAATTTAGACTATAGAGTCGCTCCTTTTGATATGGAAACAATGTTTTGAGCAATAAAATTGTGTACATTTTGAATAATCCTTATAGCAGCAATTGATATATTTTTTCATTATTCGATGATTAAATAAAGGAAAAAACTCTAATTTGAAACAATAGAAACCATTCTGCTATAAAAATACGTTCAATTTAATAAAAATGAACATTAAAAAACTATTCCATAGTAATCTAATTTGTCTTCAAATACTTTCGGTAACTGAAACCTTGATATTACATTTGATAATTGAGTTAAAGCTTCCGAAGCATCCATACGATTTTTTCCAGAAGATTCAGCGACTGATTTTAACATAATAAGTAAAAATAAAGAATGTTGTTGACTTTGAGCAATGATGTCAGTTTCAATCTCGTGAAACCCAGACTCTGATAGATCGATAATTGTAAAGTAAACATAAATAATGAATATAGAATGAAAATAAAAAGGTAATTGAAAATGAGACTCTTCTTTTTTTGTTTTAGGGAGCACTAGCTCCATAGTACTTCCATTTTTAGATAGGGCATAAAACAATTTAAACGTACTTAGATAATAAAATGTAACTAAATTAGCCGAGCAGAAAAGTAAGTTGATCTCTTCTTTTGAAAAAATGACCGGTTTGGGATAAATTAATACAAAAGGATAATATAAAAATATAAAAATCAGTTGCAAAAGCATTTGTATATGAATATTGATTCCAACCTCTAGTTCACCAATTGTTGCTAAATCTAAAGTTTTAGTTGAGTTATTGATATTTACTTTGAGTAATTCGGTTTCAAAATGTAAATTTAATTGATATCTTTTTTCCAAGTTTAGCATTGAGGTTAAAATAACATAAAATTGGCTAGGCGGAAGCCTTAATTGCTCTAAGGTGATTGTAGCTAAATCATTGTTACTCATAGTAGAGTGTTTAATAGTTTGAATATGAGAAGTTATTTTTGAAAATACTTCGACTAATTCTTTATTATATTCCCCAATAAATAGTTTTTCTTGCCATTTATAAAACGGATAATTAGCCAAGTTTTCCTTATTTTTGGTTGCTACTAAACTTTTCGAGTGAAACTTAATATTGGAAAAATAAGCAGAATGACTCAATTGTGGAAGGTTGGTTGAAATGGTACTAAATATCATATAATAGAAACTTAACACAGCCCATAACTTTTCTTTTCCCTCTTTACCAATAGTTTCATCCTTAATATCTAACTCTTTATTACCTTGATCATATCCTAAAACCTGTGCCATTCGGATAGCTGAACTAAAATATACAATAGCAAGCTGGGACGAATAAGTGGTTAAACTTATATGTGAAAGCATAAGCAATGCGATTATATCTTCATAAGTAGGTGTGTTATAAGCAACAATCAACTCTCTACGGGCGTTTCTTACACTATTTTTATATAAAAGATGGTAGTTAGCGTTATCTTTTGGAGCAGTAAAACGAGCTAAAAAGGCTATAAAAGCATAAGATAAAGAGTTATGTTCCTTTTTGGTGATTATTTGAAATAGTTGTTGTTTGGTGAGCAGTAAATTATACACATCAAAGGCTTGAATATATAATTTTAAACCATTTTTTAAAAAAATACCATAAGATTGAATATCAGGGCCTAAAACTTGCGGTAGCTTTTTTTCAACTATAATATCATCGTTATCATAGAATATAACAATCTTCTTTAGACTATTTATTATTGTACTTTCAAAACAATAAAGTTGCTGTTTAATGCAAGGATCAAATATTAACTTTTCATGTTGACTATTTAGTAGTTGGATATATGAACAAATATACTTTAAATACGCATAGAATGGGTAAGATTGGCTTGGATTAACTAATTGAATTTTCTTAAACAATATCGTGTATTTGAGAACTAAAGCTTCTAAAGCTTCTAATCTTGCCCTCTTTCTATCGATATCACTTCTCACTTTTAAGTTTACCAAATAACCCCTTGAGTCTAAAAGATGTGATACTCTTAAAACTTGAACATTGCTTCTTTTATTTTGCGTCTGTTCCAGCATGCTCTTTAACAAAATAATCGAGTGTTGCTATTATATTATAAATTATTATATAACTATATTTACTTATCTGTTTAATGGATAAATTACACTTAGTTTATAGTTATCTAAAATTTTATTAAAACAAGAAATCAAATTCAGAGCAATTTCACTTTCAACACGTTGAGTTTTGGATTTGGATCAAAATCATCTCTATTAAAATACAAAGTTGGTCTAAAAATAATGTCTTAGTATCCCTAACACTGTATTCAGTTTACTATCAATTATAGTTATTTTTGACTACATTCTGAAAACACATAATAGCTAATAAATACTCAAATATACAAAACACAAATTTAATGAGAAGAAATATTTATTTATTTTTGATCATAAATATTTAAATAAAACAACAAATAATTAAGCAAAGAAAGTCTTAGGTAGTGACAGTACTCCTACTATGCTTTGCAATATATTAAAAGCTTAGAAACCATGAACTTTGATGCTGGCCTTATCAGCAATCTTTTCACTAATCAAAAATTCACTAATTTTTACACGCTGATCACCTTGAAGTTGGATGACTTCTCCTAACTCCTCGTCAGTAGCAATAATTCCATTTGTAGAAAATACTTTCTTGAAATGTTTAAGAAGGCGTTTTAAATCAACTTGACTTGGTAATCCTTGAAGAGTGGTTAAAGTTTTACGACCGTTACGTTGTTGTATACGAATATCTATAATAAATGATTTAGTATACAATTCATAATTAATGTATAATATAGCAGTATAGCGTCAGTGTAACTATGACTATAATAATAGGAACATTGTAAATCGAGTTCAATAACTGATCTCAAAATTATTTACTACCAATTAAAATAATACTGTCATCACTCTATAATAGCCATAAATTAAATAAACACTTACGGATATAATCAGGTTTGGCAGGGGTAGCAGATTCCTCTTGAAGGCCAGTGTCGGCAAAGGGATCGTAGGTAGCAAGGTTATTAATAGTTGACATACAGATGCGGCTAGCTTTTTTTCTTGTAGTTAAGAGAAAGAACTACTTGTAAACAGGATAATAAAAATAGAGAATTAAAGAAAACAAAATTGGTTGATTGCTGTTTTATACTTGGAGTATTCATAGGTTACTCAATTATGACAAATCAGCTTGTTGAAATCTAGAATTTCTAGCAAATTAAAAGGTTTTACCCTTGGGCAATTTAACCCCTCCCAACTTTGAAAATATTTTCATCATTTTCATGTTGGATTTTAACCAATCATTTGTCTTATTGTCATATTTTGCTTAAAATTGAATCTTAGAAAGTACTTATAAAAACTAAGCAGTTGGCCTCATTTTTTTAATTAGGTTATTAAAAGTGGTTATTTAAAACGCGAAATTTATTAAAATTTGCCCAAAACTATTGCTATCAAATTAATTTGGTGGCTGTCTTTAAATTTACTCTATAATAGTAATGCTATAGTATAAAATCTGGGTCAATTGTAATAACTAACATGTAAAGTTACATATTAAATCGTCTTTTTTGTTTCATTTATTTATCCATTTTTCATGCACCGGAAAAAATTGAATGATTTATTAGAATTCTCAACAAAAAAGATACTCCTGTAATATTATCAATAATTTTTGTAAAAATAAATTGTTTTTGTTTTATAAAATGACCAACTTTTAATTAACTAAATATTTAATATAATATATCAGCCTGTATACTCTAACCTTAACTTTAAAATAAATCTTGTACAACGTTAGCTTTGACTTAGCAACCCTATGCCTAACATATTATAATAACTAGCATTGATTTTATTTTTAATATTCTAATAAGAATTTTTGTAATTGAACTTTGGATTGTCACAAGTTATTGTAGTTGATAATGTTAAGGTGATATCATAGTTGATTTTAAATTTTATAACTAATTCGTAATAAAAGCTTCTTTTTTATTTACTTTTTATCAATATAATCTTATGTCTTACCCAGGTGAAAATAATGCTAACCAACCACCGCTAGGTTCTAAAACCAAATTAATTCAACAACAGGTTGATGAAGTAGTCGGTATCATGCAAGATAATATTGACAAAGTAATAGAAAAGCAAGAATGTTTAGAAAATTTGAATGATAAAGCCGAAAACTTAAACGAAAACGCAATGCACTTTAAGCGTGGGGCTAATAAGGTACGTAAAGCCATGTGGTGGAAAGATTTTAAAATTAAGATTATTATTGGTGTTATAGTGGTTATTATTTTATTAACCATTATACTTTCAATTGTATTAAAAGACAAAGGAACCAGCTCACCTTCAACAGACACCCCTACACCTTCCGCTTCTCTTTCTTCTTAATGATTTTTATTTTATTATTTTAAAAGGATCAAAGCTTACAAAAAGCAATGTTTTTTGTTTTAAGACTGTTTGATTTTTCGATTTAAATTGCTTGTTAATAAACTACTTGATGGAATAAGTTCACACAAAGATTTTAAGTATGGGGATTTATTTTTTTAAAGAATTTTACTAAACAATCTTTCCGCTCAAATAGCGCTTAAAAAATGGAAAAAATAATGAAGCAAAAAAAACACCACCATATGTTTTATTTAAAACTATGTAAAGTACAAGTTTGCCATTCTTGTATATATTTGTTTAAAGTTATGTTTAAAAATAAGTATATGAACTTTGAAGCCTAAAATTTGAGCTCATTACTAACGATAGCCTATTGCCATAAGAAGGTCCAATTTGATAGCTTTTTAATGTAAAAATAAAGTAGAAGTAAAGTAGAGAAAGGCAGTAATATTGTTACCTTCTATCAATTTTGCATCATTATGTTCAGTGTTGACGTTAGAATAAGTGATATAATTGTTTGACAACTTAATGCTCTTTAAGTGCTTTAGATTGCCTAAACGTTTAATAATATCATCAATAAACGTTGCGTTAATTTCTAGTATTTTATTGGCACTAAAGTTTATATTCAAACTGATTTTGGAAGCATAGGTAGTTACAACTTTGTTTAAATGTAACACCTTCAATTTAATAACCTTCCTTTAAATAGTATTTAACCCATCAATATCTAAATTATATCTGAGTGATTTTACTGGGTTTAATTTACCAGGGCTCATTAACTTAATAACTTTAATTTTTCAGTACTCCTATCAATTTCGAATAGTTCAAGTTAATTTAAATAATCTCAAGGAATGCTTGTGACTATCTGAATGTATGCTTATTTGATTTAATTTTGGGAATACAGTACCTGTATTGCCATTATTGTTGGCACTATCATTAATGACAGAAAAACTACTCCTATCTTTATAATATATTAATTTTATTTAATCAATAATTTAAATAATGAAGATCAAATCAGATAAATTTATATGCTTCACCAAAAATCCGTTTTCTAATGAATTTTCTTTGATATTTTCAATGCTTATAATATTTACTTTGGTGATAAAGTGTATAGTTCAAACTATGCTTGATAGCCACATTTATAACCTTAAACAAATATTTAGAAAATATAGCTCATGTAGCTCTTCTGGATTCAGCAGTTTCAAGATGTCTTCTAACAGGATGTCAGATAATTGATCAAATTGTAGCACCATGTGAAATAGAATTAAAGAGAGAAGCAAATTGGTTCTTATCATGATCTTTCTAATTCACAAGTATGGTTTAAAAACAGGATTATATATGGGGGTGTTTTTTTTGGTTTCATTACTTTTTCCATTTTTTGAGCGTTATTTGAGTGGAAAAATTGTTAGTAAAATTCTTAAACAAAAAAATACATCCCCATATAGATTATTGTATAGGTACATAAACTCTTGATTAAACTGCCGAATATTGCTTTTATTTAGAGACAACAAATAATGTTTAAATTAGGGTTGTTCAATGTGTATGCGTCTTTATTGTTTTAGAAATTCAACTAAAAATTTTCAAATATTTAAAGAGTGGACAAAAATGGATGAAAAAAGGTACCCAATATGCAGCAATTAAACTTAAATCATTCATATTAACAATATTTTATGTGCTCATCTCAATGTTTTGTGAAATCTTAAGAATCCCTATATTTTATGTCTAATATAAATGCTATGTTATATTATTATAGCAACTATTAAACCAAGTAAAAGTACAAAATTGTTAATTTCAATTTATTATATACATAAAATAGAATATAGCAAGACATAAGCTTAATTTACATTTTCCTTTTTATCTTGATTTACGCTAGAATCGAACTCATTATTTAATTCAATATCGACTATTTCTTCCGTCTTTTCTACAAAACTTTTACCACTATTTTCTTTAGCAAAAAGGATCACAATGAAAGTAAGAGATAAAGCACACCATAATACAACGGATTGAACTAATGCATAGTTTGGCCTTCCATCTGGAAAACGGAAACTTTCACCTAATGCAGCCTCAAGTTGAGCTGCACAAGAAGAAATCATATTACCAAATTGATAAGTTAAACCAGGGAAAGTACCACGTATAGATGGTGGGGAAATTTCAGTTAAAAAGGCTGGAACAATACCCCATGCCCCTTGGACGCAAAATTGAATTAAGAAGGCACCTAAAATTTGTACTCCATAAGAATTTACTCCAGCAAAACCCCAAACTGGAACTATGAATAAGCCTATAAAACAGATAAGGGCCATTGTGCGACGACGACCAAAATATTCAGAATACCATCCTATAAAGGTACCCCCTATGATGGCTCCTAAATTTTGAACGATTACTGTAATGGATGCTTGGGATGGTGTATACCCTAATTGAGCCTTAAGGTAGGTTGGAAAAAGATCTTGAGAACCATGGGACATGAAATTTAATGAAGTCATTAAAATTACAATATGAATAAATAGTACCCAATGGTTCTTAAACACTACTCCGGTTTGCTTAATCCATCCTTTGGCACTTGAGCCTCCACTATTATGTTGTTTTTCTTTCTCCTGCTTCCAAGCTTCAGATTCAGGTACAAAAAATCTAATTAAAATACATAACAAGGCTGGGAAACTACCAATGTAGAACAAAGCTCTCCATCCTAAACTTGGAAAGACTGCCCAATAAATTAAAGCTGCAAGTAAATAGCCAGTAGCATAACCTTGCTGTAATATACCCGAAAATATACCTCTTGCCTCAGGTGGTAAAGTTTCCATAGCTAGAGAGGCACCCAAACCCCATTCACCACCCATACATATACCGAAGATTGCTCTGACAGCAACGAATTGACCTAAATTAGTAACGAAACCAGTACAAAGACCCATTAAAGAAAATAAAATAATATCGACCATTAATGGTATTCTTCTACCAAACCTATCGGCCAATAAGCCAAAAATAATAGCACCAACTGGACGTAATAATAAAGTAACGGTGATACCCAAAGACATTTGGGTATCAGTATAACCTAAATCTTTACCCATATCATGTAATGATAAAGAAACTAAATGGAAATCAAACGCATCTAACGACCAACCCATAAAAGCAGCAGCAAAGGTTAATGCTTGAGTACGATTTAAACTACCAAGGATACGTAATGGATTTTTAACTGGTTTAGGTTTGGCAGTTATAAAACTATACCATCTTTCCCGCTTCTCTGCTTCCTCCACTTTCAATATCTCATTATTAATTGTGCTCATTTAAGCTAACAAAAAGGTCAGTTTTTTTTACTCTCTTTTTTCTCGGTGGCTTTTTATACTTTAAATTTTCCTATTTACATAATTTTAAAATTCCTAGTGAATTATGTGGGATAGCCTTATATAGTCAACTGTCTGTTTAAACTTGATTGTAACAGTTTTGGGATGATAAGTTACTTTCTCATATTCATTTTGCATAATCACACACTTACGAATTAGCTGCTTTGTACTGCTGATGATAGTCAGTTGACTCCATATTTTATTAGTTAGGATTCTAACTTGATCAGTCATTTATAAGTTATGAGTATTGTGTGTGATCTATTGAGATGCAAACGTTAAATTCAGGCTTTGTCTTAAAAACATTGTGCTATTTTTATTTGATGTTTACTTAATGAAGATGAATTATCATAATGTTCATATCGACTGCAAACTGGATAGTAATAATGGTTTATTGAATTATCAAAATATAACAAAATCTCGATTTTTATTTTTATTTATTCTTTATAGTATAAATTTAAATAAGTTGGCATAACAATTAACTTATTTGTATTTAAAAATTTAAAGATATATTTGTATTTTATGCTGTAAAAATTTCAAGAATTTTTTAAAATCTTCATCGAAAATTTCCAAAAATTTATTAATTTGCTCCATTTTGGGCTAAATGAATGCTTTTGTGTCTTACTCAATTTAATGATCGAATAAATCATCCTTAACAAAATAATAATGTTCATGTTTTGTTAACTATATTACTACTGATAATTATTTGTATCTATCTATTTTATTCAATTATCAATATAATTTTTGTTTAACATTTATTACTATAGTTTTAAAATGCAGATTATTTATGCTAATGTTATAAAAATATTCTTGAGTTGGACACCATTTAATCTTCCTATTTTTAGAAAAAATGATAAAACTGAGGATACTGTTCTATTCGCATGCAATATAAAAAACTTAAACTAATGTGTGTAAACGATCAACAACAAAATATATATATGAAGCTAGGATGTAGCTACTTTTATACAATAAGAGTATACTTTGATTTTTGGTGTCCGAAAATATTATTAAATGAGTAAGAATATTCTTTCTAATACATATAATAATGAAATAATGATACTTTATCACGATAAAATTTACTGCCCTATATTATTTTTACCTGCATATCCCTTTTTTCTAGAATAATCAATTAGAACATAATTTTATTATTCACTTATAGTTATCATCTAGTATTAAGGTATGAAGATCAAAATTTAGATTATTTAAACTATTAACTAACACTCTTTTATATTTGATAAAATGACAGTTAAATATAATAATATATTTTTATAATATTGAATATATTCAATAAGTATATAGTTACTAAACTTTCAAAAATATTAATATCAATAAAAAATTTAAAATTCACCTGATGAATCACCTTAACGATCATTAAATCAATTTCACCGCTCATAGCCTGTTATATATATATATATAAATATAAATTCCACGGTCACGATACTTTTGACTTATTTAAATTGGAGCTCACTCCTTGGCTTGAGAACTTTTATCAGTTGAAATATTATTCATCTAGCTTAATTGACAACATACTTAATTAAGTAAGTGTATATTTATTTTGATGCTGAATTATATATGTATTTGAATAGAGGCTTTAATCTTGTATCTTTGGAGCATTGAACGCTTTTTGAATTCTAGAGAAGTAAAATACGCATTTATATGGGGGTGTTTTTTGGCTTCATTTTTTCCATCTTTTAAGCGCTATTTGAGTGGGAAAATTATTAGTAAAATTCTTAAATACAAAAGATACATCCCCATATATTGTGCCTTTATTGTAGTAAAGAAGCAAAAAGGTAACAATATAACAATACAATATTATATAAATATTACAATATAGTAATTAACAATTAATATTACAATATAAAATAATAGAAATACAAGAAGTTTTTTTAACGATTATATGCATTTACAGACTTTAAAAATTAAAATCAGTTATTTAATTTAGTTTAATTGAGATTTATTTATTTTTGATTATTTTAAATTTAAATTTAAATTTAAATTTAAATTACAATCTGTATATTCAATATAAAAGTCAACTATATAGTTTAATTTTTATTATAACTTATTTGATAAGAAACATACAGTTAAGCTAAAAAATTGATGAGGGGAAGTATTTTTTTGTTTAAGAATTTTACTAACAATCTTTCCACTCAAATAGCGCTTAAAAAATAGAAAAAGTAATGAAACAAAAAAAAACATTCCTATCTATGATGTGGTTTAAAAAAGATGTTTTTTTAAATGGTATAAAATTTATAATAAAATCAATAAATGAAATATTTCGTTCGAATAAGTTTTAACTACCATTAACTTTTTAAAAAAAATTCACTTAAAGCATTATCATTATGAATATGAATAAAAAATTTATTATAAATAATTAAATATCATCGTTCTTTTTATCAGTAACAGTATGACCAAAAGCGTCCTCGAGTTCCATTTCTTTTTCAGCTTCAGCTACAACAAACTCTTTACCGCTATTTTCCTTACATAAAAGCGCAATAATAAAGGTTAGTGAGAGTGCACACCATAACACAATAGATTGTATTAAGGCATAATTTGGATGTCCATTTTCCAATCGAAATTTTTCAGAGAAAGCAGCTTCAAGCTGACCAGCTGAAGCTGATATCATAGCACCTATTTGATAAGTTAATCCAGGAAAGGTACCACGTATAGAAGGTGGAGAAGATTCTGTTAAAAAGGCTGGTACTACGCCAAAAGCACCTTGTATACAAAATTGTATTAAAAAGGCACCTAAAATTTGGACTCCATATGAGTGAACTCCAGCAAAGCCCCAAATAGGCACCATAAATAGTCCTATAAAACATATTAAAGCAATACTACGTCGACGGCCAAAATATTCGGAATACCAACCAACTAATATACCACCAATAATAGCACCAATATTTTGGACAATTACAGTAATAGATACTTGTGAAGGTGTATAATCTAATTGAGCTTTAAGGTAAGTTGGGAAAAGATCTTGAGAACCATGGGACATAAAACTAATGGAAGTCATAAACAAAATCATTTGAATACATAATAACCAATGTTTTTTAAATACTATAGCAACATCCTTAATCCAACTTTTTGCACTTCCCCCAATCTTCTCTTTTTGTTTCTCTTTCTCTTGTTTCCAAGCTTCAGACTCAGGTACGAAAAATCGAATTATTATGCATAATAAAGCTGGACAACTACCAATATAAAATAAAGGTCGCCATCCAATATTTGGGAATACTGCCCAATAAACTAAGGCTGCTAACAAGTAACCAGCTGCATAACCTTGCTGTAATATACCAGAGAATACCCCTCTTGCTTCTGCTGGTAAAGATTCCATAGCTAAAGAAGCACCTAAACCCCATTCACCGCCCATACAAATACCAAAGATTGCACGTATAATGATAAATTGAGTTAAGTTAGTAACAAAACCAGTACATAAACCCATGACTGAGAACAATACAACATCAATCATTAAAGGTATTCTTCGTCCAAATCTATCAGCCAATAAGCCAAAGATCAAAGCACCAATGGGACGCAACAATAATGTCACTGTTATACCAGTGGACATTTCAGTATCACTATAACCTAAATCTTGACCAATATCATGTAAAGCAAAAGAAACTAAATGAAAATCAAAAGCATCTAATGACCAACCTAGAAATGCAGCTGTAAAAGCTAAAGCTTGAGCTTTATTTAAACTACAAATGATTGAAAATGGATTTTGGACTGGTTTTGGTTTAGCAATTATAAAATCGTACCACCTCTCCCGCTTCTCTACTTCTTCTATTTTTAATATTTCATTGTTTTTGTCCATTCAAAGCTAACGTTAATAAACAAAGTAAAAAGCTTTTGTTTTTTATAACAATTCGAATTCCCTTATATACTCACTCAATGACAATTGTTTTGTTTCAAGTTTTAAACTTTAAATTTTAAGGTTCCTTATAAAGGCATTTACTCATTTATAAACTAAAAGTTTGAATACAATCAATGCTATTTGGTCTATTTTCGTCAACTTAGATTTTATTTTTGTCAATTTTTAGCAATAATAGATTCAAGCCCATTGTACAATTTAACTTTAAATAATAAAATTGGAAATCTCCTGCTATAAAAAGGGGATCGATGAACGGAGTGTTCAACCTAAAATAATAATTGCATAAATTAATATTTATACAAAGATATATAAAATAATAGTACTACTGGGATTTGAAAATAAACTATTCACGGCGTCATGTTATGAAGTTCTGCTTTTCAATAAAAGTGTATTCTATGTTGTTATTTTTATGTACACTTTTTATTCTAAATTCCAACATAAGGATGCACGTTTGTCTTGTGTTAGTTGTAGCATATATTTTTTAATTTTATTAAATTGCCACACACTAGAAATTCTTATAAACAATAAACTAAAATAAAAAGATACAGCTGTTGCAGCTCTATTGTAGCCTAATTTGTAGCGATTTTTGGAGTCAATTGTTTGATTATTTGGGTTTTTCAAATCCTGATTCCTAGATTTTAGCTTGATTTTAGCTAAATTTTACTCTAAAAATGAATAGTTAATTAGGTTGCAATAAAGTTGCAACAACTGTGGTTATGATTTTATTTTGTCTTTTTGTTATTTTTATTATCTTTTTATTTTTTATATTTTTGTATTTTTATTTTATTTTTGATAAATACTACTTTTCTGATTAATGTCTTTTTTATATGACATTTTTATAGCATTTATTATGTAATTTTTTGAAATGATACCAAGTATTTATATGGAGATGTATTTTTGTGTTTAGGAATTTTACTAACAATCTTTCCACTTGAATAGCGCTTAAAAAATGGAAAAAATAATGAAACCAAGAAAAACACCCCCCATATATAAACTGTTTTTTTTAAATTTACTTATTTTATAAATTAAATATTATTATAAATCGATGAATTATAATTAAAGTAAAAGAACCGGATAAAAGTTTTGATAATTATTTAGCAAAATAGTATTACATTTTCTAAATTTAAAAACTAAACTAAACTAATATTTTATAAAATTTGTTATTAAATAATTTATAACTAGTTAAACTTTTAAATTGGAATAAGCATAAAACTATTTTATTAAATGATAATCAAAACTTTTATCCGATTTTTTACTCTATAATACTTTCATTTGAGCTGTTAAATAGTTTATTTTAATTACATAAATTTACGTGTAAAGCAACAGCTTATAATAATTAAATAAACGTATTTTTCTTTCAAAATGTAAATTCATTTAAGTCATAATATACAATGCTATTACTATTATAATTTTTTAATATTGCTAAAAAAACAAAATTACAGTTTTAAAAAACCTATTATATTATTATTACAGTCTGTTGCTTTACAGATAAAATTATTTAAAATAAATCAAATCATAGCTGAAAGTATTATAGAGTAAAAAAGTCGGATAAAAGTTTTGATTATCATTTAATAAAATAGTTTTATGCTTATTCCAATTTAAAAGTTTAAACTAGAGTTATAAAATCGATCTAATAAGACAAGTTGCATAGAATATTACTTAAATCCATTTTCTGGAACATTTTTTTAACTGTTTAAGTTGCATGAATTATAACATAATGAATATACTTATCTAATATGGCTAAGGGCGTAATCTTTGATAGATCATTACTCTATGTTTTATTAAGAGCATCATTTAGTATAGCCTTAACTTAACTACATATACCAAAAAGTATATAGAGCTAATATAAAGTTAGTATTGTAGACATTCAAGCTATTAAATGGGATGTAGAAACAATATTTGATATATTTTTATTTTTATTGAAATCCATTTCGCCGCTTCCTATTTTGAAAATAATCTCAAGCATTAAAATCTGAGAAATTTTAAAGCAATTAGCCCAAAGCTTGGTATAAAAGGTAAGCTTACGGCCAGCTAAAATCAATTAGTCTGATCTTTGAATTAAAGAACTTTTACTATGGAGGTGTGGTTTGGACTTTCAAATTAAGATTTTTTGGAGGCGTAGTTTGAACTTTAAAATTAGAAAGGTATATAATCGTGGCAATGTGTATCTGTTTCCATCAACAAATTTTATTTTTGCCAAAAACTACAGTACTCCAACGACCATGTTATCGTTACTTATCAGTATTTTTATTATTACAAACTTTTCAATAGCTAATACTATTATGCCTGAAGAAAGAAATAAACATCAGTTTACATGGATGGCCTATGGTGCTACAACCAGGGCATGGGGAAAAAGGGGTGCCTTTGGTGCCAACCGCCTAATTGCTAGAAAGGATCTTATGCGTATTGCTGCTAATGTTGCACGTTTTGAACCTGTAGTCATGATTGTTAGTGATTCAAAGGATAAAGCTGAAGCTAAAAAGCTTTTAGATCAAGTTATCCTTGAACCCATCAGTGCGCTGTCTGATTCTTATGAAGATGGTGCTATTTTTACTGGTGGCAAATCGTTGCCCGAGGTTCAACTTAGTAATATACAATTTGTTATTCAGCCTGTAGATGATCTATGGATTCGTGATACAAGTGCTGTTTTTGTTACTGATTCCAACCAATTACTGTACGGTGTAAACTTCAATTTCAATGGTTGGGGTCAAAGCGATACTGGAGCCAAAGGATGGAAAGAAGACAAAAATAAGGCTGCCAATGGTATTCAATACCAGCCTATTGAAAACGATCAAAATATTGCTGATTTCACTATAAATCAAACAAAAGCTATTAAAATACCAACTTGGCTTGTTATGGAAGGAGGTGGTGTTGAGGTAGATGGAAAAGGTACTGCTATATGCACCGAAAGTTGCATTATTAATCCCAATCGCAATCCAGGAAAAAGTAAAGTAGATATAGAATTGGAACTTGACCGTACCCTTGGTGTCAAGAAGGTGTTATGGTTACCAGGTGTTAAAGCTAAAGATATTACAGATGGACACATTGACTTTTATGCACGTTTCTCTGGAAATGGACACATTATCTATGCCTTAGATAATGACCCCAGCTCGCCTGATTACAAATCAACTTTATTTAACAAACAAGTTTTACAAAACAGTACTGATGTGTCTGAAAATAAACTGACTCCAGTTCCATTAAACACACCTGACCTTTCATTGGTACGTTCAGCAGTTACAGCAAGAAATGGCTGGAGTCGTAATAGTGCCAACTTTAATAGTGATGGTTTTGCGGCAAGTTATGTTGGCTTCTATGCTGGTGAGAAATATGTATTAATGTCTCAATATGGTGACCCTAATGCTGATCTCACTGCATTTAAAACTTTGAAGGATTTGTTCAAGGATAAGTTGATTATACAAATTACGGTGGATGGAATTTCTAACGGTGGAGGTACAATTCATTGCTCTACCCAGCAATCCCCTTTAACGCAAAGAAAGGAGAGTTATTCAATTCAAAATGAACATTCTGATTAAATCTATGATTTTATTGTAACTTAAATCAATAAAATTTATAAAAAAAATCATATTAAGTATCATATTTTTGAATTAATCATATTTTTTTAGTTAAACTATTTATGCTAATTTTTTCTTCAACTATACAATTAACTTTAAATTTTAAAAGTACATAAATGTATATAACCGTTGAAAGAATTTCTATATTTTATTTTTTTAATATTACTTACGGATTACTATGTTGTTATATTAATTTATCCTTATGCTTATACTCATACTTATTTACTTCAATAATGTAAAAAGTATTGAAATAATAATAATAGTAATATCTTTATCTACATTGATATTTTGTCCCCTTTTTATGAAATGTAAACTTTAAAACAAAGAATATTCTTAAAGAATTTATTAAAATAATAATATGGGATGTATTTTTTGTTTAAGAATTTTACTAACAATCTTTCCACTTGAATAGCGCTTAAAAAATGGAAAAAGTAATGAAACCAAAAAGTACTCCTATAATCAAAAACTAAATTTATAACGTAATAAAATTAAATTAATCATATATAATTATTTTTGTTCCTTTCAAAATATCAAATGATCTTTAAATATTTTATTATAATCATATTTATCACACTTTAACCGATAACCCCATTGAATATAATTTATATAACTATCAATTTTCTATCAATTCGTTGATTTTTACAAGATTTCACAAACAAAATTTTACTTCTAATTTGATCTTTTTAAACAACGTTAACATTCAAAGAAGCAAAAATAAAAATATTAACATAAAACGAGGATATCAAAAAGATAGAAAAAAATACAATAAATAAATTATATTTTATACTTCAAAAATTCAATTTGAATTTCTTAAAATTGACAATTTAGCCTTGAACTAGTATCTAGTATTTACTTGGAATAAAATTAAATATCCTTAAAAAAATGACAAAGAGTGGTTGATTATAGACTTAAAAAAAGAAATGAGAGAATAGAGAGATAACAAAAATGAATGAAAAAAGATAAACCTTAAACCAAAATTTAGGACTTCGGTTGTTGTCGAGTAATATAATAATAAGCTCCTTGTTCCAAAGAAAGATGAGGACATGGATTTACTTTGGGATGCTTTTTTAAAAATTCTTTAACGTTATAAATATACCTTGGAGTACCAAAATAACCAATATCCAACTCACACGGTGAAATTGTTGAAAAGGGACTACCACCTTTTATTTTCTTTCTTGTCCTACTTGGAGGGAATCCATCATCCCCTGGCATTTTAGGACCTGGGTCCCCTGTTATTGGATTCCATTGAATATCATAAGCAACAATATCTAAAACTAAAGCATATAATGGATAATCTTTTTGAATGATTTTGACAACATCATCTAATCTAACAAAATTCAATCTCTTCTTGAAAAAATCTTTTGGTCCTTGTCGATTATTTTTGGGCATATCTGGGGTTGTATTAGCATAAATCATTTTTTCCATTATAGGCCACATACGTTCTTTATAATATTGATTTAATGATAACCTAAATATAGTGGGGTATAATTCTACAAAATAATTTTGTCGATTAAATATAGGTAAAAAATGTTGTAATTGATAATCTAATATCATAAAGCCTTTATCTAAATGATCTGGTAATAATACACTATATAAAGGTATAAATCCTAATGCTTTTTTTAAGACTATCTTTTCTTCTTCACTTAACTTGACCTTTCTATTAGTAATAGAATTTGATGATAATGTATTTGTTGTATCTGATTCTGTTTGTGAATAAACATTGACTTGTTGAATAGTAATATTCTCTTGTGGATGTTCTAAAGAAATAGAAAGTAACCTTTTACGTCTTTTATCATTTTGAGATAATGGAGATGGTGTACTTGTATTAGTTGTATTAATACTTGCTTCTTCATTTTGCATATATTTTGATAAACTCTTTTGTGTTAACTTTCTCTTTTTAACTTTGGTTTTTTCTCTTAATATAACTCCATTTTTCTTTCCATTAAATTGTACTTCGGATTTACCTGGCTTTAATAATATATCGAACCCATTGATATTGTTACAATAATCAATTATATGACTTTTACAAGCTTGTTGAATGACTTCATTACTTGTTAATAAATGGGGTGTTAAATCTGAATTATTCCTAATTGAAGCATCCGCTTTATCTGTTATTAACAAATCTACAATGGTCATATTATTTGATTGACAAGCCAAATGCAACGGTGTATTCCCATTTTTATCTTTAGCATCAATAAGGGCCCCATGTGATAAAAGATATTTTAATATTTCCGAATGATCTAAATCAGAACAAATATGTAATGGTGCATTCCCATCTTTATCTTGAATATTAACATCCGCTCCACCTTCAATCAAATCAATAGCTTCATCTACATCATTCCTTAAACAAGCATAATGAAGCTCTGTTCTTCCACTATCATCTTGGTAATTACGTGAATAAACATCAATTAATCGTTGTTGCATTAATTCAAGACATTCACTATTCGAACATAAGTCAATAGCTGATTTTCCTTTTTTATTTCTTGAATTGACATTAGCCCCGGCTTCTAATAAAGCTCTCACTGATTTTTCACACCCAGAAGAAGCTGCTTCATGTAATGGTGTACTACCCGTATTTGTTCTAGCATTAACATTAGCCCCATGAGAGATCATTAATTCCACAATATCCGAATATTTTTGACTACATGCAATATGTAATGAAGTCCAACCACCATTATCACAAATATGCAAATTAGCATTGGCTTTTAATAATTTACAACAATTTTCAAAATCCCCATTTTTAGCACATCGTATTAGTTGTGTAAAGCCAGCTCGATCTTGCATATTGGGATTACTTAAATCAATTCCTGTTTTTAAATTTAAGGGTCGATTTTGATGATGTTGAATTTGAGTTTCTTCATTGAATTCTTCCACTTCTTCTACTATAGGCTCCACTCCCTCCTCTTCTTCTTCTTCTTCTTCTTTATCTGTATTAGATGTTATTGATGTTAATGAAGATACTGTGGTTCCTATGTCTACTGGGCTATTATCATTTAATGATCTAGTTTCTATATCAATTTCATTGATATTTGGTAAGGGTGATTTACTTTCTATATCTAAAGTAGTATCAATGGAATCCAAACTTAAGCTAGAAGACCAATCAGCAAGTTCAGTAACATCTCCATCATCAGATAAAAAATCAGGGTCTTTATCAAATAATATTTCATTTAGTATTAATTCATTATTTTCTGTTGTTGAATTTTCAAATTGAATTGGCGAAATTGAACCTTCAATTGAAAAGGTAGTATTTGATAATGGCACTCGCATTTTTGGACTATAAAAACCAAATCTTGGTTTATTTTTTATATTTTCACTTCCTGATATTTCATTATCTTCCGTTAAATTAAAATCAATATTACTTTCTTCTGTTAAATTATCATTAGGCTGATTATTTTCAAATATACAAAAATCCGTAGTGTCTTCTTCATCTTCTGGAAAGGATGTAAGCTCTGAATCGACATCTGAAAACAATACTGGTTTACGATCGGAGTCCGAATTATTTCCAGGTAAACTCTCAAAGTTAGACATTTTCCAATATTGAAAATTCCTAATAAATAAATTTTTTATTAATTATTTAAATATTAGTACAAATTGTGACTATGCTCAAAAGGTAATCCAACTTTATACTTCAAGCTTTATTATCAATTAAAATTTAATATTTATAAAATAACAGCTATCAATTTATTAATTAATTCATTATACATAATGAAAAAAGTAACATTAAGTTTGATAAAAATTGAAATCAACGATAGTAATATAATAAACTCATGTTTAAATAGCAAAGATAAAAAAAGATTGATAAAAATTGTATTTACCTGAAATTTAACAAAAATATATTAAAAGTTTGTAGTACGCAACAAATTGGAATTAAAATAGTAATCTTCAATCTAAATAAATTAATTGCTAACGATTAGTCATTATATTCAGTTATGAATGTTGGAATGTTAGTAAAATCAAATATACTAAATAAACTTACATCAAATCTTGTAATAGTATAAAACAGTCAGTAATTAAGTTTTATTATTATTGGTATCAAAACTCAATCTTATTAGTCAATCTAATGTTAATGATATTACTTTCTTATTTAAATAAAATTAATTAATTAATAAATTATTATTTGATACTCTAAATTAAATGAAATGATAAATTTCAAAATAATTACCTTTCAATGCCAATTTGCAAAATTTGATTTACTTTCTCTTAAAAAAGGAACCGATTGAATTAAAAAAGTATGAATATCACGGTTAAGATCTAAAATCAATATTAAAATTAAGAACGAATAATAACTTGATACAATATCTTTACCTTTATAATACAAGTACAAAAGATAACTCTTCAATTAAGAAAAAAAAAACAAGGGTAACTTGTTCATCTTTAAAAAACTTCTTGATTGGTTGCTATCCCCCTATGTTTTAAGTTGGAGCCAATCAAGACTAATAAAGTAACTTGGATCTCCAATTAAATGCCTAAAAATTTTCCATTAAGAGATATACAAAAATTGGTTGGTGGGTTCAATTGGTTAATGGTAGTTGGTTTAAAAATGTTGAAAAGTAGAATTTTGGGATGATTTTGAGTATATTTAAATTTTAAATTAGATTCTAAATTTATCCTTCTTTAGCTTTACCAATAACTAAAGGAATAAGTCATCTTCTTATTGGTATTAAATAACTGCTTGAAAACTTATTACTTTAAACAAATAATACCATCTATTCTTTAGATATAAACTTATTCCGATGCTTATCATATTATTTTATAATTAATTGCTTTAAAGTAAAAAAATTTATTATAAAAAATTATTAATACAAATAAAAGCGGTTATATGTTAATGAAATATCCTATGATAATATCATTTGATATTTGGGGAGAATATTTTTGTTCAATTTAATGTTATCGATAAATAAATAAATTAAGCTATAAACTTTTTATTTTAAATACCATAACAACAAATAATAGTAAATAAAATAAATTTTCTTATAATAAACATTAAAGTATATCTTTATTATTGCAAAACTATTCTACCAACTTGAACTTATTCTCTTCAGTATTAGCTGTTTCATACAATTGAAATGCATTTGATTCTGAAGTAACAGCAATGTTCTTTTGGTTTTTTAACAATAATTCTGCTTGTTCAAAAGCTGCATCTGAACGATCTAAAATACGATTCAAATCTTTTTTACTTATCAATTCATCCCCAGGCTTAATAATTACTTGTTCGTATTCATTATTGTAAATCATGTCTTTAAATAAGGAAGTTTCTTCTTCAACATTGGAGCTATAACCTAAGCCTTTGAATTTATCTATTATAATTACATTAATTAATGTTAATAGATATGTAATTATTATAATTTTAACTTACTTTTATGAATCACTAATTTTTCCAATAATCTTTTAGAATTAGCTCTTCCAATTAATTTAGATTCTACTGTATTGGCTGTTATTAATCTATAAACAATTACTGGTTTCTTTTGACCAATACGATGAGCTCGATCTTGGGCTTGAAGATCCATTTGGGGATTCTATTTTAAATACAGATAAATAAATATTATATTATATTATACTATATTATTATTGTAACTTATATTATTACCCTTATAAATTCTAATACTTACCCAATCACTATCAAAAAAGATAACAGAATCAGCAGTAGCTAAATTAATACCTAAACCACCAGCTCTAGTACTAATTAAAAACACTTTGACTTTATCATCTGTATTAAATTCATTAATCTGTGTTTGTCGAGATTCTTGTCTAACAGTTCCATCAATTCGACAATACTCCCATTTTCCAACCTCAATCATATAAGTTTCTATATAAATAAGGATAAAACTAATATTAATTTATGTTAAGATTATAGTATATGATATACAAATATATATATTATAAATTGTTATAATATTAATATAATAATAAAACAACTTACCTAAAATATCCAATAGTCTAGTAAATTGAGTAAAGATTAAAACACGATGCCCTCTATTTATTAACTCTTTTAATAATTTATCTAATAGTAACATTTTCCCAGAATTATTAAGAATGGCTTTTGGATCATATATATATTCTCCAGTATCTTTATCATAAGGTGCTGAAAATATATAAGGATGATTACACACTTTTCTTAATTGCATAAATTTATTTAATAAATGTTGATTACTTAAATTCGTGTCTGATATGTGTAAGGTTAATGTAAATATCATATCACTGTATTTAATTTACCTTTCATGAGATTACTATTATTATCATTGACTTGATCCTCATTTAAATTAAACTCATTATTTTCATCTAGAATTACTTTTCTTATATTACCCGTTAATATAGCTTCATAATATCTTTTTTGTTCCAAGGTAAGATGAGCATTTAAAATATATTCTCTCTTTTTAGGTAAACTTGTTTCAACTATAATAAAAAGATATAATTAACGTAATTAATATATATAAATAATTATAATTATTATATTTACCGTCCGTTTTCAATCTTCTTAATAAAAAGGGTTTTAAAATCGAGTGTAACTTAGCAATTAATTCATTTTTTTGGTTTTCATTAAACGGTGTTGGGTCATTTGCATTACTTTGATAATTATTCTGTATTTCTGAAAAATCAAACCTAAATAATATAAACAATATCAATAAATAAAATATATAGTAATATAATATAATATAATATAATATAATAATCTTTACCAATCAATAAATGAAGACAGATCATCAAAAATATCAGGTAAAATAAAATTTAATAATGCCCAAAGTTCACTTAAATTATTCTATTTAAAATATAAATATAAGTAAGCATATAAACATAATAAAAACTTACATGTAATGGAGTGCCAGTTAACAATAATCTATTAGCTGCACCAATTTTTTTTAATTCAAGTGAAAGCTTACACTCAAAATTTTTTAATCTATGACCTTCATCAACTACTAAATATTTCCAAGCAAATCTCTATCCAAAATAAACTCCATTATTCTAATTTCTTAAATACACAAACGATAATATTCACCTGTAAAAAACTACGATCTTTCATTGCCACTTCATAACTCGTTAATATTACTTGTTTTTTAGCTTTATTCCCAAAAAAATCTTTTTTTTTAATAATGTTTCGTTCATCTTTAGTACCATAAAACATTAGACATTCAATTTTTGGTGCAAATTTCGCAAATTCATTCATCCAATTAATAAGTGTAGTTAATGGTACTACAATCAAAAAAGGTCCTTTAATGCCTTGTTCAATTAAATAACTTAAAAAGGCAATTGTTTGAATCGTCTATTGGGTATGAGGATTAGCATATTACTACACTATGTGTTTATATTAATATTTACCTTTCCCAACCCCATCTCATCGGCTAAGATACCATTCAATCCATTTTCATATAAAGAAATTAGCCATTCCATACCTTCCAATTGATAATCTTTTAAAGTAGCACCCGATAATAACTTAGGTTGATTTGGGTGTACTTTAATCTAAATTTCAAAATATTATAAATAATGAAAATTAAAAATTAAAAAGTTTCTACCTGTTCTTCCTCACCTTTCTTACTATTTTTAACTTTTCGTTTTTTATTAACATTACCAGAAGAAACGTCATCCCCTATTACTTCTGTTTTGATTTCTTTCTTTTCTGATTTTAATGTTTGTAACTTTTCGGATAAAAATTTAGAATAGATGGAACTACGTTCCAATAAAAAATTTAGCCGTGAAAATTTTTGTTGATCTATACTTTGCTGTGCTTCTTCTTTAGCCTAAATAATAAAGTTAGTACTTTTGTTTTTTTGGTTGTATATGTGTTGCTGTTTCTCTTACATTTTTTTTCATCCCATTAACGGATAGTTTTACTTCAGCTGAAGGTTCTTCTTCTTCTATAGTATCTGTCTCCCCTTCAACCTAGATAATAGTTGTTTAACCACATATTCTTAATTTCTTGATAAACTATATTACATTTTCAGTCGCCGCGCTAGCCTCTGTCTCAACTTTGTTCCCATTTTCAACTTTGGTGGGTGTATGAGTAGAAGTTTCTAAACTTTGATATTTAGGCACTGGTACTTTTCCATTAACTGTGTCTATTTGGGGGTCCATTTTATATTAAAAATCTTCTATGTGTTGTATCAAATAGTGATAACCTTCAAAACTATTTTTAAATTAGATAATTATAAAAAATCATAAGTTCTATTTGCAACCTCTTGAAGTTTGGCTGTTGTCTCCCCTAAATTAATTTTAATCAAAATCCCATTGATTTTGATTATTTTGATCCAAAAAATAATATTTATTATAAATAATTCAAGTGAACTGCGACCCCTTTAACTGTTCATTTAAGAGCATGATTGAGCTAAAATCACATTAAAAGTAGCTGGTAGGCTCTTAAAATTGGCTAACGAATTATTTAATTATAAAAATCATCACTAAGCATGTCACAATTTACTTGAGCGAATTTTATTTTAGTAACGTTTCATTGTCCTAATTTAGCAAGTGAAATAAGAATTAAATTCTACACTTAAATGAAGCTAAGCAAATTTTACATTTGAAGCGAAAATTATACATTTTGAAGTTCTTGGCCTGGCTTGCTTTCACGAATTATTTTTAAAGTATAAATTTGTTAATTTTTTTATAATTTTTAATTTAAAGTTCAAATTCAAAAATGGCAGATCAAGCTAAACCTGTTGCAAAAGTAAAACACAATAAGAAGTAATAGTAGGCCATAAATTAACTATATCATTCATTAGCCCAAACCGGGCTATGTCAAACAACAATTAAAAAAGGGGGATAAAGTGAATTACCCTCATGTCGGCGACACCGTTCACTGTTGGTATACAGGTTACTTATCCGATGGTGTTACTATCTTCGATAGTAATTGCGGTGAAGGTGGAAAGAAAAAACAACGCCAACCATTATCTTTTAAAGTTGGTAAAGGAAAAGTTATCAAAGGTTGGGTAAGAATTATTTTTTGAGTTTGAATTGTGATATTGGGGCTAATAAGAGGGTGATTAATTAGGATGAAGCTTTATTGACTATGTCTAAAGGTGAAAAATCTAAATTAACTATTGAGTCAGATTGGGCCTATGGTAGTAAAGGAAATGCAGCTGCTGGTATTCCAAAAGATGAAAAATTGATTTTTGAAGTAATTATATTATATATATCAAAACAAATCGATTAATCTCAATTAATTTTAACAGGTAGAATTAGTTAACATAAGTTTTTAAAAGATTACAAAACACGTTTAAACTCAATTTATTATAATAATAAAAATATTTTTTTTGTTTAAGCTTTAATTGATGTATCTAAATCCGTTTTCTTATTCTTATTTTTCTTTTTATACCTTAATTTTTTACCCGCTGCTGTAAAGCTGTCAATTTCTTCTTCATTATCAAAAATTGTTAATCCATTGTTATTCACTATTTCAAAAAAATCATTTAATACCTAAATAAAAAATCTTATAGTCAAGTAAATTACTACTTACTTTCAATTTGTTTTTGTTTTTCATATTCTAATAAAACTTCATCATCTTCGTCTCTATAACCAAAATAATCTGCGTCAATATTCTGATACATTTCAAATCTAGATTTAATATTTGGTGCAACAACTAATTAAAGATTAATATCTTATAATCCCATCCTACCCATATATATCTATTTTACCTTCTGGTTCAAACAACTCTCTAACACCTGGTAAATCTCTAGCTCTTCCAAAGTATCTATTCAATTTAATATTAACTCCTATTCAATATAAAACTTAATTAAAAAAATCCTTACCTATATCCATAATTCCCTGGAATTTCCGTCCCCGAATTATCAATAATCTTTGTTCCAGCTCTCTAAAAAAATTCAATCCTTTAGTCAATAACCTTAATCTCCTTCTCTCTCTTCAACTTACCCTATAATCTGGTCCCCCCAAATTTTTAATCTGTTCTTCCCATCTTCTTTTTTCTCGAATAAGTTTATTAATCTCATCATTTAAATCCCTAACTTGCTGATCCGTTAATGAAGAATCTTGGATTTTAGTGACTCCACGAGATATTTCCATTATAACTTCTCCACGCCATTTTTCTGCTTCATTAATATTGGTACAATTGGTCGTCATTTTGGGTCGACTTGCTCCATAACCTGAGGAAAGACCTAAGCTTTCTGAAGAAGCTGCTAAAAAACGATGCAGCATGGAGCTATTGTAAAACATTATTAAATTGAAATAGGTGGCTATTATATAGTAACTTACTTGGCTTTTTCTTCATTCCTTGCCTATTATAATAAGATTTGGGTTAATATATATAGGTTCTAATTGTATTGAATGTGAACTTTACCATTTTATTTTATTGATTTAAATTTAAAAAGTGACTTTTGAAAATTGGATTTTTTGAAAAAGTAAAAAAATGAATTACATTATAAATGGATTTTAAATTTCAACAATCTAAAACTTAATTGAAAGATTATTATCAAAAAAATCAAAGTATCTTTACATTAAATTTAATAAAATAGTAATAAACATATTTATTAAAAAATCTCTATTAATATAAAATAAAGCTATAAAATAGAGCTTTCTAATCCATATAACATATCATTATTTAATAAATTTATAAAAATGCTATAATTAAATTAATTCTTACAAATTTTAACTATTTATATATTACAAAATCTTGCTGCTCTTCCCCTATTTTGGTTAACTTTAATTATGGTCATAACAACAATTAATGGCAAAGATCCAGAATATATATATATGTTTTTTATTTATAAAGATTCTGTTTTTTTCTTCCTTTATTTATATTTTAAAGTAAATATTATAAAAACTTATTAGCATAATTCAAATTAGAAAATTGGCTTAAGCAAAAATGCCGATAAATTTAGCAGTATAATGAATAGCAAAAAAAACTGGAAAAACTCCAAAAAAAAGTCGGACTGATCCCAAAGTTCGATTTTGATACAACCTAATATTAGAAAGAAATAATAGGAACCAAAATCTTAAAGTTTTAAAATAAGCGTATATAGTAAACCTTTTTATACTTTTCTGTATGGTTTGTTTTGTATACTAAATTGCTTTAATATAACTTTTTTGATTTCTTTATTAAAAATTTTACAATTTTTTTATAAAAATTAAGCCTTAGTTTAAAAGTGGACTTTTGAAAGTAGTCCAGTTTTCTATGAAACTTTAAGCTAGCTTGAAATCAAGCTTTGTAAGCAATTTAATTTTTTTTGGGAGCTTTTCCAGTTTTTTTGCTATTCACTATATAAAAACTGTATATGGGGATGTATTTTTGTGTTTAAGAATTTTACTGATAATTTTCTCACTCAAATAATGCTTAAAAGATGAAAATGATAAAGCTAAAAAAACACCCCTATATATTATATGGATTAGAAAGCTCTATTTTATAGCTTTATTTTATATTAATAGAGATTTTTTGATAAATATATTTATTACTATCTTATTAAATTTAATGCAAAAATATTTATTAATAAACTAGAAATTAAAACTTTATTATAATTAAAATATACTAAGTTTAAGTTTAAATATATATACCATGCTTAAAATTAATAATGCTATATTAAATAAAATGCTTAGAACTGTAATATTATTAAACAAAAGTTATTTAAAATGCTTTAAGCTAATTATATTTATTTATTTATAATTTTATTTTTTAAACTAAATTTTATAGCTGATATTTTATTTTTTGGTAAATATAATAAAAAAAACTTAAATTATTTGTTTTTTTTAACCTGATATAAAATATTGCTTTATTAGCTTTATAATTGATTATAACATAATAATCATTTAAATTGTTTATAAAACTAGTCATGGTTTTATAATTAATTTAATTGTAATTTATGTGGTATAATCAATTCGAAAAAATTTATTTTGACTTGTTGCAAAAATATCTACCATTTAATTGCAAAAAATATTATCTTTTTATTTTAATGCCCATACTTGGTAACTATAATAAAAAATAATTTTATTATGTTTTTTATATATGGGGATGTATTTTTTGTTTAAGAATTTTACTAGCAGTTTTTCCACTTAAATAGCGCTTAAAAAACGGAAAAGTGATGAAACAAAAAAAACACCCCCATATAGCCACCTAGTTAATATATATAGTTTTTTAACATAATAGCTTAAAGCTTTTTTGTCAAATTATTTCCTGATATCATATTTCTAACAAAGCTATTAAGTTTTTTTGGTAGTATTTTACATAAATTTTATATTAATATCTTTTATTTTATTTGTTTTATATAGTTCATAGCTTATTACGTATTATTCTTATTAATTTAAGTCTACCTTAGTTATATAAACCAAAACTTTCTAATTTATAGCTAGTTAATCAAACAAACTGCTTTTAATTTTAACTATTAATACTAATTTCAGACTGTGAAAGTTAGTACTCAGTAGTAGGAGTTAAAAGCAGTCCTTGGTTGATTAACTTGCTTTGAGTCGAACGGTCTTAGTTTATATAACTAAGATAGACTTAAATTAATAGGAATAATACGTAATAAGCTATGGACTATGTAAAACAAATAGAATAGAAGATATTACTGTAAAATCTACGTAAGATATTGTCAGAAAGACTTAGTGGCTTTATTAATGGTACGATATTAAGGAGTAATTCAATTAAAAAGCCTCGAGTTATCATGTTGAACAATCTCATTTGTATTCTTTGCAATGAAGTTAGAAATTCTCACAGCAAATCAAAACAAGGAACTCTCAATTGGTTATGCCACATGGATCATGGTCAAATTGATTACAAGACTACAACTAGTTTTGTAAACAAGTTAAATCATTATTATCTTATAATTAATCCGAGAGCTGATAAACCAGTATTTCACAACACTAAATAACATAAAAATAATATGTATATGAATGCTAAAAAAAATAAACTAGTAAATAGTTTTATAAATATTAAATCAAAAATTAATATAAATAATTAAAATGCAGCTTTTTTATTAAATTTTTATTTATTTATCTTATTTATAAATCAATCTTTTAAATAATTAAAAATATAAATAATTAAAAATATAAATTTTCATATTAAAACTATATCATTTTTATAAGTTGATATATTTAAATTTAAATAATTAATATAAATGGCATTATTTATTATTATAAAGCTTATTAAAAGCAAAAAGCTAATTATTTTCAGATATTAGTTAATTTTAATACTTATATGCTATATAAAAAATTAATAATATTATACAAATGGATGTGTTTAAAATATTTAATTTTATTGAATAGTTAAATAACCTACTTTATTAAATTTACTTAATAACTAAAGCTTTTAATAAATATATATAAATGTATAATATTAAAAAAGTATTTAATAGTTAATAAATTTATAAATTTATAATTAGATATAAATATATTTATATTTAATATTATAATAAAAGATTATAATTACTAATATACATCTTATATATAGCATTTTAATACAAAACATAAAAAAAGTTATTATAATAACTTTTTTTAAAATTTTATTATATGGCGATGTATTTTTGTGTTTAAGAATTTTACTAACAATTTTTCCGCTCAAATAGTGCTTAAAAGATAAAAAGTAGTCAAGCCAAAAAACACCCTCATATGTAATTTTTATTATAACCAGCATTTATACAAAGTGTGGGAGCACTAAAATTATTTAAACAAATCATTATAAGATTATTATATATATTATTTTATTAGATATTATAAAGTTTAATATATTATATTTTTTAGCAAAAACTCAGCTTTTTTAAGCTAGTAAAAAAAGCGAAAATGACATTTTCATATCATTACTATTAAATCAGTTTTTATTTTTATTTAACTAAGTTATTTTAATGTAATATGCAGATCTTATTCTTTATGTATATGAAGCTTTAAATTCTATTTTAATATAAAATAATATACAAACATAAACTAATCAAATGCAATTCTCTTAACTTAAAAATAGAATTTTATTTTTTCACTTTGGAACTTATAATTAATCTTCCTAATCTATTGATCCTCATACAAATTTTCAATATTGTTCCTTTGAATGGTCGAAGTTTTACTAGTTAAAAATAATCATTGTCAATACCTTAACCTTGTTACATCAAAAATAAAAAAACTTACTTTTCTCCTTTTTTAACAATCCAATAATAATCTGCAAAATTGGATTTAGAAAGATGGGAAGTAAACTCCACATCATGAGTAATAATTACTAATTGAAAATTTTTTTGACTTTGTCGAGCTTCAATAATACTAATATATAATAAAAACATTAGTAATCGAAATCAAACTTATAATGTTTACTTCTATCTAATAAAAATAATACTTACTTTCCCAACGATTCCGCTAACGATTGAATATTTTGTTTATCTAAATTGGTGGTGGGTTCATCCAATGCTAAGATACCACAATTGCTACCAAATGCTTCAGCTAAAGCTAAACGTACAATTATAGATGTTAATACTTTTTGTCCTGCTGAACATCGACCTCGCATATCTAATTCAGCTCCATCTTTAACCATTACTACTCGATAATTATATGATCGTCCACCACGTACATTTTCTGTATCTGAACTGATTTTAATCGTTTCAATATCTAATAAAATCAATAAAGATATAATTATAAATTGAAGCTTTAAATAAAAGTTAATAAAATATTTGATACCTGATCCATAATAAGTTTCTGTCCATAAATCTTGTATTGTTCGATTAATCTCCGCCATTTTAATAGAATGAAATTTCAAAATAGCTCTATATATATATTTATATTTATATATGTATATGTTTATATTAATATTAATATTAAAAAAAAATTAAATTCAATCAATAATTCTACTTACGTATCCAAAGCTTTAGAGTATAATTCTAAATCTTTAACAGTGAGTTCATTAATCTAAATTCAATTATATTTTTCATTAGATAACCTATATCGTTTAATTCGTATTTATGAAATAAAAACTTACACAACATTTGACCATCTGTTGTTGATGTTCTTTATGAGCATTTTTATATGAACTTTGGATCTCTGCATTAATTTTTAAATTTTGTGTTTTTAACATTTTAACTTCTCCACCCAATCGTGCTTTCTATAAAATAAAAAAATCAATTGAATTTTAAAATATACTTTTTGATCTTAAATAATAACTTACTTTATTTTCATAATTTTTCGAATCTGCTTTTAATTGATCCAATTGTCGATTTAAATGAGCAATTTCATTAATATTAACTGAATTGTTATAAGTTATTAATTCTTTTTTTAATTCGGTTATTTTTTCATTTAATTCCAAATAGTTTATATTATCCATAATATCTCTTTCAAATGAAGTTGTATTATTAATTTTGTTCTTAATTTTTTCCATTTCACTTTCTACTTTTTGTAATTTTAATTGTATTTTATCAATTATACTTTTATTTTCTTCTTGTTCTTTTTGATTTAATTTCTGTTCTTCAGTTCTTTCTACAATATTTGACTTATCAAGAGTAACTTGTATTTGTGATAATTGATTTAAATAACGTTGATATTTTAATATCTTTTTTTGATTCATCTTATCTAAAGTATCCAATTCCTGATGAATTAAATTAATATTTTTACGTTTTTCTTCTACTTGAGGTTCAAGTTCCAATTTTTCTTTTTCAGATTCCTAAACATAAATATAAATATAAATATATATATATATTAAAAACATAAAATTATTATTAATTTAACTTCAACTTACTTTAATTAATTTCAATAAACTCTCTTTTTCTTTTTTTAAATTAATTATTTCTTTTTGATTTTCTTCTTTTTTCTGTGATTTATTATGAATATAAAATAATTTTTCTTTGAATTTTTGAATTTCTTTTTCTAATTCAATTAACTTCTTTTCTTTTCCTTTTAATTCTTCTTTAAGTTGATGAATTTCATTTCTCAATTCATTACTAAATAAACTAAATAAATTATCATATTATAATTATTATAATTTACATTAATTTTGGTAAATCTTCATTAATTTCATTTGCTGAATTTGGACTTGCATTAGCTATATTATTATTCGACCTTCTTAATTTAATATCGAGTGAATCTTTCAATTTATCTGCTTTCTCTAATTCTTTAGAAACAAAAGACAACTCTAATAATATTTCCAAATCCTTCAATTGAGATTCATAAATTATTTTTAATTTATTATATTCATTTTTAAAATGTTTTCCATTAGCTTCATTAATAACAAGTTCGTTTTCCAATTCTGAAATTTCTTGATTTTGAATTTTCTTCATTAACTGAAAATTGGGATAAAATTCTCTTAATTCTCGTAATTTCAATTCTTTATTCATAATTTCTTTTTCTAATTGACGAATCTTTGGTATATGATTGGGATACTCAAGATTGAGTTTCTTTTTAATTTTAGGGTCAATATCTTGTTGACATGCTGGACAATTATCGGTTGATATTTCTGAATTATTAAATTCTGAGAAATAATTTCTAATAGCGGAGTCTTCCCCTTTTAATTCATTGACATTTCTTAATATAAATTATTAGTATAATAAATCCTATTAAATTTAAATTTATACCTTTTAAGCTCTTCTAATTCCGATTCAGCACTTTGTAATACTAAAGGAAAACTAGCATTATCACATAACATGCGACATTGTTTTGAATATTCTATTATTATATAAAAAAATAGTCAACCTAAATTAAAATAATCAACTTTATTCCTTACCATTCACCTTCACTTTTTTTTCTTCCATAATAGTTTTATAAATAGTTAATTTAGTTTCAGCAGTAATTTGATTTTTTTGATATCTTTCTAATTTTGTATTAGTGTCCTTTAATTCATCTTGTTTAACACTAAAAAGATAAAAATTAATTGAATTAATTATTAATATTATAAAATAAAAATAAAAATAAAAATAAAAATAAAAATAAAAATAAAAATAAAAATAAAAATAAAAATAAAATCTTATTTACCTTTTAGCTAATTCTACTTGCCTTTGAGCATTTCTTGGTAATGGCATATGATTTAATACACGTTCAAATTGTTGACCATAAATTTCAATACTATATAAAAGAAATAAAAGAAATAAATTAATAAACTTCTCTTTAGATCTATAAAGATAAATTTTTTACATCATTTTAATTTGTTCTTCTATATTCAATCGTTGAATTTTTAATATTTGAATTTGAATTTGAATTTCCATTGTTGAATTATTAGCTACTGTTTGACTGGATAACGTAAATAATTCTTTTTCTAATTCCATTAATTTAGTATTTTTTTCAGAAATTAAATTGGTATATTTTTTTTCATTAATTTCTTTTTTGATAACCTCAATTTCCCTTTTCTATATCAAAGTTTTTATTAATATTATTAAATTTTATATAAATTATATGAAAATTACTTTTGTTTCTATCTTTTCTTTAATAATATCAACTTCTGCTTCTTCTTTATCGAATGTTGTTATTTCTTTATGTAAATTACTCATTTTTAAATCTTTTTTTTTCTAAAGACAATAAATATTAAAAATTACATAAAAAAATGGAATAAAATCATTACTAAAGAATCATTAAAACTAATAATATCAGATTTTGATTTGATTAATTTTGAACTTAATTCGGTTAAAGATTGATTAATTTCAATTTCTTTATTTCTAATACTTTCCTATAAATTTAAATATACATTATTAAAAATCTATTTTTTAATTAATAATTCATAACTTACTTTATTACTTTTAAATTCTGCATTCGTATTTCTCAATGAATTTTTTAAACATTCAATAATAAATTTAGTATATTGATCATCATCATCGAATACTTGATTATTATCAAATAACTCATCATTTGCAAAATTTTGTTTAATTTTTTCTAGTAATAAATTTTTTTCTTCATAGATTTTGTTATGATTCTAATAAAAATAGTTTATTATTAATTTAAAATAGTTTACTTTTTAAATATAAATTCTATTACCTCAACAATAGCTTGTAATTTTCCTTGTTCACTTTTTAAACTACTTGATTTATCTCGAGTAGATTGAATTGTTTCATTGAATTTAGCTTGTTCATTTTTTAATTGATTCAATTCAATTTCATCCCTTTCTAACTCATGATGTTCTTTTTGTTTCATTAATAAAAGTTGTTCTTTATCACCTATATAAATTTAAATAGAAATTAATCTTATCTTATTATTACACTCAATAAACTGATTACCTTCCATTTTGTTCCTATTTTTATCTAATTCTTTAATAGTATTTTCATGAAATATCAGTTCTTTTTCAATTTCTTTAACTCTTTCTAATGCTTTATTACGTTCTCTTAATTCTGATTGAAAATTATCCACTTCAGTTTCAATAGTAGCTAAATTAATTTCTAATTCTGAAATAATAGAATTTTTATCTTCCATATCTTTTAAATTGCTTTCACTATCATGCTGTAACTAAAATATCTGTTAGTTTATTGGTATTTGCTTATTATTATTGATTTTTTACTTTTTCAAATTTTCTCTTTCCATCATTAGTTACTTTTAATTCAGCATCATGTTCTTTTTGTTTAGCTTTAGTTTCTTTAATACTAGTTTTTAAACTTTCTAACGCTTTAGTATATCTAAAAATTAAAATTAAAATTAAAATTAAAATAAAATACAAATTACTTTGTAGCTGAAAATATATCATCAAATTTCTTCTTTAATACCGAAGGTTCTGATAAAGGCCTATTATATCAAATTAATGTTTCTAGTATAATTTTATATTTGTAATGATAATTACCAATTAGATTCTTCTTGATGACAAAAAATGACATTATCTAAAATAGCTTTAGAAACACCTAAATTCAATTGCATATCGGCATCTAAAGTTGATGATCTAGCTGTAATACTAGTTTGCTAATAAAATTAAATAGATCAACCTTGAACTATTTAATAAACAATAATAAAACTTTTACCTGTCCTAATTCTTTGTCATAAGTATATAATATAGCTTCAAGCGTCTTTTGAGTTTGAGTTGTTCTTTTTTTAGTTAACATAATACTCCTTAAACATTCCATTTGTTTTCCATTTAAACTTTGAAATCCTAATCGAACTTGAGCAGTTATTTCATTTCTTTTAGCTATCTATTTAATATGAATTAGTTATATAGTTTCCAATTTTAATTCTATTCTTCACTTACTTTAGGGTCATAAATAAAAGCACCCGATTTACTATTCGGTGGTAAATCACCTGTAGTCGCATATTTTAATGCTTCAATAATTGTCTAACAATATTGTTTAAACTTTTAATTTGATTCTTTATAAAATTTAAAATTTAAAATTTAAAATAACTTACTGTTTTCCCTGCCCCATTTTGACCTACAATTAATGTTAATGGTGAATAAAAATGAATTGTTGCTTCTTTATCTGGATCAAAAGAACGAATCCCTTTTAACATTAATTTGTTTATTGATGCCATTTTGGAAAATAGAATTAAAAAATGTTAAAATGGAACTTAAACGAGGTTTTTATAAACTGAAATTCAATCAAAATTTCTTCCCTTTGGTCATAACTAATGATTTACTTAATTTGGTACAAATTTAACTATTTGAGTAAAATCAATTTTGTTAATGTTTAAAATTAAAAGCACTATTATATATATTGTATTCGATATTTACTAATATTGTTATTAATTTGATTTAAAATGAACATAGAAAATCAAGATTGATATGTGAATATCGATTTATTTTATTAAATAATAAAGTAAAAAAATATTAATAAAACTAGGTAGAAAATCGATATTAGTGATAACTTTAATAAAGAAAATAACCTATTTTTCTAGTTATTGTCACTTTTCTTTAGTTCAAACTTTAATTAAAAACAATAAAGTATACTTTAATTTTAAAAAAAGATAATGATAGAATAGTTTTATTTTGTTTTAACTAATAAAATTCATTAAAATTAATATAAATGAAGTTCAACTTTTAGATTGGAATCCTATTCAATATAAGCTAAAAAGTTGAAAAAAATAATATATAGAAGGAAGGTATAACTAGAAAAATACAGCATATGGAGAAGTATTTTTTTGTTTAATAATTTTACTAACAATCTTTCCACTCAAATAGCGCTTAAAAAATGGAAAAAGTAATGAAGCCAAAAAACATCCTTATTTAATGAATTTTTTAAAAAACAAGATTTTTATTATAGAAGTTTAACTACTTAAAAAGTGAACAAAAATATTCAATTAAAAAAAAAGCTTTTATTTGATTCATTAATTAGTAAAAAAATAATATAATTACTTGATTTCAATAAGATAATAATTTTGTTTTAATAATATTTTTAATAATAATAGATAATAGATAATAGATAATAGAAGATGTTGAATTATTAATCTTAAAAATAACAATTTTTTAGTTTTCAATTGTTATATTAAATTTTAATATCAAGTTAGTTTTTAATTTAATAGTTTAGAATTATATCTCATATAAAGATATTAACATTTAATTAAACTTTTAATCGAGTATATTAAAATGATCTTTCTATCAATCTTTTACTTTTTAATAAATTGATGTTGATAATATGAGGATGTTTTTTTTGGTTTCATTACTTTTCCTATCTTTTAAGCACTATTTGAGTGGAAAGATTGTTAGTAAAATTCTTAAACAAAAAAATACTTCCCCACATATCAAATTATTAAATCAAGATTATTAATTATTTCATCTTAATTTCAAAGATAATCTAAATTTTTTTATTTAAAAATATCAATCTAATTTATATCATCTAGAACAACTTACAATTAAATGCCATTTACTGTTTTTAATTTGTAATTAAGTTCTTTTAATATGAATATAAGAAGCATAACTTTATTACGTTTCAATTCAAACTAAAAAATTTTGATTAGCACTTAAAACAATGAGAAACAATGAGAAACATGAAATTGTAAATCAATCTATAATAAATAATAATCCTTTTAAACTATCGTCAATTCATTTTATTTATGAATCTTCATTATTAATTTATATTTAAAATAGTCATCTTTTTATCTGGAATTGAAAATCAAATAAACAGGTGACAAGTGTCAATAACTTAGTTAATGAAACCTAGAAAATAAAAGTTCAAAGATATTAAAATTAAAACATCTTCTTAAAAGTTTATTCTAATAAAACCCGTAACTTTAATAATCCAACTTTATCCATCCCTATTAAATTTATTTTCCTCTACAAAATAAAAAATAGCTTAAATAACATGACTAAAAATGAATAACAATGACGTGGTCCAAATCATTTGATTGAAGATAGAATAAATTTTATTGGCTATTTAAAGTCATCTTTTTCTTGGGTGAGAAAAATAAATATTGAAAAAAAAGTATATAAATGTAGATGATTAACTATTTATTCCAATAATTTTATTCTGTTTTATTTTATTTTATTTTAAAAAAGTATATAATATTTAAAAAAAATGAGTATTAAATTATGGTTAAGACATGAAGTTAAACCTATGGAACATAGGGCTGCTTTATCTCCAGAAGCTTGTAAAATGTTATTACAAAATGGTAAGTAATTAAGATAGACTCTAATTATAAAATATATATACTAACATAGATATATAGGCTTTGATATCACTGTAGAAAAATCAAATGCAAGATTCTTTAAAGATTCAGAATATGAAAAGTAAATCTTAATATTCAAATACTTTTATTTTATATTGAATTTAATATTATTTAATAAATAGAGTAGGGTGTAAAATTGTAGAATCCGAAACTTGGGAAAAAGATGCTAGTTTAGATACAATTATAATTGGATTAAAAGAATTACCAGAAGGAGATAGTCCATTGAAACATGAACATATTTTCTTTGCTCATTGTTTTAAAGAACAAACAGGATGGAAACAATTAATTAAAAGATTTACAGATGGTAGTGGTACTATTCTTGATTTAGAGTTTTTAGTTGATGATATCGGTAAATTTTATTTTTAATAAAAATTTTAATTTATTTTAATTTATTTTAATTAGGACGTAGAGTAGCTGCCTTTGGTTATCATGCTGGTTTTACTGGTTCTGCTGTTGGTATTGACTTATGGTGTTATAAAACTGATAAATCTTTAGGGTAATTTAATTATAAATTATTTTATTTTTTATTTAAATTAATATATATATATATATATTTATTATTATTATTATTATTATTATAGGGAATATCCTCCAATTAAACCATATCCAAATGAAACTGAATTAATTAATTCTATTAAATCTCGTTTAGCTTCAGCTGGTAAATTAATTCCAATTAATAATATTAATAACTTAATTTTTATTCTTATTTTTATTAGTAAAAGTAAACAATGGCAAATATCCTAAAGTTATGGTAATGGGAGCTTTAGGTCGTTGTGGTAAAGGTGCTGTAGATTTTGCTACTGCAGTTGGAATTCCAAGGTAAATTAAATTAATTTATAACTTCAATAACTAAGTAACATAATTTATTATTAGTGAAAGTTTATTAAAATGGGATTTAGAAGAGACTAAAAAAGGAGGACCATTTTCAGAAATATTAGAAGCAGACATTTTTGTTAATTGTATTTATCTCACTAAAAAGATCCCCTCTTTTATAACTTCAGAAACAATTAATAACCCATCAAGAAATTTAAAAGTATTAGTTGATGTATCATGTGATTATACATCGCCCAATAATCCAGTGCCAGTTTATCATCAAGGAACTACATTTGATCATCCATATATTGAAGTTAATAATTCAAATGGACCTACACTTAATGTAGTAGCTATTGATCATCTTCCTACTATGTTACCAAGAGAAGCTTCCATTGCTTTTTCTAAAGATTTATTACCTACTTTATTAGCACTTAAACATAAAAATACTTCCCCCGTGTGGCAAAGAGCTATTAAATTATACCATGATAAAGTTAATGAAGCGAAACAAGCTCAACAGTCTAATCTTTAAGTTGAATGATTGATAAATTGATAAAATAAAAAGTAGTTTTTATTTGTTTATAAAGAATTGAATATTTCTTATGAAATTTAAAGATATTTTGAGTTTATGCTGTTTTAGTATGCTTCAATTATTATATTAATACTTTTTTTTAAACTAATATATATAATGAAGAAATAATTACTTGTTTATTAAAATATTAAGTTTATAAAGTATAAATTATTTTATAACAAC
This sequence comes from Batkoa obscura, assembly GCA_030770535.1. NCBI lineage: Eukaryota > Fungi > Entomophthoromycota > Entomophthoromycetes > Entomophthorales > Batkoaceae > Batkoa > Batkoa obscura. The sequence continues at coordinate 966,356 of JASVEC010000013.1, read as the reverse complement.
TAAAACTAAATTCAATTTTTTTTAATTAATAAAACTAAATCAAATATATGGTGATGTATTTTTTTGTTTAATAATTTTACTGACAATCTTTCCACTCAAATAGTGCTTAAAAGATAGAAAAAGTAATGATGTGAAAGTTGATACTTAGTGGTCGAAGTTAAAAGCTACTCTTGCTTAATTAACTTGCCTTGAGTCGAACGGTCTTAGTTTATATAACTAAGATAGACTTAACTTAATAGAAATAGTACGTAATAAGCTACGAATTATGTAAACAAATACAATGGAAGATACTACCGTAAAATCTATATAAGATGTTGTCAGAAAGACTTAGTGACTTTATTAACGATACGTTATCAGGGAGTAATCCAATTAAAAAAGCCTCGAGTTATCATATTGAAGAATCTCTTTTATACTCCAATAAGTATGGATATCAAAACGAGAGGATAATATTGTTTGCAATATGAAGTTATAAATTCTCGCAGCAAATCAAAATAAAGGACTCTGAATTGATTGTATTTGAACTTGAGAATACAGCAACTTAAGTGATTGTTGTGTTATAATCAAGTTTTAATTTTATATATGGGGATGTATTTTTGTGTTTAAGAATTTTACTAACAATTTTTCTGCTCAAATAGCGCTTAAAAAACGAAAAAAATAATGAAGCCAAAAAAAACAGCCCCATATTCTGTTTTGCTTAACTAGTTTAATTACTATCTTAATTGAAATATGATAATTATTGGTTTTAAATGTATTAATATAAAAAAAGATTAAATTAATATATTCTCATTTATTAATACTAATGTTGATTTGTTTTAAATAATTAAATATTATTAACTTAAACTGAAATAAAACTTAGAATTAATTTAAAAACTTAATTTTTAAAATTATTATAATGTTAAATAAAAAATCAATTTTACAAAATTATAAACAAATAAATAAAATTGAATTTATTTTTTAAATTTTTGCTTAATTATTTTCAAGTTCATTTTTGTAATCTAAGTAAAATTATATTAATGAATTCAAAAAACTAAGTAAAAATTAAACTAAGAATTTAAACTTTATTTAAATTAAATTAAAATGACTAAAAATTAAAACATCAAAGTAAACTAAGCGTTAGAAAAGGAGTGTAGCTCAAAACTAGACAAATTTCAAAATACTTGTGTTAAATATATTGAAGTAAGATATATTTGATTTTTTTTCTAATTAGACTCAAAATTTTGGTAAAACTTGATATTATTCGCTATGTTTTCTACTGCTCAACTAATCCTATTTAATGATTAAAATATAAAAAGAATAGGATTGTATGAGACAATGGGATATTTTTAAACTAAACTATAATTTCATATTGATAAAGAAAAATAAAAGATGGAAGATGAAGTAAATAAAAAAACAATAAATTAGACTTGCTTTAAAATATAGTTATAAAAGGACTTTACATTCAAAATAAATACAATAAAAAGCACTTGAAAATTTCGGTTTAAAATTAAATATTTAACCAAAAAACTCAAATTTTGAAATTTTGAAATAAATTTTTATTTATAAAAGAATTTCAATACTCAAAGAGCGATTTAATATTTCTTCTTATGAGTTTTAGCAAGATGATCAGTAAATTCTTGGTATGGTGATTTAGAGAACTTAGTTTCAGTCCAGAGATCTGGGGTGAGGAAAGCGTAGGTGTTACCAATAGCAGCAAAGGTAGCTTTAACAAAGTTACCAAGAGTTCTGGTAGAACCACGGGAGGAGGTATAACAATCAGTAATACCAGCAAGTTGAAGTACCTTCTTTGGAGTTGGTGCAGCAACAATACCAGTACCACGTGGGGCTGGTACTAAACGAGTAATAACGGAACCACACTTACCAGTGACCTTAATTGGTACGGTATGGGGTTCACCAAGATTAGTTCCCCAATAACCACGACGAACTGGAATAATAGAAAGTTTAGCAAGAATAATTGCACCACGAATAGAAGTAGCTACTTCCTTAGAGCACTTAACACCAAGACCAATATGACCATCACCATCACCAATGACAACGAAAGCCTTAAAGCGGGTACGTTGACCAGCAGTAGTTTGTTTTTGAACTGGCATAATCTTCATGACTTCATCCTTAAGTTTTGGTAAAAAGAAATCAACGATTTGGAACTCCTTAATTGGGAGAGAGAAAAGGTAAATTTGTTCAATGGATTTGATCTTACCATCTTTGACAAGACGTCCAAGCTTAGTAACTGGGACCCATTCCTTTTCTTCTTGTCTTCCACGGCCACCACGTCCACGGCCACCACGACCACGTCCACGGCCACCAGCTCCACGACCACGACCAAATCCACCACGGGAGCCACGAGTATCGGCTACAGCACTGTCAGCCATTCTAATAATGGTTGTTCGATGTAGGGTTTAAGAAAATGAGTTGAGTTTAAATCGACCTTAAAGCTGATATACAAATGATAAATGGTTTTATTAAAAAAACGCTTTATCAAAACAAACAATAAGTTAGAGAGAACGAGTCAAAAATGAAAATTTCAGGTCATTTATATACGACCCTTTACCCATGAAAATTGTAAAAATTTTATGCCAATCAAAAGTGATAACGTATTTTTTGATTGGCTAAAATGAAAATTTTTTCTATTTTGAAGAATTTTAAATTACGATGGGTTAAATTTTAATGAGATATCCATAAAGTAAACGGCTTTCAATAGTCATTTCTTGATGATAGTATTCTAAATAAAAAAGATAAACAGAAGTATAATGATACAAAGATATTTATTCCATCTATCAATTTATGCAATAAAAGTTAAAAAAACATTGTTGAAGTAAAATTCTAGAAAGTTCATAAAATTGCTTTCAAACGATAGAAAGTTAATTTATTTTAAACTCAATGAAGATAGAAAGAGATTTTTATTTTTTTATATAAGTAAATTGAGATTATTAATTTTGAATGGGATTTTAATCATTGATTTTTAAATAGTGGCTTTCAAATTAAAAAGATAAAAAATTCAATGATGATTGGATTGGAAGTTTTTGCATCGAATCAATTGACGCAAACTCAAAATATAAATGCAATAAAAGATAAAAAATATTCACAAAGTGTTACTTTTGAAGTACTTTTTAGTTTTATCATTTTTTTCATTAAGTGCTATTAACTGTAAAAAATGCTGATTTTGTTAAAAAAAATACATCTCGTTTTAAAAGCAAAACAGCTTGATTATTTTAGTTTAAAATAAATTTTGATAATTCTTTATATTCAATATTGATTAATTGTTAGTTTAAAAACAATTTTCGAATTCATATAAAGTAATTACTTGTATCTAACCAAATAAAAGACATTTACAAATATTTATTAAACTTATTGATCTTTTATAATAAGAAATTAAAGATTTTTTATATTTAAATAGAAATATAAAATTTACATAAATAGTTTTTATTGGATTTTTTTCAGAAAAATTAAAAATTATTTGAAAAAAAGCTATAAACTATACAATTTCTATTATAAATATTATAAAAGCTTAATAAACATTTATTTATGAAATTAATTTAATTTATAAAAGAATAAAGGTTAAAAACTTAAAAATAAAAATAAATCAAATATTATTTTATTTTAAATATTTTTATTTGTTAATTTAAAATAATTAAAATTAATTTTTGTATAAATGCTTTCAGTTGAATTTTAAATATTAAAATATGGGGATGTATTTTTTTGTTTAAGAATCTTACTACCAATTTTTCCGCTGAAATAGTGCTTAAAAGATGAAAAAAGTGATGAAGCCAAAAAACACTCCCATTTAATAAATATTATGATTTTAATTAAAATTATATTAATTTTTTAAATCTACTAGATATTAAATAATAATATAATTTAATATTATATTTAATAAAGTATAAATATTTTTAATACTTTATATTTTTTATATTTTTTATATTTTTTTTAATACTTTTGTTTCTTTCATACTTTTTAAAAATTATATTTGCTTTCTTATTATCAGCAGTTAAATTATTAATTTTATTATGTTTATAAATAAAAATCTCAAATTTTAAAATTAATTAATTAATATTTTTTATTTTACCTAATGCTTTAAAACTATTTTTCCATTATAATTTTTTTTCAAATCTTTATATTATAACTTTTTTATAACGCTTACGTGAAATAATGCTTATCAGCTCTCGGATTAATTATAAGATAATAATGATTTAACTTGTTTACAAAACTAGTTGTAGTCTTGTAATCAATTTGACCATGATCCATGTGGTATAATCAATCCAGAGGTCCCTTATTTTGATTTGCTGCGAGAATTCCTAACTTCACATTGCAAACAATATCATCCTCTCGTTTTGATATTCATACTTATTGGAGCATAAAAGAGATTGTTCAACATACTAACTCGATGCTTTTTAACCGAATTACTCCCTGATATCGTACCATTAATAAAGCCACTAAGTCTTTCTGACGACATCTTACATAGATTTTACAGTAGTATCTTCCATTGTATTTGTTTTACATAATTCGTAGTTTATACGTATTATTTCTATTAAGTTAAGTCTATCTTAGTTATATAAACTAAGACCGTTCGACTCAAGCCAAGTTGACCAAGAAATAGCTGCTTTTAACTCCTACCACTGAGTATCAACTCTCACATTTAGCAAAAAGATCAAAATCAAAATTTAAACTACCATTTATTTTATAATTTTTTTAAATATATAATATAAAAACTTTTAAAATTTAAAACAATTTCTTATATCTACCTATATATTAATTTTTATAAACTTTTTAAATAAAAGCTTTTTAGATATTAAATTAATTAAACAGTTTTTTATATATAGGGGTGTTTTTTTTGGTTTTATTACTTTTTCCATTTTTTAAGCACCATTTGAGTGGAAAGGCTATCAGTAAAATCCTTAAACAAAAAAACATATCCTCATATTTTAAATTATAATTTAATATTTTAAATAGATAACTAAAATAAACTTTACCTACTGTTTCATTATTTCCAAATATAAAACACTGAATTTTAACATTAACATAGCTTGTTTATTATAGTAATTTAAATTTATTAAAACTGGATTTATTTTTATTTTTATTTTTATTTTTGTATTTTATTTAAAGTTTGGAATTATTATATGACTTTTATTATTTAATTTTTAATAGTTTTATTAAATATGTCTTTTAAATATTAATATGAAATTTACATAATTTATATAACTTTTTATTATTATTATATTTTTTGTTTATTTTTGTTTTATTTCTTATTACTGTATTTATTTTGTCTTTAAATAATTTTAAAAAAATTATATACTAAGCACATATATAATATAAATCTGTTTTTTTTACTGCATTTTTGAAATTATTTAATATGTGTTTAAAGAATATTGACTTAGATGCTGCTTTATTTTTTAAATTATTAAAATATTTATTATATATTATCTTTTTACTTTTATTTAATATATATATTATTTAATAAATATTGTGAAACATCGCTTTATTAGCTCTAAGATTGATTATAATATAATAATCAATTCAGAGTTCCTTATATATAGCCACCCAGTTGGAATATAAAAGAGATTCTTCTACATACTAACTCGAGGCTTTTTAATTGAATTACTCCCTGATAACGTATCATTAATAGAGTCACTAAGTCTTTCTGACGACATCTTATATAGATTTTATAGTATTAAATCTATCTTAGTTACATAAACTAAGACCGTTCGACTCAAGGCAAGCTAATTAAGCAAGGGTAGCTTTTAACTCCTACCACTGAGTATCAACTTTCACAATATTTATTACTATTATTCATTATTTTCAAATGATTATGTTAATTTCTATTTATATTGAATCTAAAACTCTTATATTTATCAAAAATATATATTAAAACTATAATTGGTAATAATGTTACATTTTATTTTTTATTTTTTATTTTTTTAAAACATTAATTTTATATATTACTTAATTAAATTTATTATTATTAATAGTAAACTTTAATAGTATGTTTTTATTTTATTATATTATAAAATGGTATAAACTCTGGATTATTATAAATAATTGTTAAAATCAATATAAATAAATCATAATGTTTATATTGTGTGCTTTTTTTATCATATTAAGATTTTTAAAAATTCTATTTTAAAGTTTAATTATAAAAGCTTATATGGGGCTGTTTTTTTGGCTTCATTATTTTTTCCATTTTTTAAGCGCTATTTGAGTGGAAAAATTGTTAGTAAAATTCTTAAACACAAAAATATACCCCCATATGAGGATGTTTTTTTTGGTTTCATTATTTTTTCCGCTCAAATAGCGCTTAAAAAATGGAAAAGGTAATAAAAGCAAAAAAAAACATTCCCATATAATTAAAAGAAATAAAATGACTAAAATAAGTCTTTTAAGTTAAATTTTTTTACTTAATTAAGTTTTTTTAAATTTAATCAATTATATATTAAAGATCTATAATTAAAACTTAAAATTTAAACTAATTAAGTAAATTCTGAAACTAATTTAAACATCCTTATATATTTTAAAATTTTATTTACTTCAAAATAAATTTTACTATGTTTTATTAAAAAAAATTTAATGTTTTTATAAAATTATATAAAAACACAATCTACATAGTTTTTCTAATGTTAGAATAATAGTAATTAGAATTAAAACTATCAAACACTGTTAAACACTATTTAGAACATAATAAAAAATTATTAGATTTATTATTATTTATTATTATTTAGTTTATTCAATTTAAAATATTTACAAGTATTTATAAAATAATTAAAAAATAGCTTAAAAATCAGTTTAAAACAATATAAAAATTTTATAGTATATTTTTTATTATAAATAAAAACTGGTAAAAAACCAGTCCAAGCAGTTAAAGTCAAATTTAAAAAAAATTTTAAGCAAGCAAAGATTAAAGTAATTTAATTTTGATAAGGGTAAATTTATCAAATTTAAACTTAGTCAGCAATTTTTATAATAAAAGTTAATACTTTATATAAAAAACTATTATTTAAATTTAAACTTAATAAAACTACCTCTATTAGTTTAAATTACTTTAATTTTTGCCCACTTTTTTTACTTAATTTTAGCCGCTCAGACTATTTTTTACCTGATAAGGGATGAAATTTAGTCCACTAATCATTGCTCAATTAAAGGTAAAGAACAAATATAAGTGGACTTTTATCAAAATTGGCCTATTTTTTTACAGTTAAGTAAATTAAGAAAAGGAACTTTTATTTTATTTTTAAATTTTTTCAAAAATATGTATAACAAAGCAAAAGACAGTTTGTCCAAGGGATTTGCTTACTTACGTAAACAACTTGGTAATCCAATCTCCTCTGAGCCTGAGGATGGTCAACAAAACGACAGCAATACTGTTAAGCTCGAAAGAGAAGAATCCAGTGCCCTCGGCGTTGTTGCAGAAGGACAGTTAAGCATTCAAAATGATGTTACTGTTGAAAGCAATGTTGATGAAAACAGTAAGCCATAATATAAATGAATAATATAGTCAAAATAACTCATTTAATTCCTGAAGTCCCTTCAGTTAAAACCGTTGCAAGTAATCCTGTTTTTGACTCAATAAAAAGAGTTAGAATGCTTGACGAAATTAAACAATCAAAAGATGGAAGAGATGTTTTCGTGTTTGGTAATGTTGGAGAATGTAAGATATGAGTTTACTGTATCTAGAAATACACTAATTTTTATTTGTTTTAGTCGTACATGTCAACGAAATGAACATTGTAAATGAGAATGATGTTCTTAAGATTGCTAAAGATGGAGAGTTAGCTCCCTATAAGCCAAGTTATCCAACTTTAATTACCACAAACGGTTATCCATATAAAAGAGATCACGGTGCTGGTTTAGCGAACCAGAGTTTTTTCTGCTATGCAAACGCATTCTTACAGTGCATATTTAATCTGAATTTATTCAAAGATTTAATCATGTCTCAAGTACAATTCAAATGTAGGTTAATTTTATTTGTATTTAATAATACTTATATTCTTAAAGGTATCCATGGGTTTAAGAATGAGTCCACATGTTTATTATGCTTCTTTCGAAAAGCATTACCATCAATTTACAGTGGTGAAATTATAGAGACTTATTTTTTTGGATTGTATTATTATATTGAAGGTAAATAATATTTAACTGATGCTATAACGATGCTGACTATTTTAGGACAAATGATTAAGGCCGATACAAGTACTAACGCAATGAGAGATACATCTGAATTTGGCTTACTTTTGCTTGAATTGCTTGAAAAGTGCTTTGCTAATATGATTAATGATTGGTAGGTTAACTAGTAGTATACAAAAACTTTAACTAATAGTTTTATTAGGTCATTTTATCACATTAACAAAATGGATAACCCAGTTTGTCAAGTATTTAGTACAATTATGAGAGATACAACTTTATGTGGCTTAACGGGACATGAGTCAAATCATTTTTTTACTGATTTTTTTTTGGAAGTTCCAATATTGAAATATTACCAGACACCTGATGGTGTGTTTGCTTATCCTCTTGAAAACATTTATGAATGTTTAAATGAAAAATTTGCAGTTGAAGATATTGAATTTAAATGTTCACAATGTGGTGAGGAAGAGCCACAATGTAAAAATGAATGTAGAGGTGGTAAAAAGATTCACAAAATAAGTAAACCTGCAAAGGTTTTATTCATTAAACTTAACAGAGTTGATGACATGGATCCTACAACAAAAATTGAAAGTTCGGTCGAGTTCCCAACTATGTTGGATGTATCCGAATACACAGTCAATGATCAGACTGCCAAGTATCAATTAGACTCTATCATTTTACATGATAGTGCAGTAAATAGTTCACAAGGAGGGCACTATATTACGGTTATTAGGAATGATAAGAATCAATATTATTGTATGGATGACTCTAGGAAACCAAGGTTAATTAACTTTGAAACCGAAAGAGAAAATTTATATAAACAAGCCTGTTTTCTATCTTATGTTTTGGTAGAAAAAGGGGAAGTTGAAGAAAAGCAATATAGCTATATTGAGTTAGCTAAAAACCATTTAAAGAAAGGTAACTTATTGTGTTTATTTAAATTTGGCTAAATTTTTTTAATTAGATAAAGTAGATACTGTGACTAATAAAAAGAAACTCAATAAAAAGAAGCTTAATAAAAAGAGCCTTACGCAGGTACTAAGGGCTAAAAAGAGAAGATCAGAAAATGATGATCAATCCCAAACAGAGAAAAGTGTAAAAAAAGTATTTAAAAATTAAATTATTTTATTTTAAGAAATTATTCAAATAAATTATCGTTATTATTATGCTAAACTTTATAAACTTTTAATTCTAGAATAAAGAATTAAGTATGTTTTTAGATTGACTAATTGGTAATTATTTAAAATTGATAGGTAAGACATAATTATAACAAAATTCAACCATATTACATTTTCTATTCTACTCATATTTACACTAACGTTCAAGTATGACAGAATTAGATATGTAATATTTATTTCATTTAATGAAGTTCTATACTTTTAATGTTTTAATATTAAGACCTATAACACAAACCAATTTCCTTTCATTAGTGATCCTTAACTACCTTTAAATTGTTTTTATTTAATTAAGTTTATCCTTCTTCAACCTCAATATCCTCAATATCGGGCAAAGGAAATTTAAGAATAGCAGCAATACCAGACAACTGATTGAGTTCTAAAACAGATTATAACTAACGTTTGTAAAAATAAAAATAAAAATCTTACGCTCACCAGATATATGTAAACTTGAAAAAACAAGTGCTTCACCACCTGAATTCCTTGTCTGTTGTACCATTTTATTATACATCTTCCTTGTTGGAATATCAGCTGATCTAATATAAAAAAGATTACTAAACTATACTTTTATATTCCCGTCTACATAATTTCTACCTAAATAATTCGTCCGTAATTAAAAGTGTTTGAATAGCTCCAGATTGATTTGCTAATTTGACATGTTGGATACCGTAAAATGCACGATCTGGGTCCCTATCTAGCATGGCATAAAATTTGTCCAAGGCAGATACTTCACGGGTGGCTTTAGTGTCACTCATCTTGATCTTAATCGTTGGATCTGCCATCACTTCTTGTAAGGCATGCTTGTGTCCGCTTGAAGCATGGATTGCAATAAATTTAAATTTGTTTTGTAAAATTACTTTATTGTCTTGTTTCTACATTTTTAATATTAGTTTTTAGTATTTATATAATAAGTTGATATTTACTATCGCTTGGTCAAAGATATAGCTATAAAATTGATCCTAAATAATTTAGTATTAAATTTTATAGCAATATAGTAGTTTACTTTTATAAACCCAGGCCCAGCAATAATAATAACCTTTAATACTTCAAAATTAAAATGTAATATCAACGCTTGATAAACTTGCTCGAAGAATCTTAGTAAACCCTAGTAATAAATGCAGTTAGTTCAAACCAATTTATAATAAACTAAATTTACTTTCTCGTGATTTGTAACTGATCCTCTTCTTTTTCTTGGAATGGGCGCCTCGATCCTTTGCCTAACTATGGTCATATGACTTGTGACCAAACAAACGTTAGCAAGCCCTTAGAGAAGATAAGTAATTAACCTTGAAACTGGTTTTATTATTTTACCTTCTTGTAGCACAATAGCGGCCACTTCTGCACTTTTGGTAACGTCACAAGCATCCTTAATTCTCTCCATATCCATCGAATCCCAATGTTCTTTAATTAACGTGAACGTTTGGTTTAGTTCCAAGTCAATAGTATGAAAAGCACCCAGCTTTAATAGTTTTTAGTTAAATCAATTAAAATGCTGGCTTCACTTACTTTGATATATTTATTTTCCGTTATATTTTTACCGTTAATTCGAAGAAGACAGGTAGAAGTATCAAACTCGATCTCAGTTATTGAGATTGTTATTGTTAACTTTACTCGTGTACTATCCGCTGAGCCTGTAGCAGTGTCTAATCGTACGCGTCTAGTTTTGTCTTGTTACTTTTGTTTCTTTTAGTTGTATGTAGTTTTTCTTACCTCTCTGTACTCGACTTTAATTGATCCCCTTTATTTAATAAATTATATACATGCCACATGTCTTCGTCTTCTTCGCACGTTAAGCGCACATACCCTGAGCCATCCCTTTCTATAGATTTTGATAGTAGTTTCATGCTATCAAGTTTAATTTGCTAATTAGACTAAAATGGGTTTTTTGAGCTTATTTTTTTTGTAATTAAAGTGACTTTATTAGGTCATTCGAAATATTCCAGTATAGATTCATGCATATCAAAAAACTGGTCAATTATTAGTTGCAATACCATCAAAAAATTTACGCTAAAAAATTTTCATTTTTACTATTAAGAAAAATTTACTATTGCAACCAAAAATTGGTAGTTTTTTATGCACATGAATTTGTGCTAGAACAATGTGAACGACCTAATATGGGGTGTTTTTTGGTTTCATTATTTTTTCCATTCTTTAAGCGCTATTTGAGTGGAAAAATTGTTAGTAAAATTATTAAACAATAAAATACATCCCCATATACAGCTGTTGTAACTCTATCATGACCTAATTTGTAATAATTTTTAGAGCTAGATGATTGTTTGGTTTTTTAATAGCTAAATTATATTCCAGTTTGATTTTAGCAAAATTGTATTTTAAATGAATAGTTAATAATTTTAGTAAAGTTGGAGCAGCTATAAATTTAATTTAAACTTGAATTGCTAAACTTGAATGGTATTTAAAACTATTTTATGATGTTATTATTACTCATTTGAGGTTTATTTATATTTATGGCTGTAATTTATAAGAATATCTAGAATAACATTATTTCGAATTTTAATAAGTCAAAGCAATGTTATGTCACTTTATTCAATGAATAAAGAAATTTTAATAGTAAAAATTTACTTCTAGTATTACTATTAGTAACTCAAAATTTGCTACAGGCCAGTAGCACTTTTTATGAAATTTCATTAACTACATCAGTACCTATAGCTATAACAAATATAAAAACTAGCATGAATAATTCTGTCTCGACTATGCATATCGTTAGTATTTAAAATGATATATAATAATAAGGTTAGCTACAATGGTAGCTGAACAAAATATTACACTCTTTTTTGAAAAAGTTGTTAACTAATACAAAATCAAAAACTATTAAAAAAATTATTTACTATTATCTAAGTCAGTACATACAATAAAAGTAACAATGTTAGTGAAAAGTATTATACATACTTGTATAACTTCTAATTTTTAATCATTGAGCGTGTCAGGTTAAATTAATCTCCACAAAAAATATTTTATAAGTAAAAAATTTACAATTAGAAATTTAATAAACTTCAATAAAAAGTATATTCTAGAAAATTTAATGAAAAACAATTAAAAATTAATAAAGTAAAATAACAAAATAGTAAAATGTTTTAGATGCTTAAAGTCGATATTTGAATGATGTCATTTAAAAATATTTATTTATCATAAAGTTAAAATAAATTGATATAAAATTGAAAAAAATAAAGTTTAGTTAAAAAATAGATTTTAGAGTCTATTTAAACATCATTTTTAGTTTAAAGTTAATAGTTTAAAGTTAATAGTTTAAATGTTCTATATTATTATTGGTATAAGAAAAGCATAGTGCTATTTTAATAATATATAGTTATTACACAAATCCTCATCTTTTTATATTTATTTTTATTATAGATATGTCTCTTTAAAAAGCATTATAAAAAGCGGTTGTGTCTAATGATTTTTTTATTCAATGTTATTAAACGTTTATTTATAAATTCTATTACTAAATACTTCACATATCATTATGCTTGCTTTGGTAACTTTACTATATGTTAACTTCAACATTTAAGGTGATAGAAACGTTAAAGTCGTATATTTTTATTATTTGTATAAAACTCAGATTTTTACTCTTAAAAGAATTCTGATATCAACTTAATTAAATACAAACAAATATAAAAATTGCGGATCAATTTTAAAAATATGTTCAATTCAATATTATTGTTATAAACAACTTATAATGTAAATCAAAAAATAATTTATACTAAGAATAAGAAAAAAACATAAAAGTATATATGATACTGGTCAATAGTTAGTTGGGAGTTGATTAGATGTCAGGTTAAAATTAGGGATTAGCTAGTATTAATATTTATCTAAATATCAGAAGGCTGGTTTTTATTTACTGTATATATTAATAATATCGGTTTATTTTTAAACTATATAAAACAAAAAACCATAAACTATGTTTATATAAAATAAACACTTTTCTCTTTAGGATAAGGGTGAAAAAATTACACTTATTCTTATAAAAGTGTGTCACCCTTAAAAGCAAGTTTGGTTGGATCATTTTGAAGGTTAGTCTAGAAATAGAATTTTTTCTAAAAACAAGTCAAGCATTAAGTTGAATTTGGCTTTTAAATTTTATCAAAGCTAACTTGATTTTAAATAATAATGTCACACTTTCCTTAACAAAAATAGGAGAGCTAATAAAAATCTGCTAAATACTGCAGATAAATATTAGAGCAACATATAATTTATCTTTTATGCTATTTTTATTATATGACTATTCCTTTTGTTTCATTTTTTAGTCTGTCTTTATAAAGATGAAATCAGAAAAATATTAATCAGCCAAGTATACAAATGCACTCACTTATGTCTACTCCAGTATAAATTTAAATGTACAGATGCTTGGAAAAGGATGAATTCAGAATATTATAATATATATAATGTCAAACAATATTTACATATGGTTCATAAGATGATACATTGGAAGTAGCCAAATAGTGACACATGAATTAATCAGAAGGTAAGAAAGTTGCAAAGTCAACTTAAAAATCAGAGTTTTATAAAATTAAGCTTAGGATTTAGATTGAATTCGGTTTCCCACTAAATTGTCCTTAATAGAAAATATGAAAATATGAAAATAGATAGTTTCTCAATTTATAAACGGCTTTAAAGGTTATGAAAAAACATTAAGTAACTTATAGAGATGTAAATGTACATAAACAAAGATGAGTAAAACAAAAGGTTTAAAAAAACTAATAATGGTATTTGGAAAACCTAGCTACAAATTAACAAATTCAAAAAATTCAGGACAAACGGGTAACAAAACATCATACTAAATAAAGTTAGCTCTTATGGTCTTCGGTGTGGGAGTTCATGTGAATGCTGATGCCACCAAAATTTTAGCAAAGAGAGAAAACGTAGCAAATACGGTATATGATTTATTCATAAAAGGTGACTAGGCTTGATTTTATTTCGTTATCTAATTCTCACAACTAAACTAGCTTGTGAGGAAGCATCAGATGAAGGATTCCTTGGTACTCAACATAAGCCTGGGGATAAATTGGGTGGATATTCGTTTTTAACTTATCAATAGGTACTTGCTATAGTGTCTCAATTCTCGAGTGGGCTTGAACATCCTATTCAAAACGAGAATTTGTATTTGGGTAAAGAAATAAAAACAATAGCGATATATTCAAATAACTGCGGCGAGTAGATCATTGTTGAGTTAGGAATTTGCTTTAGAAACCATACAATAGTGGGGTTATATGATGCGTATGGAAAAGATAAGCTGGGCTATATTATTGATCACCCAGAAATTGAAACGCTTATCTTAAATTATTATAAGTTGTTGTTTTTATGGGAAAATAAGGTTAATTTACAGCAGATTAAGCTACTGATTTGTATTAATCCAGTTAGTAATGGAGAAGATGAAACTATTTTGTTAGATTGGACAAAAAACAATAAAGTAATACTGTTTTCTTTTAACAAAGTAGAAGCTATAGGAAAAGACAGCCCGTTTATTCGAGCCCTCCTAAACCAGACTCTACCTGTGTTATCACATATACTTCTGGTATTACTCGTCCACTTAAAGAGGTAGTTACAACTCATTTAAGCTATTTGGATTTCTTATCGAGTAAACAAGAAATTTCGGGGAGTCAAAGCCCTTTATTACTTTATTACGTATTCGTATGTACCCTTAATTCATATTTATGAAAGATTTAATTTGATGTATATTATCTACTGCCAAGGTAAAATAGAGTTCAATTGAAATGCTACCTTTAGCCTTGAAGGTGTACAATTCCTTCAACCTACTTCATTATTGATATTCTCTAGATTATTACGAATGATTTATAAGTTGGTAAATGGGGATTGTAGTCTTAAGGGTTCCAATGTTAAGTTATTAAATGAAGCTATCCAGAATAAATCAGTTGATTATGAAAATGGGTTAGGTGTTAAATCTAAAAAGTATAATCATTTGTTTGAAAAATATAAAGCATTTTTTGGTGGTCAAGTTCAATTGTTTGGGGTTACCGCTGCACCTATATCATCGAAAACCTTGAAAACTGTAAAGTTAGTCATGTCGGCAGATGTTATAGAAGATATTAGTATATTACTAATATGTAAACTATTATTGAATTGGTTTAGACTATGATATAACAGAAGGATCAATTATTTCAATAAGCTACAAATCAGGCCTTGGTTCAGGTAGCATTGGGCCGCCCTTACATAAGTAGCTTTATTTTTGATTATTAGTTTATTTCTTACTCCTCTCTTATTTTGATGTCAGCTTAAATTAATTGATATACCAGAGAGAGTATTTAGTTAGTGATAAACCAAGTCCACAAAGTAAAATTTGTGTTCAAACCCTTTGTGTATTTCAAGGATATTTTAAAAATGATGAAGCCACAAAAAAGCATTTACTAATGATGGGTTTTAATTGGAGATATTGGAATGATAGATGAGAAAGGTAGAATACACATTATTGGTGGAAAATCTTATATGTATAAGTTGGATAACGGTGTTTTATAATGTGATTCTCAATTATAGACATTAATAGTTTTTAGCTTGTCATGTATTGCCCGAAAGAATAGAAAAAGTTGTTAATTATTATAACTTAGTTTTACAGTCTTTCGTATATGCTCAGTCTACTGATTATCATGTGGTAGCTTTAGTTATACCTGAAGAAAACAATTTTTTAAGATGGGCAAAAAAGCAGCTAAATAATTTCAGCTTAACTATGGAACAGGTATATAAAAATTGTATATTAAGACATTTGTTATCAAATGGGTTAGAAGGGATGTATAAAGATAGAGAGCTTGTCAGGTAACCACTTTTGAATTTTACTGGTTTTTTATAGTTATTTTAGTTTTGAAGTTGTTGAGTTTATCCACATCCATCCTATTCCTCTTACTTTACAAAATAAATTATTGAATAATACGTAGGTCTCTCTAAAATTTTATTTATCAGTTTACTAATCTACTTTTTAGTTATAAAATGAAGTGTCATACTATTATTGAAAGTTCTTACCCATTCTTCAAAAACTTTATTCTAAATAAAACTATTACATGCTATTAAAGCCAATGTTATTAGAAATTCATTAAATACTTATGAAGTTATAGTGTTATTATGCTGATTTACCAATATTACGAGATAAGTAGAGTTATAACTTAAATATTTTTTATATTAGCTGGTATCGTGTCTTATATACATTCATTCTACCTTAATTAAGCAAAAAAAATAGTTTAATAACAAACATAATCCTAGAAATTAAATCAAAAACATGTACAAAAAGCCGAAATTTAAAAGGAACAATACGTTGGCATAAAGGTAAATTCAAAACAAGCGGAAACATGATAATTTAATCTCATAACCTTAAAAATAAACCATAATGTAAAATTTTTATTCATTTTAGTGATCTGAAACTTAATAGAAGCCCAAAAATAAAATAAAAAACAAAGGCATTATTACTGCACAATTTAATTTAGGCTGGGTTAAATTTAAATTTTATTTGAGTTTAGTAAGCTTGGCTATATAGTATAAAAAAGAAAGTTATAAGAATAAAGAATAAATAATCGTGTTTTGTTTTTTTAACTGTAATTTGTATATATTTTTCATAAAGTTCAAGTGATGTTAGTACAGGGCTCTAAAACAATAATCATAATTTCCTCATCAAGTATTCTAGCTAATTTACTAGTGATACTGTTGTTAGTAAATCAACCCAGACGTCTATTATATAGCTTAAAAATAATAGCTATAACCACAGTTGTAGATTTATTAACTTCACTATTGTTTTTGATATTCTCGTTGCTAAACATATGGGATAAGATTAACACTGATTTCTATTGTCAAGTGATAGGCTCCTTAAGTCCATTGGCAATCATACTATCATGTTTATTAGTAACTAGTTTAGCGATAGAAAGATATAATGTAGTAAAATACGGGAAAAATATCAACAAAACCAAGCTACTAGCTATTATTTCATTACTATTATGCCCAGTTGTAGTCTTAACTATACTGTTAGTATATAATCAAGAGTATGCTCTAGCTCTATCAAATGAATATTGTATTGCCAAAAATTCAATGCTTGGTTTAGTTTATAAAGCATTGGTGACTTTAATTTTATTAATCTTATTGCCTTTGATAACTTACTATTATATAAAGATATTGATATTATTAGCCCGGGTCAACTTTGACAACCATGTTGTAATCTACCTAGATAGCATCAATGTTTTAAGCTATTCTATTAAAAAAGAAAATAAGTGGAATACTACCTGGATATTTGTCCGTTCAATTTTGATTATTTTAGCTTATAATTTGGTCTTAGTACCTCTTTTGGTCTCTAGTTTGTGGTCCACCATTGACCCAAAATCAAAACCAGAGGCCTTGGATCGAATCGGAGCTATCGCCATCTTTCTTATTTTTATTATTAATCCCGTGATTATACTGGGGCTTCATAGTACCCTGAGTAAAGATTTTTATAAATTGGTCTTTTGTAAAAAAGCAAGACAGTGAACTCAGTAAAACTTTAGGGTTTTTTCTTAATATAGTAAATGGCCCTTAAATAAAGTGTAATCAATTTTAATTTTTAGAAAGGTTTATTAGGATGTAAGGAAATAATTTAACTTTATAGCTCCATAACATTTATATATGAATTAAGCAACTTAATATCTTGTTTTTGACATCTTCGGATAGTTCAAACCTATGAAGTGAATAGGCAATCCACCTTAAAGCTTGTATTGAATCCGCCCTTTGTATCCTAGATTTTAACTTTGAAGCTTCAAACAATAAATTAATCAAAGCTAGAACTCTAGCTTTACAATCTTCAAATAGAGCACTCATTTCTTGGTTACTATCCTCTTGATTTAGAATGTTCAAATAAACAAAGATAGGATAAATAGACTGTAAAAAGTGGGGGAATGGATGTGGTACTTTTGTTTCAAAATAATAGTTACTATTAAAATCTAATATGTTATTTGAGCGACTACCATGCATCATAAAATAATAAATAAATATAATGTTCGCGGATCGATATAATACTCGAATTTTATCATAACTAAAATGAACCGGAGTAATAAACCCAAGTAATTGAGGGTAATATAAAAATATATATAAAATTGCAATAACAAACTTCAACTGCTTTTTAAATGGTGAATGAGTAATAAGGTCCTCCTTAAACTCAATTTCAACTCCCGTTTTTTCTAATGCCTGTTCAATATCTTTTCCAATCGGAAACTGAGTTTCTAGCCATTTTAATTTGTTTAATGCTTGTTGAAACTCGTGTTTTGATAAATTGTACTTTTCACTTGGAACATCTTCTGCCTTATAATTACAACCATATTCCATATTAATTTTTTGAATGTGAGAAGTGATGCTAACGAATACTTCTGTAAACACACGTCCATGAGTAGTGGTATGCATTTCAGCTCTACGAATATAAGGGAGGTTATTGGTCTCTTTATGATCGACACTAATATCGTTTTGTTGTAAGCTAGGGGGCATTCTAATATCGAATACTTCTGGAGAAAACTTAGAACTTAAGTCTGGGGAACTTAATTTCAAAACCAAAAATAACAACGATAGTCCTTTCCACAATTTTTTTATCTCGTTTTTATCTATAGTACTGAACCTTATCACTCCTTCTTCACAGTCAAGCGTTTGGAGTATCCTTACTGCTGTAATATAATGGCTTACTGCTAAATCAAAATCAAACAACGCTATACAGTTATAAGCTAAAAAGCCTAACGCTATGATTGTATCTAACTCTGGAGCTGCATAAGCTTGGGTTAATAGCTTCCTGGCTTTTTTCATATTGTTAAAATATAACTCATTATAATTAGGATCTTCTGGATCGATAGTAAATCGGGCTAATATAGAGATAAAAGTATAAGAAAGGACCGATGGATTCTTTTTTCTCATTATTCCGTTGACCCTTTCTTTTGGTAACCATAAACTATAGACATCTATCACGCTTAAAAATACTATAGCCCCTCTCTCGAAAAATTGGCCATAGTTTAAGCCTATTCTGGTATCCTTTCCTTTATCTGTATTATTTTCGTTATAATTTTTATTCATGTTTGAAATGAAATTGAATAGAGAGGTTTCAAAATTGCTGATTTGTTGAATTAAGTTTTCATTTTCGACTTCCAAACTCTCCTTTCTACCCTCTTTCAGTTTTTCATAAACCCAAGTAAGATAATCTAACCACAATCAATAAGAAAATTATTGTTATAACGCTTATTCTTCTATTTACCTCTAAACGGATTAACCTCTAACGAATGCCACGCTTTATTAACTTCAAAATAAATGATGTATTTTTTAACTATTTGCTCAAGCTGATCAATTCGAAATTTGATTTCATCCACTTTACTCCGTATTTTTATCCTGTCTCTGCTTTGCCTATTTGCCTTGTTATTTTTATCATTTAAAATCTGCTCAGCTGTTATTGTTTTGAATGTAATATTCATTTAAAAAAACACTTTTTTTATTTTTCATTTTTTATGCAAAGAATTAATTTTTTTGTTGTGCCATTTTATCCGAATTATAGCAAGGTTATAAAAAATGTATTGGGGCAATATCTTATTTATATCAAATTTTAAAATTTCAAAATAACTAAAGGGAAAATCGTGATTACAACAGTATAAAAAGATGATACATAGAATAAATAAATTTAAAAGCAATTAAAACTCCCAATTTTTTCGTTCTAATTTTATCAAAATATTCAAATCTAAAAGCTAAATTTTAGCGAATGATGTCATCCATAAAGCAGATTTTAACCTAATAAAATTTTAAAAAATTATTTTTACACTACAAAACACTTACAACTGTTGCAACTCTTTTGCAACAATTTAGCATCTCATTTAAGAAAAAAAATTATGTTAAAATTTAGCTAAAATATAAGAATTAGGGTTTAAAAAATTGACTATATAAATAATTTGATTATAAAATTTACCACTAAAAAAAATTGCAAAAGGGTTGCAAAATACCTGTAAACAAAAAAAAATTGAACAAGTTTACAAGCATTTTTTTACTAAAATCAAGGTCGTATCAATCAACTTATCAATTCTGATGCCGACCTTACTCATACAGTTAAGTCTGACTCTTAGAAGAGGGATACTTTAATACTATAGCATGGACAAAGACATAGACACCAATCGCTGGTTGCTTATGACCTAGAATGTGTTCATTAATTCTGTCGCTATTTACGAATAAACGCTTAGATGAAAAATTCCGATATATTGCAAAAATGGATTTAGTCTTTATAAGCCAAGATAGCATACAACTTAATTGTAAACATATAAAAGAAGCCCCGGTTTACCATCTGTGTTAATGTCATTACCATGAAAAAAGCAATATAGGCCAATTGATTAAGAGGATGATAAAGCATTTTTCGGTTTGGTTAGCTGTGTGTGGCTTTTTAATATAATTGAAAATATGTATTAATGACTTTAAAATGAGTACAATGAGTGAAATAATGACTGTTTAACAATAGCATATTTAGTAATGACTTACCATATTTACTGTTTACATATTTTAAAATTAAGTATTCATAAAAATTAATGAATTAATTAAAAGAGAGATGAAATTTCAAATATTTAATTTGAAATTTGAAGTGAATAAAATTAGCCATAATTCAAAGCATTTTTTGACTGTAGCGTTCAACTTTTTAAGCTGGCATATTTATGCTTGTTTCAGTTGGAGAAATTACACAAAATAAAGAGATTTTGTCAAAAATAAAGGCTAAAATATACAAATAGCTTTTATTTATGTATTAACTATTCAATATATTAATGTAGCAAATACGTGAACCTCGATTTATATCATGGCGACTTAACTAATTAGTTCTATTTTCGTAAATTAAAAGCTCCAGATAAAATAATAAATTAAAATAAAGGAACCTCTTATAATAGCTATAATTAAAATAAGCATAAAAAAGGTTAAATTTTCTAAAATTTATTTTCAAATGGTGGCACACCTTAAAACAATGCATTAAAAAATCAAATTCATTTAATGATTTTAGATATATTAATACTTTAAAAACAAAGCTAATTAGTATATAAACTACCAAAATGTCTCAAAATTTATTTATACATTTTCTACCTTTTTATTTATTTATTTATAAAATATCATGTTAAATAAAGTAGGCTTATATGTATGCTTTATTATAATATCCCTCTTGGGAGTTATAGCGAACTTCATCATTCAATTTATTTTATACAATTGCCCAAAGTTAACTTTAAATTTACGAATAGTATCTTTAAACTCGATCAATGATTTAATAATAAGTATAGTAAGTGTTATATTTTACATTTATTTACTTATAGCCGATGAACCACCAACTGATTCTCTAACTCAATTCATTGGCGCTTTTTATACTATTTTTATATTTACTTCAGTCACTCTGGTTGGTTTATTCACTATTGAGAGGTATCTAAAAGCTTGCTTTAAATATTCTTTGGATATGTTACTTATAAAAATTGTAATTATTGTGATGGGTTCAATAATAAGTATCTCGAGTATCACTCTAGCAATTTTAGGAGAATATCAATTTGATGGTCAAGAATTTTACCATATTAGTGAAGATGGCAGCTTTGGTAATTTTGTAAAAATGTTGAGTTTAACAGTATACATCGTTGTTTTATGTATTATTGTCTTTTGTTACATCCATATCAGTGTTTCAATCAACAAAAAAATTCGCCCAATCTCCTTTTTTGGTATTGCTTCGGCGTCATCAATGATCAACAATAAGCCAATTTATGTAAAGCAAACAAAATCTGAAGTTTCACTCTCTGTCGTGTATCGTAGTATCACTATATTATCGTTGTATACTTTTTTACTCTTGCCCCAAACCATCAACTTTATTTGGACTGCTATTCCAGATACTGATCCTACTGATTGGTTACAAGAGTTATCATCGATCTTATTAATATTGATCGTTCTAGTCAATCCTCTACTTACTCTTACTTTACACTCCAACTTATCAGGCCGACTTGTTTCCTATTTTTATGGGTCAAGGTATTCTACTGGTATATGTAACCCTCGTTTCACAGCTCAACCATAATAAATAATTTATTTAATTTAAACTTTTAAAAACAAATAAACATCTTAATCTCAATTTAATTTCTTGCTTTTTTTTAATTATCAAATTTATCTTTAAACTCTTTAACATTCAATAGTAGCTTCTCGGCCATCACTATCGAATTTGGAAACACCCCTTCCGGATTTGGATGATCGTTTAGACTTTCTAAAAAACTTTCAATATAACCTTGAATCGCATTGGCTCTTTTAACAGCTTCTTTGATAGATAGCTTACCATGGGTAGAGCGAGGTTTAGGTGGCGGTGAAGGCTGTTTAGATATCAGGGGTGGTGCAGCTATAGTAGAAGGGGGTAGGATAGGTTCAGGAATGATTAAAGACTCTATATCATTAAAAAAAGAAGGGGATATGGGTTGATTTAAATGTGTTTTCATAGGAGAAAGTAATTTGATTGGGCTTAATGCTGGTTTTATTTCTGCCGCTAATTTTGGTTTATTGTTGTTCGTTGTACCTTTTCTTTTTATGTATTGTCGCTTTTGTGGCTTTTTTATAGCTAATTTAGAGTTAGTGTTGATTTACATGATATAAATAAGGTTACGTTCTGTTGTTTTAGGTTGTGGTTTTTCTATCTTATAATCATTTTCGATTTCTTTGATTTCAGCTATTTGGTTATAGGGTACCTTATTTGTCCTTCGCCCTCTAAGTGTAGTAAACTTTGGTGGCGAGTTCATTTCTTCATTTTGTTTTATATCGTCTTTACTATCTTTCTTCAAATTTTTTGAAGCTTTAGACTCTGACTTTTTACTCTTTTTAAATTCCGGAAACTCAGTATCTGATCCTGCTTTTTTATTTTTGAAAGTGTATGCTTTATCTGGCCTGTATGTTCTATAAAATAGTTAATTTATTACTCGTTTTTTAAAACTAAATTCAAACCTTGCTGAAGTTCTTTCATTTACCTGATGACTCTCTGGTGAACAAAACTCGCAGTAATAAATTGATGGCTCATTATTCTCATCAACTCCCATACATCTCATATGTTGCCAAACTAAGCACTCTTCACATTGAATGAATTTTACGTAAGAAGCTAAATCGTCATTAGGTTTAGGATAGTAAAATCGAAACCAAAAGCATTACCCTTATTTTCACAAACACATCTAACTTGGCCATCTTCGTTTCCTTGGGATGAGTCAGCTAATTGAGAAAGAGTTAAGCATAAACTGAAATTTTTGAAATTGAGAGTACATACACATTTTTAGGTAAAAAATCAAAGAACATCTATTGAATTTTTTACTAAATCGTTTTTCTAAAATAATAAGCCATTTCTAATTTGTTGAAAAAAGTTAATTAGAAATTCACAATTTGAATCTTATTTTTTGCAATAATTTAGAATCTTTTTGGTTTTTGCTGCTTTTTATCATTGCTGATTGTGGTGTATAAAATATAGTTATTGAACTAAAGTTTATAATACTACATTTAATATATAACTTCAGTAATTTTCACTAAACTCTATATGTTTTGGGAACTAAGTTATATATCTAAACCAAACAAATTCGCAAAAATTGATATCATGTAATATTACATAGCTATTCTT
Organism: Batkoa obscura; assembly: GCA_030770535.1. Lineage (NCBI taxonomy): Eukaryota > Fungi > Entomophthoromycota > Entomophthoromycetes > Entomophthorales > Batkoaceae > Batkoa > Batkoa obscura. The sequence goes on along the minus strand of JASVEC010000013.1, from coordinate 942,494 downwards.
ATAAAATTAAGTGTTTCAGCACATGAATATCTACCTAATAAAAGAAACTAATAGCTTCTTAAGTTGCTGATTTTTTAAAGTATGTTATTAATTAAATTGAAGCTAAATATAAAAAGCGCTTTCCGCTTGCGTTTAAACAAAAAGTATTAAATAATGACAGCACTTTAAAAAAAATGTTTTTATTATTATAAAATGATAATAAGTCGCTTACAAATCATAGCTTTAAACCATTTATTCAAGTACTTCATAGAAATTGTTTAAAGGAAGATAGAGGCGAAGGTTTACATTATACACTCAGACCTTAGTGAACTTGACCTTTAGGTCTTTGGGGCTGAACAGGCCTAAGGGGGGTAAAATAGGATAGTCATGATGTGGTGAATTTTCAGGTAAAGAGATATTAAATTCGAGCAACAAAGCTATCAAAAACACTTTCTGCTCTAATAAAGAAAACTGATTGCCTAAACACATTCTAGCGCCATAACCAAAAGTAAGTAACAAGTTGGTCATTTTTTTGTTGATTTTGGTTTGATTATCTTCAACTATTAAAAAACGTTCAGGTTCAAATTCTTCTGGATTTTTAAATAAAGCTGGGTCCTTCATTGCAAGTCCTACATGTAGCATGATTGATTGATTAGTATTCACAACTAGATTACTTCCTAAGGTAACTGGTCGATTTGGTTTGCGACTAAGTATGGGTACTACTGGTATGGATCTCAAAGTTTCATAAATTATGGCATCTAGATAAATAACTTCATTTATAATAGCTTGATTCGAATTCGGGTCTTTCAACGTGCCCTTTGGTCCCAATACATCTTTTATTTCTTGTCTCAATTTACATTGGATTTCCTACTTTTTAATTAATATAATAACTACTGCTAATTAATTTTTATTACTGGATATTTAGCTAAATAGTACATAGCTGAAGTTAATGTATGGGCAGTTGTATCATGTCCAGCAATAAAAAATATGATGGCATTATTCTAAAATGTAAAAAATGAGAAAAGAGCTATATTAAAATAAAATCAGTAATTACTATAATCAACTCATCAGTAAGTCCTTCAGATTCATTGTCAGAAGATTGTATCATTAATGATAACAGGTTAGAACCTTTTTCATTATTACCAGATACGCTCAATTTTTTTCTTTCATCATCAATCAATCCTTTTATATAGCTACGAAACTTAGCAGTATCATCATATAATTTCATTCTTGATGGAAAGGGAAAGTAATTTAAAAAAGGTAGCATAAAAAACAAAGGGTTTAAGATTTCATTGATGAGGTTGTTATATAAGTAAGCCATCTCATTATCTTGACTACTGATAGTATCAAAATTAATATTAAACACAGCTAATCCTAAACTATCTAAGGTACCAGCTTTAAAAATTTGCATAACCTCAATCTCTTGATCACTAGCATTCTGGATTCTATCACAAATTTTATTTGCTACAGTTATAAAAATGCTCAAATCCCATCCTCTTTTAAACGCTGGATTAACTACTCTCTTATGCAATTTCCACTCCTTTTTATCTACTTCAGCAATGTTTTCTCTTATTAACCCAAAGTCGTTCATCATCTCATTCTGCTTAATCTTAACAAAAGTCTCGTCATTGAGAAGTATCTTTTTAATGGTATCCATGTCCTTTACCAATATAAACCATCGACCTAGGAACACACTTATGAATCGGTTTTTTGAGAATGGAGGACTCATTAAAAGTTCATCTCTCAACTGCCCGGAGGTTCGAAGTAATATATGATACAACATCATTAATGTGCTCACACTTGGTAATTGAGATACATTTTTGTTTGGCCGAAACTTGAAATAAATGTAGGAGAATAAAGGAATAGTAGATAATAAAATATATAAAATCATTTTTTAATTTTTAATTTTTAATTTTTAATGTTTCCTTTTATACTTAAACTTAGTATTGTTTTTTTAAAACTATATAGTGTTTATGTTTTAATTTATCTTGAGTAGGTTGATAGATAAATTCATCATTCTTTAAAAGAATTCGGATGTCTATTGCTCCGTTAAGCCAATTATATTATCCTCCAAAATTTTATAGAATTTGAAATGGGACTACTTGAATAATAAAGTGAAAATTGTTTAAGATTTGATAGTTTATTTAAATTAACATTAAGAGTGATAAAAATACCACATTATTCTGAAACCAATGGTAATTTACAAGTATGTTGCTGATATTATTTTTCTTTATAAAAACTTATAGTCAACAATGTCGGGTCCATTATAAGAAAAGAGCTGTGTCCTCCTTTATAATTAATTCAAAGGTTACAAAGTAGATGATATCGAATATATCCTAATTTATTTTACTATAGTATTGAAAGCTATAATCTTTGGCAAAATAATAGTAAAAGCAGGAATTTATGAAAAAGCATATGGGCATGTTTTTTTGAGTTTTATTTATCTGTACATTTTCTATACATAAAATCAAGAAAATAAATAATACTAAAACAAAAAAAAAAGATCTCATATAAAGATAATCACTTATTTGTTTAATTAAACTAAGAATACATCACTGTATTTTTATCTCGGTATTTAACCAAGAAAATCATTTACTTAACATTGACAATGGACAAGTAGTGAAGCAAAAAAGCATTTCCATACTGATTTTGAAATTCAAATTAGTAAATGAAAAAGTATTTTTAATTCTGGTCTGTTTTTAAGACATTCATTTATAGCAATTTTCAAATGGTCTCAGCTGCTAAAAATAACGTAAAAAATAAAGCTGTTTTAATGAAAACCTCATCAGAGGGGGGATTTTCTGATAAAAAAAACTTTGACCGCTTTTTTTGAGGGAAATCTGTTTAGTTTTTCCATTAATATGGGTAAGTTTAAAAACTTGGTGGAAATCAAGGATGAAATTTCCCATATCACTTCTTTTGTTCATTTTCTATGTAGTGTAAATTTTTGAATTTTCTTTAAATGATGAATAAAAAAGCGTTACTTTAAGTAATTTTAAAATTAAGCAAAAAAGCAACTGACTTCATAATACCTTGTGCTTAATTCGCAATTTTTGCTAAAGACCTAAATTGGATAAAAATTGAACTGAGCTTTTAAACTAACTCATGTATATGGTAACAAATTATATTTTGTTATAAATTTAGACAAATGCATAGTAATATTATTAAAACTATTAAATACATGTACTTATAGGCTTATTAATAACATCGTTACTATCCATGTTTAATTGTTATTATTTTAATTATGGGTTTTTTTTAAATCAGTTTTTTTAATTATTACTTGATTTTGATTTATATTTAAAAAAATAAGTTGTATGTAATTAAACTATTTTCAAGCTACTACTGACCAATTGTTTAAAAACAGTCAAAAGTAGCTAATAAAAAACGATCTCAAGACCAATATTATTAAAATTAAGAATGGAAAATACATAAATCTTAACTTTTTTTTAATAAAGCCAGAAAATCAAAGCATTTTTTTATAAGTTTTAATTTTTAGCATCAAAAATTTCAATGTCAAAATTTATATATATATAAAATATATTCAAAAACCCAAAAATCAAAATACTTAATAATTAAAGTTAAATTAAATTAATTTTGATTGTAACTATAATAAAGTTAGCTATCAGCTATTTTAACTGGTATTAATTTAATTATTTAAATTACTTTGTAAATAAACAAATGGGGGTGTTCGAATTGGTTTCATTTTTTTATCCAATTTTTAAATATTTATATTTTGAAAACTGCTTAAAATTTATAAAGATAAATTCTTTATTAAAAGCCAAAAGTACCCGATACAGTTTTAAATTATTTTGTTATAATTTATGTTGTCAATTAGCGGAATTTCTATTAAATTTAATATAAATTCCTGGATTAGCAAGGATTTTACTAATATAGCCTGTATAGTGATATTAATCAAAGTTGTAATATGAAAATAAATATATACATTTATAAAACTTTATTAAGAAATATTTATTATTAACTGTTTTATAGTCAACATTGTAGATTTGCTATCAAATAAATAAATAAATAATTTTAATGTTACAATTACATTATTAATATATCGCTAAGTTGCTAAATAGCTGCATGGGAGGGAGTGGTTAGCCCCAAAACTATAATTAACCATCCCTATGTTATACAAGTAGTATAATAATAATTTTTACTTATTATTGCAACTACTTGCTCTTTGACTATTTATTAACTTAGCTATTATTAATTTAAGTAATATCAACATTTAATAATTGATTTCTATCATCTAATAAGCTACTTACTTGCTTACTAAATATTGAAACTTTTAAACTTTCAGTTATTTTTGTAAGATAAGCTGGGGTTGACCTTTTAATTTTTCTATCCTCTATAGACTCTATAACTTTAATTGAGATCATATCGCTTTTTTTTGATCTATCAGATACTGGATAACAGTGTAGTTTGTTACCACGTTTAACAAAATGTAAATACTTTCTAATACCTTGTATTTTTATTGTTTTTTTTTTTATCTTTGTTTCTTTCATACTTTTTAAAAATTATATCTGTTTTCCCATTATTAATAGTTGAGTTGTTAACTCTATTATGTTCACAAATAAAAATCTCAAATTTTGAAATTAATTGATCAATATCTTCTGTTTTACTTAATGCTTCAAGATTATTTTTCCACTGTGAAAGATTTCCAAAATGTCCATCAACTATACTTTTTCCATGATGCTCAGCAAAAAAATTAAGATCAATATTTAAACTACTATTTATTTTATAAATTTCTTCAAACATATGATGTAAAAACTCTTGAGATTTAAAATGATATCCTGTATCTGCCCATATATTAATTTTTGTAAACTTTTTAAATAAAGGCTTTTTAGATACTAAATCAATTAAACAATCTCCTGCATATGCTGAATCATGATTTAATATTTCAGATAAATAATCAAAATAAACTTTGCCTATTGTTTTATCATTTTTTAAATACAAAACGCCAAACCCTAATACTGATATAGCTTGTTTATTATAATGATCTAAGTTTATTGGATCTGGTCTTGTTCCTATTTCCATATTTTGTTTAAAGTCTAAAATTATTATACAACTTTTATTATTTAGTTTTTTAATAGTTTCATTAAATATATTTTGAGTATCAACACAAAATTCATGTAATTTATATAACCTTTTTTCTTTATTAAAAGATTCTTCTATCTCTACTTTATTTTTTATCGCTGTATTTATTTTATTTTCAAATAACTTTTTTCTAACTTTATACTAGGCACATATATTATATAAATCTGTTTTTCTTGCTGGATTTTTAAAACTATTTGGTATATATTTAAAAAATGTTGACCTAGCTACTCTTTATCTTTTAAACCCTTAAAATATTTACTATATATCATTCTTCTACTTTTATTTAATATATATATTATCTGACGAATATTTATTATCATTGTTTTTTTTACTAAATCTTGATGAAATAGTTGAATTATGAAATATTGTATAATAATCTCAATTTGCTCATCTTTAATTTTTTTTGTATTTTTAATAATAGGTTGTAATGTTGGTGTTTTATTATTATTAATTATTTTTGAATAACCATATTGCTTTTTACTTATATTAAATCCAAAACTTTTACATTCATCAAAAGAATATACTGAAGCTATAGTCGATAATAATACTACTTGTTAGTTTTTATTTCCTGTTTCCTTTAAAGCACTAGCTTTATACATTGCTTGATTAAGTTTATTATCAATAGTAAACTCTAATAGTATTTTTCTTCTTTTTTTGTTTTATTATAAAATAGTCTTTTAGTTAAATTTTTTATATTTAATTTCAAGCTTTTTAAATTTAACCAATTATATATTAAGTACTTACAAATTTAAAAATTTAAAATTTGGATTCATTTTTAACTAAATCCTGAAACCAATTCGGACATCCCTATATGTAATATCAGATAACTAAAGGAATAAATAAACTAAAATAAAGCGAGAGTAACAAGTTTTTACATAGTTGTGAAATATCGCTTTGTCAGTCCCATGGTTAATTATTTTGATTTGTTATGAGAATTTCTAGTTCCACCCAAAAGAATATTATCTTCTCATTTTGATACTTATACTTTTCAGAGTATAAAAGAGTTTACAGAATATAATAGTTCGAGGCTTTTTAACTGAATTAATCCCTGATATCTCGAACATTTAATAAAGCCACTAAGTTTTCTTAATAGTATTTTACATAGATTTTACATTAGTATTGTCTATTCTATTTGTCTTATATAGCTTGTAACCTATTACGTGCTATTCCTCATAACCCAAGTCTATCTTAGTCACATAAACTAAGACCTTTTGACTTATAGTGTAGTCAACCCAGCAATAGCTGTTCTTGACTCCAAACCCTGAGTACCAGATTTCACATTTGGCGCTCATAACTGGGAAAGCTCTTATAACTATTTTAGATAGCCTTTATAATCTTTCCTTTACGGTCCTTACCGCGTAACCACCCCAAACAAAGAAAAACCCCCTTAACCTCCTTAATTCTCAACTATGGTCGACAATGGTCTTGTACCTTATTTTGCGGACTCAAAATACCTTCTTGATAACCGTCAACAGTTGATCATCACTGAATACGACATGGGTAGTAGTGATGAAGAGGAAGCTAGTGTTCTGACCCCAGAAATAGAAACTGCTGCTTTAAATCAAGCTGCACTACCTCCTCACGTTGTAAACTCAGTCGTTACCTACGGAGCTGTCCCTATGCACGTCCTTGATGGTGACCTCTCCGCTTGGAGACAATACCAAAATAGTGGCTCCAGTACTCAAATCAATTTTCGTGCCCAGTACCAAACGGTACCTACCCTTTCCCACGTTCAACAATATCTAGTAGAGTTCCTGCACAACAAACTCATCCAGATGGTTGGTGAACTCGACCGTCTTTCAATTCATAACAATGAATTGTCTACCTCTTTAAGCTCACTTTTAGCTACGGTTAACAACCTTTCCATGATCAGTAACCAAAAGAGTGGTGTCATCGCCCCTTCAAATGAACTCCATGTTAGTAAGTTAAATGAGCTCAATCAAAGACTCAATAACACCGTTACCTATGAAGCCCACAGAGAGTTAGTAAGAGAAGTAGGAGATCTCAAAGCTGAATTACGTCAGCTCGATACTGCTCTACATTCTGAACTTGTTAAAATCTCCGATGAGATCAACCTTTCCCTCACTGAGATCAATGACCATACTACTGAAAGAATCTCAGATATTGACGGAAAAACAAAAGCCACTTTCGCAGAACTCCACAGATCGCTAATGAATAAATTCAAAGAGTATAATCACCGCTTATCCTGTATTGAACAATCCCCTCCATCTACTTCAACCAAAGATGCTAGAATCTTGGCTTTAGAACAAGATTTAGCTGTTTGTAATGAACAAATGGCTCAACAAGTGACTACCATTAGCCAGCTTATCACCTCCAATAATAATTTGAAGGAACAAATTAGACTGGACAAAGAACAAACAGTAGTTGACTGGGAGGAAATCTCGCGTAACATACAGAGTACCAGAGAAGAGCTCATTCTTCTTCAGACTAAGGTAGCTTCAAATACTAACCAAATCAAGGCATCTTCTTGCAATTGTAGAAAGGAGCGTATTGCTGTTTCAGCACCTCCCTCCAGACTCTCGAGTTACAGAGACGTTCCAAGATACAATATGTATGATCTGGGTGATAGTGCCACAGAATCTATCTTTGGTACTGAATATCAAATAAACCATAAGTATCATGGGTCTGTTCACTTGGTACAACCGGATGATCAAACAAAGAAAGAAGAGAACTCTCCCCAAGTTTCCACATACCTACCCCAATCAAATCCTAGAATGACTGCTGTACCTACTGATGGTATTTACTCAAGAAATCCTGCTACAGGATCTAACGCTGATCCAATACGACCTCGTGTACAATCTTATGCTGAAGTCAACCTAGCCAATCCTTTTAACAAAAATAAGTCATCACATATTGCCCCTCAAATCGCTCAACATATACCCTATGAGAAATCTTCACCTCACTACGTACAAGCCGATCCGATTACTGTTCAACATGATCATGGTATATCACACAATACCCATGACGCTTATTTTAGTCATCCTGGACCTTCTGGTAACGATCCAAAATCACATAGCTTCTCAACACACCGCCACAACTACCCAAGAAGCTCCCAACCTGTTAACACAAAGTTTAATTTTAGTCTTTTATTCAATCCAAGTGAAATTACTGCTACTACCTTCATTAAAGCTCTAGAAGTTCATCTCGATGCTAACAACTGGACCTATGAATGTCGTCCTCAATGCCTTTTAGGTCAACTACAAACAAATGAACTTTCTTGGTGCATGACTTTACCTGACGACTTACGCAGTAATTGGGATTCCTTCAAAAAGGCGTTTATAGACCATTATGATTCCGATGTAAAAATGGAAGCAAAAAAGGCAGCCCTCTTATCTTTACGTTTAGACGACGAAAATAAACTTGAGAGTTTCATTACAAACGTAAGAAATCGTGCTAATGCCTTAATTTCCTGTGGAAAGTTAAGCGTTACAGACCTCCGCCTGGCCTTCCAGCGAAACCTTCCAAGTCATATCGCATGCCTTTTTCTAGATCCTCACCATAACATCACCAACGTTACACAGATGATAGAGATTTTAGAATTATACCTTGGAAGTCCAAAAAGTGAAGTTAGACCCAAGAAATTATATGTTAATCACATAGATAAAGGGATGGACAACAACGAATACCTTCATTGTTTTACCATCACTCAACAACACTACTCCAACCATCGTAAATCTCGAGTATTTACTGGATGCTGGAACTGTGGTGAATATGGACACATTACCGTTAACTGCACTGAACCAAAGCCAGAAAATGGTATTTTTAAATATTATTTCGAAAAGAATGTTCGCAACAATGAACGTTTCAATAAAAATAAACAAATAAATCACCTCAATTATAACGATACTGAAGGCGATGATACTGAGAAGTTTGTCGACTCCGATAACGAGTCAAAAAACTTCTAAGTGGGAGGATAAATGAGGATCCCCCTTCCACGAAGTTAAAAATTCCTCCTGATCCAGATGATAGCACTGGATTAGACCTTAAAGTTAATACGCTTTCAAAATTTGACCCCTCTACCCTCATCCTAGCACTTCCTTCGCGAATTCGTGGTAGACCTAAAAAGAAAAGAGTTCCTGTTGTGGAAATCCCTAAAGTCATTCCACCTCGAATTTTCAAGCTACCTGATAACTCTATTAATGCTCCTGATTCGATTCCAATGAACGAGATCTCCAAACCTTACATCTCACAATTATCCGATTTATCTAAACTATCCCTCACACAAAGCGAACTAGATAACACGCATCAGTGGTTAACCAATGTTACGATCCCAATCCCGCTAGACAAGATCTTAACTGGAGAATCAGACTTAGCAATTGCATTTAGAAAAATTATTAGAGAATACCAGAATCCAAATAAACAGATTCTTTTAGTAAACCTCGATGACAAAGCTAACTCCATCGATTGTACTTACATCAATGCGTCAATTTATAAAAAGAATGTACGCATCATATTAGATAGTGGAGCTCCTATCAATTTCATATCGAGTCGTCTGGTAAAACGATTATCCTTTAAACCAGATATAGATTGCTCAGACACCTTTGGTACAGCTGGAACTGGAACTACTACAGCGCTAGGAGCATACTCATCAATACCAATCAAATTTGGAAAACTAACCTTAGCCTTTCCAGCAATAGTATTAGAAAGTGAAGGTTATGACTTCCTCCTAGGCACCGAATTCTTTGTGAAACACGGTTGTCAATTGTTGTACGATCAAAATATCTTAAAAATATTAGATCAATCCATCCCAATGTACTACAATAAACCAAGAGACCTATCTATCAATATGATAAACAATAAATCTCCTGGCTGCCGTATAATGAACTATCGGACCAACAATAAATTAATTGATGTCACTCTCTGCGGATCAGAATCCGTAATTCATCAATATCCAGAGATAGCATATAAACAGTCTGGAATTCCCGTTATTTCTCCTAAGAACTTATTAATACCGCCTAAGTCACAGATAGTATTAGATACTGAGATCTCACTATGGATACCTAAGGAATTCCATTTATCTATATATAGTATAGAAGGTGTCTCACAATTAGAACCACTAACTATGCCCGGAATTTTAGGCAACAACATGAATGAGACTATCAAGTTATTACTTGCAAACATTACCAAAAAAGAAATCAATATCTCTAGAGGCCAACAGATTGGCACGATATACGTAGAAAACAACGCCTTGATTAATACTTTCAGTAAATTTGCAACACTAGAAGAATTTCAAATTCACGAAGAGGCCCCAAATAACCAAGCCCTTTTTGTGGAAAAAGACACTATTAACCATCTAAACCAAGATGAACAACTCCAATTTTATAAATTGCTGGAGGAATATAAAGACATATTCGCAACTTCAGAAGAAGATATTGGTTGCGCTCGCAATACTAAACATAAAGTATATACATGTGATTCATTACCCGTCGCAACTAAAGCATATCGTAAATCTCAATCTGAACTCAAAGCAGAACGAGAAGAAGTTCAAAAACTCTTAAGGCTAGGTTTAATCATTCCTTCAAATAGTCCATGGGCCTCCCCCCTTATGATCGTTAAGAAAAAAGATGGAACTAATAGAGTAGTTATGGACTATAGAAAGCTTAACAAAATCACAAAGAAAGATGTATACCCTCTACCCAGAATAGACGATGCGGTTGACCGATTACAAGGTGCTAAATACTTTTCAGCAATGGATTTAATCTCAGGATACTGGCAGGTAGAAATGGATCCAGAAGACCAAGAAAAGTGCGCTTTAATAACTTCTGAAGGACTATTTCAACCAACTAGGATGCCACAAGGCCTTTCGAACGCTCCCGCTACATTCCAGCGTCTTATGGATAATACACTAGGTGACCTTAAACTTTCGTGCGTATTAATTTACTTAGATGACTTGAATGTGTTTTCAAGAACTTTTATAGATCACTTAACTCATCTTAAAGCAGTATTTGAGCGCCTCCGTCAAGCCAATCTAAAGTTAAAACCAAAGAAGTGTTCATTCTTCCAAACTAGTTTGGAATTTCTAGGCTATAAAGTCTCTGACAAAGGACTAGCCCCTATTCCAAATAAACTAGATGCAGTGAAGGAGCTTCTCCCCCCAACTACGATGCGGGAGGTACAAGTATTCCTTGGATTAATGAATTATTATCGAAGGTTTATAAAAGACTTTTCGAATTTAGCTACCCCACTGTTCCAATTACTAAAGAAAGAAGTCAAGTTTCAATGGAAGGAAGAACACCAACAAGCTTTTGAAGAGCTTCGCAACAAGCTGCTTAACGCCCCAGTATTGATGTTTCCAAATTTCTCAAAGCCCTTCTCACTACATACTGACGCTAGTCTAACTGCAGTTGGAGGTGTTTTAAGTCAACTCGATGATAACAATTGTGAACACCCAATAGCCTATACCTCTAGGACCTTGTCGAAACACGAAAGGAACTACACTACAACAGAGAAAGAATGCCTTGCAATTATTCATGCTATAAAGGCATTTAGACCGTATATCTACGGCACTCACTTTACTGTTATTACTGATCATGTTTCCCTAAAATGGTTGTATTCAATCACTAATCCTGAAGGACGTTTAGCTAGGTGGGCTCTAAAACTACAATCGTATAGTTTTGATATAGTATATAAACCAGGTAAAGATCATCAAAATGCAGATGGGCTTAGCAGGTTACCCAGAATTTGTCTAGCTACCCCCATAGATGATGATTTGTACAATCTATTGGGTAATAAAGATAAATGGCCGCAGCAGCAGCCTGAACTCAAACAATGGCTTGAGAAAAACGCTCAAAATATCATTGTAAGAGATAATGCCTTGTATAAAAAGATTAAGGGAACATATATTCCATATATTAGGCCTTCTTCACGACTATCTGCATGCCAACAATTCCATGATGTAATCTGTGGACATTCAGCCTTCCAAAAAACATACGATACTATGAAAGTCTCCTGCTATTGGGAATCAATGATACCAGATTTGGAAGACTTTATAAATAATTGCGATGTTTGCAAGAGGGAACAAAGTAAAATAAAAGCTACAGCCTATAAGTTTATTTTACCTAAACATGCATTTCACACGGTAAGTATAGATGTAATAGGTCCTCTCTGTGAGGCCTCCTCGGTAAGAGGGAACAAATTTATTGTTGTAGCTATCGACCATCTAACTAAGTGGGTTGAAGCAAAAGCAATACCAAATCAGACTTCCTTTCACATATCTAAATTTATATACGAGGATATTATTTGTAGGCATGGAAGCCCTCAGGTGATACTTACTGATAACGCTGCCAATTTTGTTAACCTGGTTCTCCCGAAATTAGCTAGACTAATGGCCATAAAGCATTCTACTGCAGCTCCATATCATCCTGAAACTAACGGAATGGTTGAGAGAGTAAACGGTACACTAGTACGTATATTAAGGAAGCTGGCTTTCGATAAAACTAGCTCTTGGGATGAATATCTACATTCTGCTATTTTAGCATATAGATATTCAGTACATAGTATTACCAAAAAATCCCCTTTTGTTATGCTTTATGGGAGACATCCGGGACTCCCCATATCATTCGCTCCTTTGATAGTTAGACAAGAAGAGATGAGTCCTGACATGTACTTGCTTAAGCTAACAAAAAAACTAATAGCTATCCAAGTTGACGCCTTTAATGCATTGACAGACTCGAAAACAAGGAGGTATCGACAAGACATTTCTCGACTTCCTCGTCTAGCTGTCTTCAAAGTAGGTGATATCGTTCATCTGTACCCTTCCTATAATCAATCTAGAAAAAATAAACTAGCATTGAAATGGGATGGACCATATGAAGTCATACATAAACACTTGTATGATAGCTATTCAATTAAACATAAACGAACAAGCGTTATATATAACCGAGTCCATGCCAAGTTTCTCAAATCAGCAATGTGATTCAATGAATACAATTTGTAACTAGTCAAATTCCATCTCATAGGTTCTCGGTAAGTAAGCCATAAAAATTCACTATATCAAATCATAGGGAGGGAAATGTGAAATATCGCTTTGTCAGTCCCATGGTTAATTATTTTGATTTGTTATGAGAATTTCTAGTTCCACCCAAAAGAATATTATCTTCTCATTTTGATACTTATACTTTTCAGAGTATAAAAGAGTTTACAGAATATAATAGTTCGAGGCTTTTTAACTGAATTAATCCCTGATATCTCGAACATTTAATAAAGCCACTAAGTTTTCTTAATAGTATTTTACATAGATTTTACATTAGTATTGTCTATTCTATTTGTCTTATATAGCTTGTAACCTATTACGTGCTATTCCTCATAACCCAAGTCTATCTTAGTCACATAAACTAAGACCTTTTGACTTATAGTGTAGTCAACCCAGCAATAGCTGTTCTTGACTCCAAACCCTGAGTACCAGATTTCACATAGTATTATTTTTTACCGATATAACCAATATTAAGAAAATCCATTTATAATTAAAACTTTGATCTTAATTATATAGTAATTTTATTTCTTTCATTATAAAATAAAAAAGATTCTATATGTACGGTTTAAAGATGTCAAATATTTTATAGTTTAAATATTTAAAAACAAGATTTAAAAATGTTTTTATTTCTATTTAATAAAATTCTTACAATATTATACTATTTAAAAAATGAACAATATATCAAAATTAAATATACATTATTTTGTCCTGCATATCTATTTATCTCTTTTTATGAATAAAATTACAATATATCCCTAATAAAAAATGGTTGTGTCGTCAAAAAAGTAACGCATTAGTAAATTTTAATATAAAATATAGTTTGTATTCTATGTATAGAAATAATTTAATACATAAAAAAGGTTTAAAGCTTCGTAACATTAAAAAAAAATACAGTTATTATTTCAACCGATATTAAAAAAAGATTAGTATAGTTAGACAACTTAAATATCAGTTAAATACTTTAAATATGATACATGAAAATCAACGATATAGGATTTAGTATTTTAAAACAAAATTAATTAATGTTTAAGGTAAAAAAATTATTTTTATCTACTAAACAAATTAAGTTAATAATAAAAGTATTAATAGTATCGTTGTTGTTGGTAATGTATTTTTAAAATATTCTATAATTACCAAGATTTTAAGGGTTGTAAAGGGTATATTAAAATTACTAAGTCATATATTTTCTATAACGTGTAATAAATAATAAAATGATAAAATAATAAAATAATAAAATAGTAAAATAATAAAATAATAAAATGAGGCGGTGATAATAAAGACAAGGATTAAAATAGGATACTATAACGTTCATTACCTTGAGCATCTGTACTCTACCACTTTCTATATTAATAAATAACTTAATTTACTTTCAATACTTCCATCTAAATATATCAATTATTCAATAATCCTTTACCAGAATATTCATATTTTTAATTTAAAATGTTTTGATACTAAGTAATAAGTGGTTAATTATCGAATTCATTTATGCAAAAACAAAAGCAGTAAATTAACATGAGATAAATTAAATTAAAGTATTTGCCCAGTATTTGGCAGGAAGGAGAAATAGATGAGCTGGTGGTTGTTGGTAAAAGTTACTAATTATAGTTTTTTTTTTGAAAAATAAAAGGAATTTATTCATAGCTAACGGATACAAAGCCAAGGAAAAAATTTAAAAATTTAATAGTCACGATAAGATATTATCAACTTTCAGTTCAAAATGGAGAAGAAGGTGGAGATTCTTTTATTATAAAAATAATAATAAGACAACTAAAATAGTATAAATAGATGATGAAATCTTTCACTGAATTACAATATTTAATTTATTTATATAAATTAATTTTATAAAAAATTTATTTATACATTAATAATACGTAAAATGAATTTCACTCTCCTTTTACTTATCAGCTGGCTGTCATTAATAAAAGGACATAGTAATATGCAATACCCCACTCCTCGCGGTAATAAAGAATTTTATGGGTATTGTTCGCGTGGGTGGGGTTGTAAGACCGCTTGTGATTCGATGAAATCCGATTCTCCATATAACCAACCTTATACTCAAAAAAAGATTGTTCGTCGTGGAGAAAAACTTACAGTTTCTTGGCTAAGACAAAATCATCCTGGAGGTTTTGTACGATTAGCTATTGTTCCAATGGCCAATAGTGATGATTTGACTGCTTTTGATAATAATATTGTAAAATATGTATGTTATGAGACCAATTGTAAGGAAAGTAGTCATGACCCCATGTTAGGTGATTTAAATGGACCTGGTTCAACTCAATGTACTACCGATCTTATTATACCTAATAATTTACCTGATGGACCAATTACTTTACAATGGACTTGGTTTGGGGGTGGTGTTTTATACGCTGATAAAGAAGCTGCTTTTGCTAATTATGTTTCTTGTTCCGATATGTTATTACAAGGTGGTCAACCTTATTCTTATGCCCCAGTAAAGGCCATTTTTCAAGGTGGCGATGTTGCTAATCCTCATTCAAACCAATGTCGTTATTGGTCAAGTAGCCATGTTAATAATTGTCCAGATGGAGCGGAAGATAAAGATAATTGTGGTTATGGACCGGCAAAAAATGGTACACCTGATGGATATTAAGTTTGTATCATATTGTGTTTATTAAATAAAATAAGTTATTTGTGATTGATAGAAATACTATGTATTATTAAATATCTTTTAATTAATTTATTAAAATTTTGTCATTTATCAAACTTGTTTTAATTTAGATACTAAAAAATCAATTTAAAACAAATTACATTACATATTGATTTCATAGTCTAAAAAAACCAACAAATTAAAATAGAATATGCTAAAACTCAACTTAAATAAAAAATCTATCCCCATCTACAGCAATTTTTTTAATTAACTCAACCCAAATGTCGACCCCAAGCTCTTTATTACACTCTGGATACTTCCATCCATTATTAAGACAATGGCAAGGAGAAAAACCAATTACTAAATCCTCTTTGATTTATCCCATCTTTGTCTCCGATATTCCAGATTTAAAAGAAGCTATAGCCTCATTACCTAACCAATATCGGTATTATTTTTATTATTATTTTGTTTATTCAATTGTAGTGACTAATAATATTTATTATTTATTATTTATTATTTTATTCTATTAGTTGGGGTATCAACCAATTGGAATCTTTCCTTGCTCCTTTAGTAGCCAAGGGTTTAGCTGCTATTATGATATTTGGTGTGCCTAGTAAAATTGAAAAGGTAAAACTCATAAAAACATTAAACTCTCAAACCTAACTCATTTTTCTAAACTTAAGGATAACAGAGGTTCAGCAGCCGATGATCCAAATGGCCCTGTTATTCAAGCTATAAAATTAATCAAAGAAAAATTTCCTAATTTATTAATCTCTTGTGATGTTTGTTTATGTGCTTACACTTCTTCAGGTCATTGTGGTAAGTTAATTTAATCCCACCTCTACTCTTTTATCTTATTTTAATAACACTCAACTCTTGTAGGTTTATTACACACTGATGGTTCCCTTGATAGTATCAATAGTAGCAGCCGTTTAGCTGAAGTAGCCGTCAATTACACCAAAGCAGGGTGTCATGTATTAGTACCATCCGATATGATGGATGGTCGAGTTAAAGCTATTAAAGAAGCTTTAATTGAAAGTAAAATCGGTCATCAAGCTAGTGTTATGTCAATGAGTTCGAAATATGCTTCTGCTTTTTATGGACCATTTCGGTAAGTAGAAAAGAGAGGAGAGGAGGAAGGACGTTGGGGAAGGAGGTACGGGGCATTGGAAGATGTTGATTGACTAATAAGTTTTGTTTTTTAGTGATGCTTGTCAAACCTCTTCTGAATTTGGGAATCGTAGAGCTTATCAGTTACCACCTAGTTCTCGTGGATTAGCTAAGAAATCAACGGTAAGGGTTTTTATTATGTATTATTAGTTTAAGGAATGATATTAATATATAATAATCCTAGATAAGAGATTATAATGAAGGAGCTGATTTTTTATTAGTTAAACCTATGTTACCTTATCTTGATATGATTAGAGAAACTAATATTATGGTAAACATCTTTATTATAAACAAAGTATTCATACTCTAATTTAACCCCTATTTATTTTTTATTTCACAGTATCCAGAAACTAAGATAGCTACTTATCAAGTCTCAGGCGAATATGCTATGCTTTGGCATGCTGCTCAAGCAGGTGTATTTACTTTAAAAGATGGGGTAATGGAAAGTTTACAAGGGGCTTTAAGAGCTGGTAAGTTTATTTATTGAGGTATTATTTTAATATTAACGACTATTTTATTTTACAGGTGCGTCTATCTTGATTACTTATTATGCTCCAGAACTTTTAGACTGGATTGAAAACTAAGTTATTAAAATTAATTGGGTTTTGTATATGGGGGTGTTTTTTGGTTTTATCACTTTTTCCATTTTTAAGTGTTAC
Organism: Batkoa obscura; assembly: GCA_030770535.1. Taxonomy (NCBI): domain Eukaryota; kingdom Fungi; phylum Entomophthoromycota; class Entomophthoromycetes; order Entomophthorales; family Batkoaceae; genus Batkoa; species Batkoa obscura. The sequence goes on along the minus strand of JASVEC010000013.1, from coordinate 924,988 downwards.
TTGAGTGGAAAAACTGTTAGTAAAATTCTTAAACAAAAAAACACATCCCCATATATTGCATTATATTAGCTCAAATAAAATGAATTTTATTGTAAATTGTTATTTTAATCAAGATATGGGGATGTATTTTTTTGTTTAAGAATTTTACTAACAATTTTTCCATTCAAGTAGCACTTAAAAATGCAAAAAGTGATGAAACCAAAAAAAATATCTCCATATAAAAACAAATAAATCTTAAAATAAAGATCATACACTTAAGATGTTACTTTCAAATTGTCTATTTATTTGAATAAAAAAATTCCCTTAATCCACTTTCTTAAGGAGCACAACGATCAACGAATCTAGGATAAAGACAACAATCTCTAACAGTCCATTGGTTTAATAACCAAGCTAAGATACGTTCAACTCCTAAACCATAACCACCATGAGGACAAGAACCATATTTTCTAACATCATTGTACCAATAATAAGGAGTAGGATCAATACCTTCTCTTTTAAATCCAGCCATTAATTCTTCTAAATCTTCAATTCTCATACTTCCACCTACAATTTCACCTACATTAGGCATAAGAATATCTACTGATTCTGTCAATCTTTGATCATGTTTAGTTTTTCTCATATAAAACGATTTGATTTCTACTGGGAAATGACACAACATTATTGGTTTACCAATTTTATCAACCATAGCACGCTCTGGGGCTTCAGGTATATCATCACCAAATTCATAGAATGTTTTACTTTCTTCATCTTTATAAATTTTGTTTTCTTTTAAATATTCTAAAGCATCAGTATATTCCATTCTCATGAAAGGTCTTGATGGCTTTTGGAAGTTTGGATTTAATTCTTTAATAATTTCACTAGCTTCTTTATCTTCTAATATTTTATCAATTGTTGAACAAATTAAATCTTCAATATGTTCTAATAAATCATCAAAAGTAATGAAGGGTAACTCAGCTTCTAAATGAGTATATTGAGATAAATGACGTCTAGTATTGGACTTTTCGGCTCTAAAAGAATCTGCAATACAATATGTATTTCCTAATGAAGCTAAACAAGTTTCTAAATAAAGTTGAGAAGTTTGTGTTAAATATGCTTTTTGGCCATAATAATCTAATGCAAATAATGTGGATCCTCCTTCGACTTGAGTTTGTACTAACGATGGTGGATTGACTTCATAAAACGATTTTTCTTCAAACGTTTTACGGAAACAACTTAATAATTTGGAACGTACCTTTAAGATCGATGATGCTTCTTTACTACGAATAACTAAATGTCGTTTATCTAATCTCAAAGATGGTTCTGAATCCTATATTAATTTAAAGTTAGTTTGAACATTAGTATAGTGGAATTCTTTATTTTTGCTTACTTCAGTAACTTGATTAGTAAAAGCATCATCACCAGATGGAGCCTTTGAAATCAATTCCCAATAATCAGCAATAAGTTCATGATTGCCAGGGGCCTAAAAATGACTATTAATATTTACATATACAAAAATAAACTCCAGCTTTACCTTTTTACCTTCTGGAAGTTCAGTAATAACACCATAAATAGTCACAGTAGATTCAAGGGTAAGAGTAATAGCATCAAAAGTATGACACTTTACAAAAAGAATTAATTTTAATTAAATAATAAAGATAATTAACTAAAGTTACCAATCTATTGGTTAAAACACATTGTAAAAAGCCTGAACCATCACGTAATTCAACAAACATCATATCTTTGCCTTTAACATGAAGACGATGTACCCAACCAGATACTTTAATTCTTTTACCACGATTTTCAGTACTTTGACGGATTTGAATCTATTTGAAAAACAGATATTAGTACCTCTCACATGATTTGATCAAAATCAAAAAACCTTACTCTATTAGCTTTTTCCAAAGATTTGTCTTCTTCTAAAGTGACTTTTTTAGCTTCTTCGATCTTTTTTTGCAATTGGTCTGCTTTTAATTTATCTTGTTCAGCTGATTTTTCAGCTTGTCCTAATAATTTTTTGGCTTTCTTTTGGTTTTCTTCTGCCTTCTTTTTAGCCTTCTTTAATGCAGCGCCTGAAATGGGGGCATAATCTTCACCTTCGACTTTGATTACAAAAATACTTAAATCATTCCCAAGTTTTTCAAAGGCTTGGACAGCGGATTTGAAAGGGGAATCTTTGCTACCAGTACCTGTAGAATCAGAGCCACTATGTTCGTTGACGTAAACTATAGAGATAGACAAAAGGTTACTTGTTGAATGGGAAGAGGGGTATAAATGATATTACCTTCTTTAAGTTCAGTTGGTTTAGCTGAATCAGACATGTATTTAATCTGAAAAGAAAGTATAATTATAAATAGACTTTAAATATTTTTTATACATATTTATAGTATTTTTTTTTTATAATGTACACTTACCAAATTGATAACAATAAAAGATCAATAAAAGAATGAGAGGATGAGTCACCTTTTTTTTAAAGCTATCAAAATTCCAAAATTGGACTTAAAATTTGGGATTTTTATTTAAAAAAGTTATTAAATTAAAAACACAAAATTTTCAACTGCGATTAAAAATAGAAAATTGTATCAAACATTAGTCATAGCTTTTTTAAACTCCCAATCGCAGTTTACACTATGAGCAATTTAGAAGAATTACAATCAAAATTAACCGAGCAAGCTAATTTAGTACGTTCCTTAAAAGCTGAAAAAGCTGAAAAAGAAAAGATAGATGCTGAAGTAGCTGTGTTAAAAGAGCTTAAAATTCAAATAGCAAAACTTACTGGAGAAGATGGTACTAGTGGTAAAAAAGGAAAGTCCCAATTGGTACTAAAGACACCAAAGGTAAAGTTTCATTGTTTTATAAATTGTTTAACATAAAGGGAAGAATGTTTGAGTTTTCATATTGATATTTTTTTCTACAGGGTACTAAAGATTTTAATGAAAAAGAGATGGCTATTAGAGAAAAAATGTTTGAAACTATTATAAAAACATTCAAAAAACATGGTGGTGTAACTATTGATACTCCAGTATTTGAGTTAAAGGTGAATATATTTATTTTTCTTTATTTTTCTTTTTAAAAAATAAAATAGGAAGTCTTAACCAATAAATATGGAGAAGATAGTAAACTTATTTACGACTTAGAAGATCAAGGTGGGGAAAAATGTTCTTTAAGATATGATTTAACTGTAAGTTTTTCTTATTTATATTACAAACAAGCAATTTAGATTTATTAATATTTATCTCTCTAGGTCCCTTTTGCTCGTTATCTAGCAATGAATGGAAATTCAAATCAACAAATTAAAAGATATCAAATTGCTAAAGTTTATCGTCGTGATCAACCTGCTATGACAAAGGGTAGAATGAGAGAATTTTATCAATGTGTAAGTTTATTATTAAATAATATAACATTAATGAAATGATAGTTAAACAATAATAATAGGATTTTGATATTGCTGGAAATTATGATAAAATGATACCCGATGCTGAAGTTATTAATATAATGATTGAAATCTTATCTGCTTTAGATATTGGTCAATTTAAAATTAAGGTAAGTTTAATATATTATAGTATTAAATTATTAATTGTTATTAACTGTTGTTTTAATTTAGATTAATCATCGTCAAATTTTAGATGGTATGTTTGCAGTTTGTGGTGTACCAGAAGATAAAATTCGTCCTATTTCTTCAGCTGTAGATAAATCAGATAAAGTGAGTCTATCATTAGCTGTTTAATATTATATTTATATTTGTTTATATAATTTATTATTATTATTATATTTAGCTTCCATGGGAAGAAATCAAAAAAGAAATGGTGGAAGAAAAAGGATTAGATGCTAACGTTGCTGATAAGATTGGAGAATATATTAAGTTAAAAGGTAACCATAAATTATCTATTATTATGTTTTAATTTATTAATATGCCATTTATTTTTATAATTAAGGTGGTAAAGAGCTATGTGATAAATTACTTGCTCATCCAGAATTACCAACCAATTCACTTGCTAAAGAAGGGATTGAGAATATGGCTCAATTATTTGAATATTTAGAAGTGTTTGGTGTTGCTGATAAAGTAATCAATATTTAAAAAAACAATTCAGATAACATAACTAATATTTATAATAATTATTTTAGATGTCTTTTGATTTAAGTTTAGCACGTGGATTAGATTATTATACTGGTGTTATTTATGAAGCTGTACTTGAGTTACCTGAAGAATCTGGTAATTTTTGTTTATATGTATTATTACTTTAAGTCTTATATTAATATTCTATTAATAGGTCCAATAACTAAAAGTAAAAAATCTAAAGATAATAAAGAAGAAGAACAAACTAGAATCGGATCTGTAGCCGCGGGAGGAAGATATGATAATTTAGTTGGTATGTTTTCATCTAGTGGTAAAAAAGATTCCAACGTTAAAATCCCATGTGTTGGTGTAAGTATTGGAGTTGAAAGAGTATTTTCTATCTTACTAAACAAAGCTAAATTGGATAATATAAAATCCAATTCCACAAAAGTATATGTAATGTCTGTTAAAGATGGATTATTAAAAGAACGTATGGCCATTTCTAAAGAATTGTGGAATCATGATATTCCTTGTGAGTTTATGTATAAAATTAAACCTAAAATGCAGAATCAATTTAATGCATGTGATAGAGATCATATTCCTATTGCTGTTATTGTGGGTGAACAAGAAATTAAAGAAGGTATTGTTAAAGTTAAAATGATGTTAGATAAAGATGAAAATCAAGGAGGTGGCGTTACTGTTAGACGTGAAGATTTGGTTGATGAAATTAAATCAAGGTTGGCTAAATTGGATTAAATAAAATTTTGTCTTGATTTTATGTAATTAATATAACCATTATTATCTTTTAGTTTAAATTATTATTATTAATTAAAAGTGATAGAAAAATATTATTACAAAATTAAGGATGTCATTTTAATGCTTTTTGATCAATTGTATCAACTGAAAATACAAGTATAAAAAAGTCAATTTAAATTAAAATCTATTTAAAAATGAAAAGCAAAGATAAAAAAGTCAATATTTAAATAGGGATACAATATATGAATGTGTATCATGTAAACAAGAATTAAAGTCATTCAATCTTTCAAAACTACAAGAGAAAGGAAGGAAATTAAGATTCAAGATAAAGAATGCATTACAAGATCAAATATTCAAGATGATTTTACAGATAAAGATCGCCTTATCCATTCCATAAAAATACATTATAGTCCTAAATATTATAATTGTATGCCTCAATCAAGAACTCATTTACATTGTTTAATATATGATAAAACAATGATATTGGATAAATTTGCAAAAAATCAACATCAGTTTAATGATAAAGCAAGGTGTTTAACTTGTATGAAAGAAAGGAACGAAGAAGATAATTATCTTGTTTCTGATAGTGATCATGATTACTCATCTAGTTCGGGGATAATGGATGATACTATTAATATTAAATCAAGTGGATTAGAATTGGATAGTGAGGATCATGGTTGTATTACATTAGATAAAAAAAGTTTGTCAAGTTATGTTATTGAGGAAAGGATTGAAGCAGTTAGTTATCATGAGGACGTAGATAAGTTTTTTGGTTCCAATTTGTCAATTAGGGATACTAGACATGAGCTTGGTCTAAAATCAAATCCAAATTATAGTGAAAGGGGTACAAGGAGTGTGAGTGAATCTATTGGTGAATCTAAAAATAGCATAAAAACAAAAAATCATAAATCCATCTTTGATGATAGTAGTGATAAAGGAGAAGGGGATAGTAACCAGATGGAGCAGAGTAATGGAAGCCAGAGTCTTGCTCATTATAATTCAAGTAACTACAATCGTGATAATAATTTATATTATAGTTTAAATAGTCATAACTATAACAGTGACCCTCGAAACTATAATAGAAATCCAATTTCTAATAAACAATATACTCAAAATCCAGTTAGAAACTCAAATATGGATTCATCACAGACAAAAATGAGACATAGGCCTTATAAGCAAAGAAATGAGCCTATTCCACGAAGAGGTTCTAATCGTAGAGGTCCTTCAAAACCACATGATATGCAATATGATTCGAACTATCGTCAAGGGTTAAAACCTGTTCCAAGAAGAGGTGATACTCATCGAAGTCACTCAAAACCTAATGATACAAGATATGAGAGTCTTTATAGAAATAATAATAATGAGCTTGATCTTCATTCGAGAAATAACGATATGAGTCAACATGAGCAATAGTATAGTTTTCAACAAGGCGTCAATTCTTCAACTCAAAGATATATAGTTAATGGACAAACACAGTTTGATATTGGTAGAGAAGATGCAACAGAATATTCGGATATTACATCAGCTTCTAAAATGAACTATGATGATCAAGTGGATTTATAATGCGAAGCTAAAAGGGAATTTACATAACTTAGAGAGTAAAGATATTTAAAAAGTTGAAAATGGATCATATGCTAAACAATTCAAGGTGTATTTTATTGTTTTTTTGATATCATACTATTCTACATATTTTAGTTTTTTATAATAAATGTCAATTTATATGGGCATATCTTTTTATGATTAAGAATTTTACAAATAATTTTTCCACTTAATAACGCTTAATGGAAAAATAAATGAAATTAAAAAATACACCTTCATATATTAAACTTAAAAATAAATAAAAACAGCAATATTCAATTTAAAATACCTTCCATAACCTTTAATTTTCTATAGAAATCCTCCATTCTTAATCTAGTTGTCTTTCTTCTTTAATCCCTCCTTCCTTTTTGCCTCCTCCTCTTTGACTCTATTAATCTTAGTTTGTGATTCATGTTCCCAAATAATGTTCCCTGGAGTTTCTGTAGGGACCTTCATTTGTTTTGGAAACAATTCACCCATCCATTGCTTTTGACTATCTTCAAATAATTTTGGACTCAATTCCTTTAATTTTTCAGCTGCTTCAACCATTCTATTATATTTAATTGCTAATTTTTCCTTTTGTTTTTTGGCAACTTCAGCAGTATAAACGGACCATGCTTTATTAAGGACGGATTCTTGGGATTCAATGGAAGAGTCAGAGGGTTCACTAGGACGTAATGGGGCATCGAATAAGGCGCGACGGATAATATCGTTTCTATAATCACCACCTAGGGCATGACCTTTGGAAGGGGTAGCGTAAAATCTTTTGGTTATATTAAGGAGAGTTCTTTTCATTATTTTATAGTTTAAAGATTGAAATTCGAAATTTGAAAATGGAATTGAAGTTATTTAGTTTTTCATTGTAAATTTTCCAATGGCTGAAATTTTTGCAAATGAGATTGCAGCTTTCCAGCTTTGAAAAGTGGAAGGTGGAATGGTGGTGATAATGAGTTATAAGAGTAATTGTACTTTGACGCTTTTTTTAGCTTTTAATTATTATTTATAGATATTTTGTTGCTCTTAAAGGTTAATAATATTTTAACGTAAATATTCAGTGTTTATTTATTAGTGAATCAAGTATTTTAAATGAGCAATTTGGTTAAATAAAAGAACATTAGATCAATAAAGACGAAGGAGTAAAGTAGAATGAGGAAAATGATAGTAATGTAAATAGTAATAGTTGCTATATATGACCAAAAACTCTTTTATTTAGAGCTTTTTTAGCTTATTAAATTGTTATAAAGCAGTGTCAATATGTATATTTTAAATAGCTTAACTATTTACAATAGTTTAATTTAAAATAAAAAGATTTTGATGAAAATAATATAAAAGAAGGTATCAGAATATAAATTGATATAATGGCCATCTATCTATTTATTATCAAAAAGAACAAAATAGACAGTTATTGATTTAAAATTCTACTAAAACACTATTATAAACACAATAAATTAAATTAATCTATCCGTTTCATCATCCCCTTCATCAATGGTTTTACCAAACCTTCTACCATTATTACCAGCTGCTTTTCTATTGGCATTTGAAAACCCAAACTTAACATTTTTAGAACTACCTTGATTTAATAGTCCACTTGACTCGGATAAATCCTCTTCATCAGATAAAATCTCAATATTTGAATTGTTGGTATTAAAATGAGCTGAATAAGCATTAAATAAATTATTAATTCGATTATCAATATTCTCTCTTAATGGTGGCATGGTACTATATCTATTAGTTGAAGCCGTAGTCTGTCGAACTGGAGTGGATGGAGTGGGTTGAGCTGGTAACGCGCCTGCCATACGAAACTCCTCCATTCCTCTTTGTTGAATTTCTGGATTTATGAGACTGCTATTTAGCCCATGATATATTTTTTCAATAGCTAAATTGTACGCTTTTAACAAATAGGAATATACCAAAGTATAATAAAAATTGAAAATATCAATGATTCTATTTTGATAAAGAATAATGGCTTCGTCGATTCTTTTTTCTCGTCTCTTTAAGTATGTGCTGATATATTTTTCATACAGATTTGATACCCCATTACTGGAGGGAAGAGTAATATATAATAACATGACGATTTTTAATTCGTAATACAAGGGAAACCTAAACAAAAGATTACAGTCAAAAATTATTATAAATGGAATTTTAGTCGACTTGCCAGAAAATTAATGTGTCTCCAATATACTGTAAAAAATTAAAACAAGCCATAACAACAAATAATTTTAAATAATATTCATAAGCTTCAAAAGGAATTTGGCGATCTTTAATCTTTAATAACTTGTATAATTTATACGCTGGATATAGATTGCCTAGAAATAAACTATTGAAGTTTAGAAGGATTAGTTGATTCCATGAAGGAAGGCAGTTGATACTTACTTGATTAAATTACATATAAATTGATACATTTTTTAAAATAAATATTCTAAAAAAATTAAAAAAGTTTGAGTTTCTATTTTTTTAATTAATTTAATTTAATTTTTATTGTTAAATGAGATCACTAAGGTTTGAATTCTCTTGGTTAAGTAATAAAAGCTTAAATTTAAATCTAAGTGGAGTTAATTAAAAATAGAAATTATATATGTTTAAAATAGCAATAATAGTATCTAAGAAAAGAAGTATAATTTATTATATATAAAAAATGAATTAAAAACAATGATATAATATTCTTAATATTTTGAAGTTTTTTGATAAACTCTAATATAATCAATGATATAAGATTGTTTCCAAGTTTTATAATCTTCATTTGGATTATATTTAGCACCTGAAAAGAAAGTGCCACCTACGGCTAAATTTAATAACATAATAAAATCTTGATCCCAAGGTTGACCTAACTTTGTATAAGGTGTATTATTATGTAATAAAGGAGATGTCCAATTTCTATTAGTTTCTAATTGATATGTAAATCGATTATTAACATAAAATTTAATACTATTTTCATTCCAATCTAAACCATAAATATTAAATTCATTAGCTAATCCTTCTTGAACATATTGTAAATTAGAGTAAACATTATTTGGCCATTGTCCACCATAATGAATAGCATGACCAATTTCATTTGGTTTTTGTCCACGTGATTCCATTATATCAAATTCACCAGATGCTGCCCAAGTACCATATTTATAATTGGAGGGTAACATCCAAAAAGCTGGCCATAAAAAATTACCGATGGGTATTTTAGCTTTCATTTCAAATCTTCCATATTTCCATTTACCACCTTGATCCGCTCTAGTATGAATTCTTGCGGATCTTACTGCTTTTCTATTTGTACAAGCCCCACGTGCAATAGAATCTGGATCTGCGTTACATTTATCATATGGCATTAAAGCATACCCTTCAGGGGCTCTTATTGCTGTCATGATTAAATTTCCATCTTGTACTTTTAAAACATCATCATGAGCTACATAGCATTGTTCTTCATCATTGCCACCACCTAAACAATTCACTTCAAATTCCCATTTATTTAAATCTAATTTATTGCCATCAAATTCATCATTCCATACTAATTTATAATTCGAGGGTAAAGAGGGACTTTCTACTATACCTTCTTCCGATTTTATAGGATAATCTGAGGTACTATTGGTAGTATTTTTACCACTATTGGTATTAGTACTGTTACTATTAGCAGTGCTACTTTCAGTAATTGTATCTTCTTTACCCTCCTCTGTTTCCGTTGATGTGCTATTATTATTATTACCAGCTTCATAACCTTTACCACCCTTAGAACATTCATCTTCCTCTAACCATTCATAATAAAAATCTTTATCCAATATATAACCACTCTTCCTTTGATTACAATTTTCAAATGGGGGAACAAATTTAAAATTACTAGTATCAGTATCATTTTTTATTCCATTTTTAGATGCTTCCTTAGTACCACTTTTCATTGTAGTTACATACGCTCGATTACCACTTTTTCCTATTCCTAAACCATATGCAGGGACTAATACCCTTTTATCCTCAATAGTTTGATTTTTAGCTTTTGTTGAAGTGTCTGTAGTATTGTTTTGTAATGATTGTACCTGGGTTATTAATTGAATTAATTTAGGCACAGAAGGTATTTTCCAGTTAGATGTACTCATTTTCCTTTATGAAATCTAAAGCAAATGAATTTAAGTTTGTGATTATAAAGTTTAATGCTTTAGTTTATATATAATTTTGATTTTTTTTTACACTTTACTCTTCGAATATTTGAATCGTTTGGGTTGATTCAGTCAAGTTTAATGAATTTCTCAAATTTTATTGGTTCCTCTTTTTACGCTAAAAATTGATAAATTGAGTGACTTTATTTTTTCTCACTTGATCGTTTGGATGCTTTTGTTACATTTTAAAAACAATAGTGGTTATAAAGATAAAAATAAACATAATTCTATCATCTGTTTTCATATATTAAGTTATAACAAGCGATTGATAATGTTTCATATTAATCTATATTACTACTCTTTTTTTCTCAAATTTAATAAAATTGGATATAAAATAAAATAAAATTATTAAAATGTAAATTTAAATATTAGTTTTAATAATATAAGTATCTTAAATATTATATTGTTTTATTATCTTTAAATTAGAAAAGTATTAATCATCCTTATTAACATCTTTTCTCATTGATCAATATTTTCATATATTATGTACGTCGAAATAATCTAATTTAAACAAGTAGCCTCTAATTTATAACAATCATATTAAATAAAGAAGAAAATTCTGATTAAACAATTTTAAATTCAAAACTTAACTTAACTGATAAAAGGATGTTGGAAAAGTTATAAGGAAATTTGGGATATAATGATTATTTTTTTAATACCCATTTTCCTTTTCTTATGTCAAAAAATTGAACACAATGTTAGCTTTTCAAATAAAACATGTCCACTTTTCATAACTAGTATTTATTTGATTTTATTAATAAATATTTCATATACTTTATATATACCTTGGAACGCTATATGGGGATGTTTTTTTTGGCTTCATTGTTTTTTCCATTTTTTAAGTGCTATTTGGGTGGAAAGATTATTAAGTAAAATTCTTAAACAAAAAAATATATCCCCATATGTAATTTAATGCCATCATTTTATTTGAAAAAAATTTGAAATGAAAAATACAAAACTATTTATTACCATATTTGTTCATATCGAAAAAACTGGCAAGAACCAGAATAATTATACTTGATAAAAACAGAGCCAAGGTAAGCTTTATCGTCATCTAACTTTGTAGAACTATCTTAGAATTGATCAATAACATAATTAATATAATATTTATCATGGTTTAAAGTAAGTCGAGTATCAGAGTTAGCTAGCAAAGATTTGACAGCAAATTTAGTTAAGTTACTAGTACACATATGGGGATGTATTTTTTTGTTTAAGAATTTTGCTAACAATCTTTCCGCTCAAATAGCGCTTAAAAGATGGAAAAAGTAACGAAACCAAAAAAAAACATCCTCATATATAAACTTTACATGTAACCTCTCTATTTTCTTCCTTGAAGTTGTCTTCGGAATAAAACGTATCATCAGCATTAAAATCGCTTCTTAGTGGTACACTTATATCCCCATAACTATTATTAATTGGGGTAAAATTATCACTGTTGGCATAGTTATAAGCTAAGAGAAGAGAGTTAAAAAGATGGACTTGAATTATACTCTTAGAGTTGCTTTTTATGATGAATTATATCGATATTTCTTTTGCTTATATATACTATTAATTTTATAAATTGTCCTAAAATACTTATAAATAGTTTGAAAATTAACGATGTAATGATATCAACCCATATAACTGTTCATTTATAACTTCGATATGTATAAAGGTTTTTTGAAGATTCATTACATATTTCAATGCAACTCAAAAAATGATTGGGGACTTTCAAAGGTCTCTTGTATTATAAAACTATCTTTTTTCATGTATAAACAATAGTCTTCCACAGTTTTTCTTTTTTTTTCTTTTATTTATTACTATGAACTCAATCGCTTACTTCAAGGATATTTAAGAAAATTATAAAGAACGTTACTTAATTCCCATAGAATATTTGATTATATCGTTTGGCTTTTTTCTCTTTTGAAAGGTCTATTTTCCAAATATTTTAGTTACTACGTAGTTTTAGTATCATATAAAAATGTTATAGTAAAAATAAAATTATTATACAAACCTAAGAATAAAAATACAAAAAATCGATAGCTAATTCTACTAAGTTAAAAATACACATGCTACTATGTAACAATCTAAGAGAAATAGTCGAAAAGTAGTTGCTTCAAACTATTTCAATACTAAATTGTAGTAAACTAAAAGTGCTTCTATTATGATTTAAAGCACAATCAAATGTTACTCTTGATTACAGTTGTCAAATACTTTGATTTTTGATTTTTTACATGTTATTTTAGCAGTTAAAAGCATTTAAAAATCGCTATAAATAAGTGCTTAATCCGTTCACTTATTTGGACGGCTTCTACCCGACTAAAGCCTTAGGACCCACTTAAGTTTTAAATAGGTAGAGCCTGTCTATATTGGTTGAATTATTGGTTAATCATTATTACTATTCAGTTTTCTAAAAATTAGACCAAAAAATTCAGCATACACAGTTAGAGGTATGTACAACACCATCTAAAAAAACAAAATGATTCAATGCTATGAAATTTTTGGCCAATAAAGACAAAAAATTAAACTAATCAACCAATTAGTTGACTTTATAAAGTAAACTGTGAAATTAATTCGTAATAGAAGGGATTAAAAATTAGGCTAGAATTAGAAATGTTTTTTTCACTTGCTTTGGGTTTAAGCTTCCAAATCAATATATAAATATTTTTTGCTTTAGTGCTTTAGTGCTTTATCCATTATCTATGTAGCGAAGATTTTTCTAGTTGAATGTTGATAAAAATATTTACATATGACTATTTAAACACAAACAAATGGGAAATAATTTTAATGCGGAAATGTCCTTATATTTCAGTATTATTATCTTCCTCATCCTGCATTGTATAAAATTAGACAAGAGAACGAAATCATCTAAGACATACTTAATATTTTATATGAATTGTTCGTCTTACTTATGATTTATTAAAACTGTTTTTTTAATATTTAAATGAAAGTGGTGAAACATTCTCTGCATTCTTGTAGTAAGCTTCGGGCCCACTATAAACGGGCACAGTGGGCCTTTTTTCATAGTTGATCCAACACTCAGCTGTATATTTTTATAAAAAACAGCATATAAAATCCGACCTAATAATAACCTATTTATAAATCATCGTTAGTATTAGAATAGTGTCTGAAATTTATTAGTAACTTCTTCAATGCTAATTTAAATGGCTTTAAGTCATTTCCGCAGTCAAGAGCAGTAGGTATTCTTATTTTCTCTGTAAATTTTCACAAAATTCATTTCATTTTGTAATTAAATGCCAATCGAAAAAATATCAAGAAACGAAAAGCTCAAAAAAATAGCCTGTATATGGCAAAGGTAAGAGTTAGAGTTAGTGAGGGTTAGGGCAAGGTTTAGTTTTTAACTAGTCAAGACAGCTGCTAATCAGCTTCTGTCAACTTATTGCCTAAAAATCAATTTTTTATCAAAAGAACAAAAACTCGCAAAAGGGTTCCCAATATCCTTGACTACGACTCAAGCCTTAAATGACTTTTATACTTTGCCATTCAGGTAGTTATGTCATGCATGAACTTAATTTCTAGAGACAAAATAATTGGCCTGATGGAGCAAGTTCATCCAAAATTTATAAATAATTGTTTATGTATCAATCTACTAATTAAACTAAAACATAATTTTATAATCTAAAAAATAACAATAAAGCTTGAAGTATAAAAAGAAGATATTGAACCTTAAAAAATAAATTAAAAAATGATTTTATATATTTTATTATTCTTTATACCTTTGTTTTCCTACATTTATTTCAAATTCCGACCTGATAAAAATGTAGCCCAATTACCTAGTGTAAATATATTGATGATATTTTATCATATATTACGTGGGACCTCTGGACAGTTAATAGATAAACTTTTAATGAATCCTTTACTTTCCAAAAATCAATTCATAAGTGTGTTCTTAGGTCGATGGTTTATATTAGTAAAAGACATGGATATCATCAAAAAAATACTCCTTGATGATACGACTTTTGTTAAAATTAAACAGAATGAAATGATGTTTGATTTTGGATTAGTAGAGGAAAACATTGCTGAAGTGGATAAAAAGAAGTGGAAAGTACATAAAAAAGTAGTTAATCCAGCATTTAAAAGAGGATGGGATCTAGGCATTTTTATAACCGTGGCAAATAAAATTTGTGATAGAATCCAGAATGCTAGTGATCAAGAAATTGAGGTTATGCAAATTTTTAAAGATGGTACCTTAGATAGTTTAGGATTAGCTGTGTTTAATATTAATTTTGATACTATCAGTAGTCAAGATAATGAGATGGCTTACTTATATAACAACCTCATCAATGAAATCTTAAACCCTTTGTTTTTTATGCTACCTTTTTTAAATTACTTTCCCTTTCCATCAAGAATGAAATTATATGATGATACTGCTAAGTTTCGTAGCTATATAAAAGGATTGATTGATGATGAAAGAAAAAAATTGAGCGTATCTGGTAATAATGAAAAAGGTTCTAACCTGTTATCATTAATGATACAATCTTCTGACAATGAATCTGAAGGACTTACTGATGAGTTGATTATAGTAATTACTGATTTTATTTTAATATAGCTCTTTTCTCATTTTTTACATTTTAGAATAATGCCATCGTATTTTTTATTGCTGGGCATGACTCAACTGCTCACGCACTAAATTCAGTCACTTACTATTTAGCTAAGTATCCAGTAATATTAATTACATGAAAATAATTTCAACACTAATTAATAATTAATAACTAGGAAATCCAACAAAAATTGAGACAGAAAATAAAAGATGTACTAGGACCAAAAAATCCATTAAGAGAGTTAAGTTCCAATCATACTATTTTAAATGAAATTGTTTATTTAGATGCTGTGATTTATGAAACTTTAAGATCCATACCAGTAGCAAACACACTTACTCGTAAATCAAACCGACCAGTTACCTTAGAAAATAATCTAAGAATAGCCCCCAATCAATCCATCATGTTACATGTAGGACTTGCAATGAAGGATCCAGCTTTATTTAAAAATCCAGAAGAATTTGAACCTGAACGTTTTTTAATAGTTGAAGATAATCAAACTAAAATTGATAAAAAAATGACCAATTTGTTACTTGCTTTTGGTTATGGTACTAGAATGTGTATAGGCAATCAGTTTTCTTTGTTAGAGCAAAAAGTGTTTTTGATTGCTTTATTGTCAAAGTTTAATCTATCTTTACCTGAAAATTCACCACATCATGACTATCCTATTTTACCCCCAATAGGTTTGTTTAGCCCTAAAGACCTAAAGGTTAAATTCACGAAGATCTGAATGCGTTCTATAAACCCTTACATCATTTGTTTTTTATGTATAATTTTTATAACACCTGAATAAATGATTTAAACGTCAAATTCTTAATGTCATATTTTGATTATTTTAATGACTAATAGATGTTAAATAATTTGTATATTTTTATTAATTTTTTTTCAGAAGTACGTGCCTAGGACAGTGTTTATTGAGAAGAAAAAACAGCTATTGAGAAATAAGCATCAGAAAACCTTAAAGAAAGGTAAGTACTTTAAGATTAAGTGAAGTTTTTGCTGCAAACAGCTCTGATTTGAGTGCTCTTTTACCCAATTTAGATTTGTTCAATTTAAAGGTGATTAAAAAGAATTCATTAATTAGTAAGTGTTTCCATTCGGAATTAAACAAGGAGATGGGGACTGGGTCGCACTTTTTCCGAGATAGTATTTTACAATAGTGTGTATGGACAATCCATATTACAGCTTATATTAATTTTTATGAAGTTTTATTTTCAGAAATAATGTAAATAATTTAAAGTAAAGGTATTATTACCTTTGTGTAATTGTCATCTATTCAAAAGTTCAATTGTATTTACCTTTAAATAATATGCTTGAATAATTTAGAAATAGATTCTTTGATGTATTGTATACATTGAGATGTTCTTTATTTAACCATTAAATGTTTTTGTCTCTTACTTTCATCGTCATTTATTCTATTAATCAGTATAAATACCAGTTAGTAATTTTTTCTTATAATGATAAATTCTTTACAATTAAAATTATAAATTTGAATATCTAAAATAAGTAAATAAAATCGGTAGTTACTTACTATGAAAAATGATTTGCCATTATGAAATAAGCTATTTAAATGATACTTTGTAAAAAATCACATTAAATATTAAAGAACATATGGGGATGTATTTTTTTGTTTAAGAATTTTACCAACAACCTTTCCGCTGAAATAGCGCTTAAAAAATGGAAAAAATAATGAAGCCAAAAAAAAACACCCACATATTTTTCTTTATCATTAGTTTAGTTTTATTATTAATACTGTCATTTTATATTAACAAAAAGCTTTTCAATATTTAAAAGACTAACGAAATAAATGAACAGTAAGAGCGTATAATTTGTATAAGCCTGAGGATGAAAAACATTACTTAAAGTATTTGAGCTATCTTATTTCAAATAATCAAAAAATATCAGCTGGGTGGTATTAGATTTACTTAAAAAATGTAGTATTAAAATGCTTAATGGTGTACTATGGGTAGTTAGTGATAACTCTCTATAAATTGTGATATAGGCTTGCAGCACAATAAAATGATGGGAGTGGCCAGGCTCATCTCAGAAGCTTTACTATTCTTGTCCAATTTGAACATTATCCAAAAATATTTAAATGAGGTTAAAACATATACGAACCTATCATAAATGGTCTTGATATTATTTAACTATTTTTACTAGGATATTAAAGGACATAAAATTTAATAAACCTTAGTAAGAATCAATAATATATAATTAATTAATTAATTAAAACTATATAGTGTTTTTTAGATCATAATGTTTAATAGAATTTAGATGCAACTTTATCATCTTTTTACTTGCTTTGATTTTGATACAATAAAATTCAAACTCAAAAATCAAATGAATACTCACCTGTCTAAAGCGTAAGTTGTTATTATATTTATAGCAAATATTTGGATTACCAATATACCAGTAGGTCTAACAAATCAAAACGTATTCTTTGTTTTGATATTTTGTTCTTTTTGTAAGTTTAAAAATTGGAAAAATATTAGTTGAGTTTCGAACAAAAAACATCCGAACACACCTACCTTATGTTTAAATTAGTCTTTATGCATAAACTTAGGTGGTTAAATTCAAAATAAGCGAAAAAAGTGGTCGTTATAATATCCATCTTTAATTTGAGAAAACCTCAATATACCATATATTAAGAATACTTGAAACTTGGGTATAAATCAACTCTGTCAAATTTTAAAAGTTAAATAATCAAGTGTTAGTATTACGAAAAAGTTGATATCGCAATTTAAGGCTTGGAATTTTCGAAATTTTTACTTTTTGACCAAAATTTGGATTTATCCACTTCATTTAATCTTTCAACCAATAGAAAGAGCTACCTATTGCACAGATTAATCAAAAATCAAAATTTAATACTATAAATTAAAACAAAGATATTCATGTTAAAGAAATTCAATTGGTTGAAAAATAACTATTACAACTATAAAATTCCAAATAAACAACCATGAAACATTTAATTATTAGATATATTAGAAGATATGCGTCAAGTGAAAATTTTTGGAGGTAGTTCCCATCCTGAGCTTTCTGAGTTAATATCTCAAAAGTTAGCCCATCCACTTGCACCATTAACCACCAAAAAGTTTTCAAACCAAGAGTCAGTGGTTGAAATTGGTACTTCAGTACGTAACGAAGATGTATTTATAATTCAATCCGGCTCTGGTAAAGTGAATGACAACTTGATGGAGTTGTTGATTGCAGTATCGGCATGTAAGATAGCTTCTGCTTCTAGAGTAACCGCTGTTTTGCCATATTTCCCATACTCTAAGCAATCAAAATCAAAAAACACTCGCTCTTGTATTGCTGCCCAATGTATTTTTTAAAGGTCATTATTTAAGTTTAAGTTTAAAATTTTTATATAGTGGTGGCTGATATGATCTCTGTTGCTGGAGTAGACCATGTTATTACTATGGATTTACATGCTTCTCAAATGCAAGGTTTCTTTAATGTACCAGTAGATAACTTGTATGCTGAGCCAGCTATCGCTAAATGGATTCGTGATTCAGTACCTAATTATAAGGATGGTGTAGTAGTATCAAAAAATGCTGGGGGGGCTAAAAGGTGCAAACTATTTATAATTTAAGTTCAAACTAATATCAAAATAATAGGGTCACTTCTTTAGCTGATTGTTTAGATATAGATTTTGCACTTATTCATAATGATCCTAATCATAAGGCAAAAAATTCAAGAGAGTACTATACTCATTCTGAACCTTTACCTGAGCCTAAAAGCCCATGTGAGTCTTTGGCTGTAGTAGGTGATGTTGCAGGAAAAATTGTATTTTTGTGTGTAAGATTTAATATTAATTAGTTTTTTATCATTTCTTAATCCAATTTTTCAGGATGATATAATAGATAAATGTAACAATTTCATCCAAGCAAGTGATCAATTAATTAATAAGCACGGTGCTGCTAAAGTATTCATAATAGCAACCCATGGGGTTTTATCTGGTAATTCTTTGACCAAATTAGAGGAATGCTCAACTATACATAAGGTAAAATGAAATTCATTTTAGTCACTAAAATATTAAAACGTGTTAGGTTGTTGTTACAAATACTTACCCTATCCCAGTTGAGCGTCGTAAAGGGGTATCAAAATTAGAAATTATTGATGTTTCAGGTACTTTAGCAGAAGCTATCCGCCGAACTCATAATGGAGAGTCTATCTCTTTCTTATTCAAAAATCCATTGTAAAAAAATTACTTTATGCCTTCTCAACATTGTTAAACATACGTTATAAACATGTGACTTTACGGACTATATATCCAGCAAAATATAGATATCATTATTTTTATTGATAGTTTATTTTATATCTATTATATTGTTTTATGACATGAGATATTTAAATTGACTTGAAATTTATCTATATAATCAGTCGTTTAGTATAAAACTTTATTTTATCTTATTGAGATTGAAACCATTTTCATTTAGTTATTAAAAAGCAATTGATTTGAAATTCTTAAAGCATATTGATTTGTATACACCAAGATATATTAAAAGCTTAAAAACCCATATAAAAGTGCTTTTTTTATTAAATAATTTATCTAATAATTTATTTACCTTTATATTGCGTCAAAGTGGATAAAATACAATACCCAAGTAAAAAGAGATTATTGTAGGATTTATCCTTCATGAAACTTTCAAATTAGTCATTATAAATTGCTAAATTAAAGAAACTAATTTGTTACAAAACTATGTTAAATAAAATAACGAGCCTAAATATACAGTATCTCGAGTCAAAAAGCAATAAAAAAACAACTTTATTAACTTGTAAAAATCTGATTTAGTTTAATATTTGAATTTAGTTCCCCATTCTTTTTATTTTATTCGATGCTCTCTTGAGGTTCTTCTGCAACTGGGTTGATACCCTTTAATTGATTTAAAAGATTCTCTGTTACTGAGGTATGTTTATTTGGCATAAAATATATCTTTGGCTCAGTATTTGTTGATAAGAAAAGGTGCTTAGTATTATTATAACCCTCTCTAATCGTTTCCTGATTTAAAGTTAAATTTTTACATAATATAAAAACTATTAATTACCAATATTTCAGTTTCCTTTTTTAATTTTATACGCAATATTTCTTCTTGTCTTTGAATCTTTATTTGTCTCTCTTCTTCCTTTTGCCTTGATAACTCTTCTTTTTCTTTTTGTAATTTTTCATTCACCTTTTGTTCTATTTCTTCACGCTTTAGCTCCTAATGAATTATATTAAACAATGATAACAATAGTAGTGATACTTGTTTTACTCCATTAGATTTATTTCTAGCTTCAGATTGAAACTTGGTTAATGTTCCCATTAAGACACCGAACATTCTTTTTCCACGTTGCCTATCTTTGCTATCTGTTTTGCTTTTGGCCTAAAAAGCTTTAGTTAATTATTCGATTAAACACAATCATATTTTACATTGTCTGGTGTTGTTTCTTTTAAAGCTTCGCTATCATTTGGTCTATCCACTTGTAAATCACCATTTTGGGCATTATCTTCGTCGTGAATTTTGTTAATATTGTCTTGTTGATTATTTACCTTATCTTCTAAATTTCTATCCCTATATAATACATGGGGTTAGTTTTACTTTGATATTATTATTTTTTTACTTTGTTTCACTCATTTTGTTTAGAAGATAGTATTGAGTTTATTTTCAATTGCTTAAGGTATTTTTGAGTTGCTCATTGATTGGTAATTAATTTCATAATAGCCAATTACTGTTTTTATATTGGGATTTAACTAAAACCAATTGTAATATTGTTTGGTTTTTGCTATAGCTATTCCAGCTCTTTTTTGAAGTAGGTAGTGGTAATTTTTGCATCTAATTTATTTGCCTAATGTTCTTTAATGCTAAATCCTCCTGTTCATCTGAATTTTAGCGTAGGTTTTACTTTAAATGAGCAGTTAATTATTTTGCAAAAGAGCTAGAGCAACCGTAAGCATCACTCGGCTATTTTGATATTTTATAAATTAGACTGCCTAATGTATATCAAAAAAATCGATCTTGTGTAATTAAAACTACTTTACTTTTACTAAGAAGGCCATCAATGATATGTATAACATAGATATAAATAGTTTAGAATTATGACTAGCGTTAATATTAGGATTAGGGCTAATATCATGATAATTCTAATTTTTAGTTAATTTTTTATTTTTAATAAATATATAATAATTATAAGTTCATACCATTACCCCAGCTAATTCGTTTTTCACTTGTATTTATAGCAACGAAAAGTGTTTTAAACTCGTCATTTTATTCAGAAAGAACTATTAAGCACTTTTTGGAATATCAAATTTTCAAAACACTCCAGCGTTTGTGAGCTGAATATTTTACCCTTTGGAAGAGATAATGCCTTATAGTGATCTAAAGACTAAACCCCATGTGGAGACTAAGTTTGATCAAATCAGCACATACCGGTGGTTTTTACTAGCTTATGAAACTATATTAGCAATTTCAATATCTGTATTTACTATAGTATTAGTAACAGAACATTATTAAATGCATAAAATAAATAACTAATAATAATGTAAATAAAGTAATAAAAAATGTTTTTCTAGATATAGTGTTATCTTTAATACTATAGCTAATTTTATTGCCAAAAACTATCTTGTATTAAATTTTAGCAACACTAAACATTGAAATATACCTTTATTCAAGGATATAGTAAGATAGAAGCATAGACTAAGTCAAAGTTGTAGCAAGCATTGACTATGATTTTTGATGCAGCAACTATAAGTGAATGGTTAAAAGATCAAATAAACTGCTTTCAGAAGATTTAATTGTAATCTAATAAAAATATTATTTTTAATCCTAAAGTGTATTTTTTTACTTTAAGATTATGTTAGTACTGTGAAAGTTGGTACTCAGTGGTTGGAGTTAAGAGCAATTTTTGCTTGATTAATTGGCCTTGAGTCGAACGGTCTTAATTTATATAACTAAGATATACTTAGATGAATAAGAATAATACATAATAAGTTACGAACTATGTAAAACAAATAGAATAGAAGATACTACTGTAAAATCTACGTAAGATATTGTCAAAAAGACTTAGTGGCTTTATTAATAGTACGATATCAGGGAGTAATTCAATTAAAAAGCTTCGAGTTATCATGTTGAAGAATCTCTTTTATATTCTTTGCAATGTGAAGTTAGAAATTCTCGCAACAAACCAAAACAAGGAACTCTGAATTGATAATACCACATGGATCACGGCCAAATTGATTACAAGACTACAGTTAGTTTTGTAAACAAGTTAAATGATTATTATGTTGTGATTAATCCGAGAGCTGATAAACCAATATTTCACAGTATAAACATTGTAATTTATTTACATTAATTTTAATAACTATTTATGATAATCCATAGTTTATAGTATTCTATAATAAATAAAAAAAGATATATTATTAAAATTTATTATTAATAATGATAAACTTAATCAAATAATATATAAAATTAGTGCTTTAAAGGAAATAGGAAATAAAAGCCAATAAATAGCATTATTACTAATTATAACTTTAATATATATTTTTAACAAATATAAAAGTTTCATATTTAATATAAGTAAAAATCAATATAACTAAAAATAAAATAAAAATAAAAAAATCTTTTAATAAAAAAAAAAAAGCTATATGAATTATATAAAGTTTATATCAGTACTTAAAAAAACATATTTAATAAAACTATTAAAAAATTAAATAATAAAAATTAATAATTTTAAACTTTAAATAAAAAATAAAAATAAAAATAAAAATAAAAATAAAAATAAAAATAAAAATAAAAATAAAAATAAAAATAAAATCAGATTTAATAAGTTTAAAATATTATAATAAACAAGTTATATTAATACTAAACTTTAGTATTTTATATTTAAAGAATGACAAAATAATAAACAAAGTTTATTTTAGTTATTTATTTAATATTTTAAATTATAATTTAAAAATTAAATAAAAAAATGAAACTATTTAGATATCCTCATATTTATTTCATTACAAAAAAAAATTAAAAGATGTTTTTTAAATTAATTCCAAGAAAATCTTTAAAATATGTATTTGAAAGATAAACTAATAAAACCAAATGCTAGCCTTAACTTTGATTCCACAATTACTCCGCTATTGCCAACCTACAGCTACAAGCTTGCCAAAAGCAATTAATAAATATATTTTTTGGGATAAAGTTGCTTGTTTCAGACATTCAAATTTATGAAACATTTTCAAATTTAAAAAAAACAGGAAATGGGTTTAATCGATTTAATATAAACTTGATTATATGAGGATGTTTTTTTAGTTTCATCACTTTTTCCAGTTTTTAAGCGCTGTTTAAGCGGAAAGACTATCAATAAAAGTATTAAGCAGAAAAATATATCCCCATATTAATACAATGATAAATTTTTATAAAAGACGAAAGTACAATAAGTGAATAATCGTACAACTAATGTTAAATAGTTAATTTATACTTATTTGAAATAAAGCATAGACTTGTTTTATTAAATGATTTTATTTTTCTTGAAGTTATTTTTGCCAACTTTTACACCACTATTATTATTTAGTCAATGATATTTTCAAATTTGATTGTTTATAATAATTACTCCATTATTAAGGCTATATTAAAACAACTACACCATATAGTGAATATCTAATGTTCTTTAATTAAGTTTACATAATATAGAATAGTATAATATTTCTCCGCCTTGCTGGGACTAAATATAAGAACATATCCTTATTTTTGCTATAAATCAATAAATGGAGGTATATTTTTTTGTTTAAAATTTCACTAGTAATTTCTCCACTTAAATAGCGCTTAAAAAATGGAAAAAGTGATGAAACCAAAAAAAACATCCCAAATTGTAACAGGTCATATGGTTTATCTAGTAACATGACTTAAACCACACAGATTAACCTTTACCATAATATGGATTAACGCTACGAATAATTTCACTATAAATACCCACCTTTTTCTTATTAAATAAAGTATCAAATAAATAATTATAAATACATAGTATTAATCCCTACTATTACTATAGTTGATTGTTATATATATACTTTACTCTATTCTCACTACTAGTCAATTCAAATATAAAATGAAATCGTCTTTTTTTGCATTAAGCTTTTTAAGTTTAGCTATTTTTACTAATTCTGTAGTATCAGACAGGTGGAAAGCTATGTGCTCTTTTGAAACTAGGGTTCAATATATGGATGCTGTTTGTTCATGCAGTATTAGAAGTCCAGCAGGAGGTACAGCTGGCTCTAAATGCTATATCACACGACAGATAGGTAATGTTCATTACGAATGTTCTGGTCCAAGAGATACTTCCTCCCAAGGTGGCTATCAAATTGAAATGAAGAGTTGTGGTCAAGGTCAAATGGAAGTTCAAATGTATGGTCCTAACGGAGAAGAATGGAGCTCACATACATTTACAACTGATTGTGCCATAGAAAATAAGAGAAGAAGTCTCAAAAGGTATATAAAATCTTTGTTCAAGAGATACAATGATGCTGCAATTGAATTTAAAAATAATAGTTGTAATGCAAATCATGAATTTGATGTGATGGGTTAATAAATCTATTGGCATTTTAAATTTTAGGATTTTTTAGTTTGGAATCTGTATACATTTTGAAATTTATGACATTTTTTGTTTTAATAATTTAGTTAATGATAGTAATTGTCTTATTGGTATCGGAGTGAAATTATACTATATCCCAATATCAAGTATAATAAAAAGTAGATGCATTAAAAGAAGCGCATCCCATAAATATTTATATCAAGTTTTATAATCAATAGAAATAAAATGAGTTATTTTAAACTATAAAGTTATGGGGATATATTTTTCTATTTAAGAATTTTACTAACAATTATTCTACTCAAATGGCACTTAAAAAGTGGAAAAAATAATGAAGCCAAAAAAAACACCCCCATATATCTTTATAAATTATCATTGTACCATTTTAATTACTACATAAGAATTTATATTCTCAAAACAATAACTGCGCAAGGATATTAATGAACTACTATAGTGAAGAGTATGAATAGTAAAGTAAAATTATATCAACAGAATTTTTTAAAAAAAAAGGATGTATATATTAATAACATAGTATGTTTCTTATCTAGGAATATAGAAAGCTATTTGAGGGTGTTTTTTTTTTTTGCTTCGTTATTTTTTCCATTTTTTAAGCGCTATTTGAGTGGAAAGATTGTTAACAAAATTCTTAAACAAAAAAATACATCCCTATATATTGATTTTGTTTCTTTATCAACAAATATACCTTGAGATGTAACAGCGTTAAAGGTTAAATTGGGCCTTTATTTGAAACTATACTAAAAGTATGGTTACAAGAAAAGTTAGATATAAAACAAATAACTTATTTAAATTTATGACTACCCTTACTTATAATAACCCAATTCAGCCTTATTATATAGTAATTAAATTTTAATTATCTAACATAAAAATTTTATATTAGAATTCTATTTTTGTCTTTCAAATAGAAAAAATAACATAAAGACATTAAAATTATAATAAGTCAGTATATACGATATTGATAAAGAAATTACATCTGAAATAGTCATCACTACGATTTATTCAAAATGACCTTGTAATAATCAATCCATCACCTTTAATTTAAATTCTCAAAGTTGTCATGTTGAATGAGGTAGTGAGGTTGAACCTGGATGTAATTTAAAATACAATTTAAAAATAAATTTTATTTATAAATTTTAAACGTTTATTAATAAAACAAGATTAAATGACTTTGACTTTCATGTATCCAAACAGAAAGAATAAATAAGCAACAGAGAAGTCACTGGAAAAAGTCAATTAAATATAAGGTACATGATTTATAGTTACTTATTTTCAAAAGAAAATACAAGATTTATGTTTGATTTAGATATTAAAAACTCAATTGAACATGTGATTTTTATTTTTTGTTTTTTCAAAAATAAAAATTAGATGATGATAAATTAATATTTTAACCTTTAGAGTTGATTGTAGATTATTTATTGCTTAACTTTAGTATTTATACCAAGTACATTTAACATACATTATATTTACAGAACCTTCAGCGAATTTATTTCATAGTCAAAATAGTAATTTTAAAACAAATACAATCAATTTTTTGTAATAATAACAGTTATCACTTTTAGTAGTTAATAGGTTAATATTCAACGTTGTCAAGCACTATATTAAGTTATGAGACCAATAGTTCATTTGGTTATTATTATTATAATAAACGTTTTTTAAAGAAAGGATGATTTGGTTAATTCCTTAGGCCACCACTTTACTAACATTATACATATTATATAGTAAAGAACTAAGATAGATCAAACTATTAAATAATTAATAATAAATTAATAAATTTATGTATAAACTTCAATAAACTTAAAACATTCTACTGTGGTAATCCAATCACTGATTATATGTTAAAAATTATACAATTGAAATATATAGCGTTTCCAGTTAGGATAAATAGTTTGATTTCTTATTGTTGATTTTTTTTTGAATAAGAACTATCACAACCAATTTTCTTATTAGCTTAATATCAAATTGTTAATTTTTTATCTTGAATTAATCAATGTTTTACAACTAATATAATTTAATATAATTATTTTTTAAAATGTGTTATAACTTATTGAAATGAACTTTAAAAACTAATATCTTACATACTTTTGTTTTTAGGTTATAATACTAATAAAAGAAACTTTTCTGATTAGCTTGGAGATTTCTAATATTGATATTTGAATCCAAACAAATATTTGTATATTGAAAAAAATTGAACTTCAATTTGAAATATCATTTACCAATTATTAAAAATTGGATATAATATTAATTTTATTTGATAAATTTATGCACAACGCAGGTTTTCTTCAATCTTAGTCATTTAAGAATGCTTATTTAGAATAGTAAAGTTAAAATCAACTAAATTAGTCTAAAGTTGAATTTAAATTGAGAGAACAAAGTATAAAAAGGGTAAAATTTCAACCTCTTTATTCAGTATACTAACTCAATTCTTTTAGGTTGATGCTAACATTTTTTAGGTTGAGCTAGCCAAACAGTTTCTGGTGTTTGATAGCTCTAGCTACTAGAGATTTTAGAATAAATGTACACTTTATTTGTTTTAAATATTATACTATTTTATTATTATTATGTTACTAAAGATTTTAGAATAATGTACATTTTTTAAATTCAGTTCAGTATAATAACCTTCTTTTTATTATTGCTCCTGATGGCCACCGCATAACTGATAACTTTGAAGCTGACATGCTTGTAGCTGATCTCCAACAAATTAGCGAATTAAATATAGGCCATGCAAACATACTACCGCCTATATAGCTGATGGATATCTCGCAGAATTTGGAGTATGGTCACACTTTCATTTGGATTTGGCCTTATGAATAGTGCAATCAATCATACCTCCTTTTTTATGTTAGGACCATTGATGTATGTATTGATTTATAATAAAATTTTAAACGATTAAACTGTTTTCAATTATTATTATTCTATTTATTAATAATCCTAAATATGTTTTATAATATATATTTTAATCAAGTTAACTTTATTTATTAAAATAACCTCGAATAGCTAGAATAAGAGAAGACTAATGTATAATGGTAGTTGTAATCTCTTTTAAAGTTCTGCTACTAATTTAAATGTTAATACTAGGTATCAATTGTCAACTTTCTAAATGGTTCAATTAGATAATAAATTGAAATTGAAATAAATTAACATAAAGCATGATTTTACTTTAATTCACTTTATGATATTATTATCAGCTTCATCATCGTCAAATGCATCTTGAAATGCAGCAATGTCAAATTTTAAAGTTTTCTCTTTTTATAAATGTAATAAAATTACAGACAGTTAAACTGGATTTGTAGAGAATATTAGCTATAAAGTTTTCGTTATCAATAGTTGACATATGAGTAACTAAAAGGTTGAGCAAAACGCTTTAAACATTGGTTTTTATTTGAAATGGAGTATCAGATCATTAACGATAGTAATTTTTCTAATAAAATAAAATGATTACCAATGGGCTTTTATAGATATCTATGTTTTTTTAACAATAATCAAGTTGCTTTATTTTAATAAGGATTGCTACTTGACTCTAGTCGAAGTGGTAATTCATAATTGACATTTAACTTGACGGAATGAGTAAAGTTTATAAAATAAAAAAAATAAGAATACAAAAGAGATATTATATCTAGATAAAACTTTATAACAATAAAAATAGCAAACTAAGCTCTTGAAATTATTTCATTTAATCATCTGTATCTTGTAATAGTGGAGGAACAGCTTTGATTTCACAAATCACTTCAATTTAATTTCGTTGTTTATTTAGAATTTTTCATATCCTTTTGGACTGATTCTTTTCGTTATAAACCAATCTTTATATCTGGTCAATAAAATAAATCACCCCATTTGTTTATTACCCAATATAAGTTTTACCTATTCTCGTTACTAGATAGTAAAGTAATTGCAGCTACATTTTTACTTTTTAGCTGATGAATAAAATTAGTATAATGATAGCTGTTATTACCTTGACGTTTATTTAGTTTATTAAATTAACTTAATAACTCATCATCGAAAGTATACAATTTCTTTACTATTATAATTGTAAAGCATCGAAAATACTGGCTGTTACCCAGTTATTTAATTAACTGAGCAGGAGATCTTGCTTGTTTTCACAACAGCATGAATAAAATCCTTAATTTTTAACTTATTAAACATTAAAATAACTAGTAGCATTTAACCATAAACGATTACTTAACAGTGATAAATTTATATAATTGGCTTTTTGTATTTTATATAACTATTATGATATAATATTTTATTTGTGTTAATTTTTATTAATTCCAAACTTACCCTGTTCTAAAAACTATAGAAAAAATAACTTAACCCTTTATATTGTTAAATATTAATATTATAATATTTAAAATATTAGGTGTACATTTAAATTTAACAAATTTCAAAGAGTTGAAATAAAAACAAATGAATTCTGAAAATCCTAAAAATAGATAAAAATATTTGAATTTACTCTTATCATAATCTTTATTTAGCTACTCTATAATTACTCTTAACTAGACTTTACTTCTATCTCGGTAACTGCTTCTTCAGGAGTTTTTGTATTGGCAGAGTTTTCAATGTCCTCATTACTTTTACTATCAACTTCATTTAAACTCTCTTTTTTAATATCAACATTTCCGCTGTTATCCAATTCTACTTCGGGCTTTAAATCTACATTATCTAAAATATCAACTTTAATTTGCTTATCGTCTTTATTATTAATCATTTGCATAGTGTCTGAAGTCATCCCAGTTTGATTTTTCCTATTAAGAATGTGGTGAGCAGCCTCATTTACTTTGGAGATAGACATACCAAGTCTCTTTTTAACTCTATTGACAAATCCAGTTACAATATTATTAGATAAATTATAAATCTCATTAGTTAAATCTAAAATAACTTGTTCGTTTTCAACTAGAAATGGATGAAATACGTTATCGTAAATGTTTAAGTGACCGTTTAACTTTGGGTAAGTGATGTAAAATAATAAAATGTACTTTATCTCATAATAATAAAATATCCTAAATACTAAGGTCAATAATAAATATAAAATAACAAGATCGTATTACCAACTAAAAAAAATATCAGTGAATTGTTCAAGTGTTAAATAGGTGATTAAACAAAACCAGAATTTTGAGATTGATGCTAACTCTTTCTCGTTTTTAATAGCTTTATAAGTTTTAAAACTTGGGATTAAAAAACAGTATATGATTCTATTAAATAATTAGTTAATTTTTATATTAAAATGATAATTTTACTTATAAATATCTACGATCATTATTTTAACTAAACAAAAGGAATTTATTTATAAAACTATTCTTTGGTTTAAATAGCTTAACCTTATCTATAAATAAGAACTTATTCGAAATCAATTTATAATATTGATGTAAACTTATTATTTTGATTAAAGTTGATAAAAACGATGAAAGCTTATAAGCTTTAAATTTTACCTATATTTTAGTAAATAATGAATTAAACTATTTATGACTTGTAGTTGAATTATTATCACTAAAAGAAGTTAGCTATACGAGGCTAGCAAATACCCAAAAAGTATTAACAGCTAATACTAGCTTTATATCAGAATAAAATTTAATGACTATTTTTATATTATCTTAGTTGATTATTAATATTTCCATATCATGTTCCATCCAATATCTTTTATTCGAATTAAGTTCAATAATAATTTGAATTATAATCATTTTTCTAGTGACATTTAAAACAAATTTAAGCCATAGCAAGAAAAAATTGGAAAACTACTTTTTATTCTAACAATGCCATTTGGACAAGTAAAACATAAAGAATAAGGATAAAGCATGGATTAAAATAAGTAAGGTAGTAATAGGACCACCAGGATCAGGAAAAACGAGTTATTGTCATGGGGCAGAACAATTTTTCTCGGGTTTAAAAAGGTAGTTGCTACTTATTATCAGTTTTATTTAATTTTTATTCTTAGAAAAACGATTATTATCAATTTAGATCCAGCTAATGAAAATATTCCTTATACACCCACTATTGATATCAATGACTTAATTACAGTACAAGATGTTATGGATGAATTTCAATTGGGGCCTAATGGGGGTATGGTTTATTGTATGGAGTATTTGGAGAAAAATATAGAGTGGTTGATAAATAAACTTATGAAATTCAAAGGTAAAAAAACAAATGAAAATCTAAACAATGTTAATCTTATTTAGATTCTTATTTCATATTTGATTTTCCTGGACAAGTTGAGCTGTATACTCATAATTATTCGGTAAAGAACATATTAGACAAATTACAAAAACTGGACTTTAGAGTAATTTAAAACTTCAATATTTTAGGATCCTATTTATAATTTTTAGTTAACTGCTGTACATCTAGTAGATGCTCATTATTGCACTGATCCAGTGAAATATATATCAGTTTTATTAGTGTCATTGAAGACAATGTTGCTGTTAGAGTTGCCTCATGTCAATGTACTTTCAAAGTTAGATCTAATCCAAAGTTACGGGAAATTAGGTAATATTAATCAAAACTAAATACCAAATCAAAACAAGTTAAAAATAATAGCCTTTAGATTAGAATTTTATACAGAAGTTATGGATTTAAGCTATCTTTTAGAACAGCTTAACGAAGAGCAGATGGGAACGAAATACCACAAGCTAACAGAAGCACTTTCCTCTTTAGTTGAGGAATTCGGATTGGTTCACTTTCATCCTTTAATGGTCGAAGTAGGTTTTTTCACTATATATTATATTATTGACTCATTTATTTAAGGATAAAAAATCCATGATTTCATTGATGAAAGCCATTGATAAAGCGAACGGCTATGTTTTTGGAGGTTTGGATGAGGACAATACTTCTCTATTATTATCGAATATTAAGGTGCTTGATAATACTGAGTTAATAAGCGATATGGAACAGATTTATATAAAAGAAAGGGAAGAGTTATAAATAGATAACTTTTGAAAAATAAATTAATAAATGAGACGCTATACAAACTATGACTATTAATTTA
Source organism: Batkoa obscura (assembly GCA_030770535.1). Classification (NCBI taxonomy): domain Eukaryota; kingdom Fungi; phylum Entomophthoromycota; class Entomophthoromycetes; order Entomophthorales; family Batkoaceae; genus Batkoa; species Batkoa obscura. The sequence continues at coordinate 893,407 of JASVEC010000013.1, read as the reverse complement.
TAATAATCACATAATCAAGATCATTTATTTGTATTGGTTATATAAAAATTAACTCAAAGCAAGCTAGTTTTTCTTTTACTTAAAATAGAAAATGAAAATCTACGAATTCTTAATGGAGTTGTAGGAGGCACTAGAAAATCCCAAGACTTTTTAGACCTTGACATAAAGGCATCTTCATCCATTTGTTTTCCTTTAGAAGCAGCATCTATCAATGCATTAATTAAGGCAAGATCTTTATGTAACGCATCGTCTATATCTTTAAATTGATTTAGAGTATCAACAAGCTTTGAATAATACTCTTCCAACTGTGTATACCTTAAACTTTCCTGAAAGAAGTTAATACATGCATAAGTATATATACATATAATTACCTTATCTACTTCTTGGAACTGAAGCTTAATTAGAGTTCTTATGACATAAATGACTCTAAAATTAATTAGTATATAAATAGATATTCTTACATGTACACTAGAGTCAAACAAATGGATGATATCGAATAGTAAACATATGGAGATAAGGAAAACATCTAGAACATTAAATAAAGAACTAAAGTAACTCTTAAAGCCAAGGTAATAACCTCGAAGTATGGCTTCACATAGGAATAAGATAAAAATGACGATATTTGTGTATAAGGAAGCTTTTAATAATGAAACACTAAGCGGGTTGTTTGGTACTTAAAAAAAGTATTAGCTTTATAAAATAAAATGAAAATAAAGAACAATACCTATAAATAAATCGGATATGGATAAAAACAAGTTTACAAAAGCTAAAATAGTGACTATATACAAGAAAGGTTTTTCAAAAATTATAATCCCAACTTTTCTTTTAAAATATATAAAATAAGGTTCATTATCAGCTCTACTATAGGTTTCTTCATTAGTTATATTGTACTCTGCATCTAAAGCTTCTAGTTCTTGAGCTACGCTCCGAAGGATCATAGCTTTTTCTACCGCTAAGCCTTCATGTTCAAAATATTTTTCATCCATTCTTTTGAAAAGTGAAGTTTTGTTAAATCTATTTTTTAAATACCATTCACTAATTTTAGTTGATTGTATATCCCATTTGTAACGTTAAATTTTTGTCTAAAGTTTAAATGAAGTTGAATTTGATAACCGAAATTTAATTAAACTTAAATTAAGTTTTCAACCATTCTAGATTTTTAATAAATAAAATAGTATAAAAAAATTACTGTTAAATGTTATGCTAACAATCATTATTTTTACAAATAAATTCATTTCTTTTTATTCTTGTTTATAAAATAAACACTTATTTTTTGAGCTAATATTAAATAAGTATGACATTCCAATGATTAAAATTAAAATATTTAAAGAATACACAATTAAGAATTCCAGAACTTGGAGGTTAATTTTGTCTTAAAGATATTACTAATTTTGATATTTATTTTAAATAAGATAAGTACATCAAAGCCTTTTATAACTAAATAAATTAGACCTTTTAACTATATTGTGTAAAAATATTTAATTTAATACAAGTATTTTGCTTATAATTTTATATGATAATATTGTAAATAAAGTCATATTAAAAAATTCATTTAAGATAATTTGTTTTTAAGGCAGATGCTTTTTTTATTAGAGATTGTTAATAAACCACTTTTATTAATAATCAAATAGTTAAAAAGTATAGTTGCATCTCTTTATAATATCTTATAATAACCTCAATAATTATAATAATAAGTCACAAATCCAATTTTAAAATCGGAACAGTATTGAGAAAAGTTTGAAGCTTGTTTTTACTGGTAGGATAATATTAAGCCAATCAAAAGTGTGAACACAGAACAGTGATGCAATAAGTAGGTAATTCATACCTTTGATTAGCTATTGATATTAAATGTGACCTAATAATATACATTTATAATTATTTAAACCCAAAAAGAAGCAGAGTATTTTTCGATAATAAATTACCGAGCCAGTAAAATCGTTCTATCTATCTCATTAATTGCTTGAACAGCTCCACTCAAATATATGCTCAAAGCCAATAAAGAGTCGTTATATCATCTTCTTCACAGATGATTGGTTTAAATTCCTATTTTGATCTTGAGGGGGAAACTATGGGCTTAAAAAAATAAACCAACTAAACAGCCAAGTTAACGGGTAAATCAAATTAATACCAATTGTTCATAACCCACTTTAAATATTAATTTCTTTTTAACTAAGAATTTGAGGATTGTGGCTTTGAATTGAATTTCTATAACTCTATCTCAACTTCCTTTAAAACTATAAACTAGTGTCTATCTAAAGTACATTAAGCTTCCTATATTTAATAAGACTATACTCTCTGTAGGTACTCTCTTTTATTTTCTCTGTTCTTATTCTTAATTTAGAGTATTTTTCCTTTAACATCAACTTATTAAATCTCAAACTCATTATCTCGCTCATAGAAATATCATTAATATTTACATAATTCATAAAAATGCAGACAATTAAATGTGTAGTAGTAGGTGATGGTGCCGTCGGAAAGGTATTTTAATTATTTTAAAAATCATGTCAGCTTAAATTTAATTTAATTTAATTTAGACTTGTCTTCTTATTTCATACACTACCAACAAATTCCCCTCGGAGTATGTTCCAACCGTAAGTGATTCTAGATATTTATAAATTTATGTTCAAGCTTTATTAGGTATTCGACAATTATGCCGTTACTGTTATGATAGGTGAAGAACCTTATACTCTTGGTCTTTTTGATACAGCAGGTAAATAATTATCATATTAGTAAAATTTCATTTATTTATTATTTTAGGTCAGGAAGATTACGATCGTTTAAGACCTCTTTCATACCCTCAAACTGATGTATTTTTGGTTTGCTTTTCAGTAACATCCCCAGCTTCATTTGAAAACGTTAAAGAAAAATGGTTCCCAGAAGTACATCATCATTGTCCAGGAGTTCCATGTTTAATTGTTGGTACTCAAATGGATCTTCGTGATGACCCAGCAGTCATTGAAAAGCTTGCACGCCAACGTCAAAAGCCAATTTCCACAGATCAAGGTGAACGTTTAGCTCGTGAGCTTAAAGCAGTGAAATATGTAGAATGTTCAGCACTTACTCAATCTGGACTTAAGAATGTATTTGATGAAGCTATCGTAGCAGCTTTAGAACCACCAGTTACTCGAGGAAGTAAAAAGGGAGGCTGTACTCTTTTATAATTTGAGAGAATTAAACCATGGGAATTAGCATTCCATAAAGGACCCTATTCGATTTAACATCCATGAAAGCGCGTAAATTTTAATCCATTTTCCCCTTTTCTTTTATTCATAATAACATTGTTTAAACTACTCATAAAATAGTTTCGGTAATTTTTTTATTTAGCTATTTTTAAGACTGAATTTAACTAGTATTATTATCGTAGAACCTTTGTATTCAACTGAAGTCTTTTTTACTAGATTAAATATGAATATATATTGCATCTAGATTATATTATTTATAATTGAATTTAATATTTTTCATAAGGCAATACAATAATGATTAGCACTGCTTTAACTTATTTACTGAATTATTAAGCCTTTTATCAACTGCTAAGCTTCAAGCTATATGTTAAATAACCAATATTTCAAGTATCTTATAAGTAGGATTATTATACTACAATATCGTGTATAGCTATATTTAAACTATATTATTGTACATTTTTTACATAGAACTTGGCTTTAATACATTTAAAAACAATCATGTAGATAACAATATACTTAATATATTTATCTTTTATTCTATTTTTAAAGCTAATAATAACTATTATTTGACAAAATCACTTTCTAATATAACTAGGTTAATTCTTTATTTGTTATTTGAAATAATTGTATATGCTAGGTTGCTAAATAAGTCACAATGAGCATAAAAAATGAGTGAATTATAAAATTTAGCCAATCAAACAGCATAATTCATTCACATAATAATAGTAAAATAAATTAGTGTATAAATTTAAGGAGTAATAGGTATAAATAACAATCTTAATTGATTTTGTGACTTTTAGGATGTCAACTGCAAATAACAACAAATTTTTAAAAATCGATATTCATACTCATATATTACCAAAACAATTACCAGACTTATCTCGTAAATATGGTTATGGTTCTTGGGTTTCTTTAGACCACTTTGAACCTGTAAGTAGTTTACAACTATTAAATAATAATATAGTAATCTGATTTAGGGTAAAGCAAACATGATGAAGGATGGAAAAAACTTCAGAACCATCGAATGTAACTGTTGGTCTTCATCTCAACGTATAAAGGAGTGTAATGATACTGGGGTAGACGTTCAAGTTATTTCTACTGTCCCAGTTATGTTCAATTACTGGGCAAAACCTCAACACACTTTAGATCTTGCTAAATATTTAAATGATCATGTAGCTCAAACAGTAGCCGAGGATCCTTCTAGATTTATTGGCTTAGGTACTTTACCTATGCAAGCTCCGGATCTTGCCATTCAAGAGATGAAACGTTGTGTTAACGAGCTAGGATTACCTGGGGTACAGATAGGTTCTCATATCAATGAATGGAATTTAGACGCACCAGAATTAGATCCCTTTTTTAAAGCAGCAGAAGAGCTCAATTGTGTTATTTTTGTTCATCCTTGGGATATGGAAACAAAGGGGCGAATGGAAAAATACTGGTTTCCTTGGCTTATTGGTATGCCTTGCGAAACTACAGTTGCCGTCTGCTCCTTAATCTTTGGAGGTATTTTTGATCGCTATCCCAAACTTAAGGTTTGTTTTGCCCATGGAGGCGGATCGTTTTTGGCTACTTTAGGTAGAATTGATCATGGGTTCAATGTAAGACCAGATTTGTGTGCCACACACATTAAGAAACCACCTTCTAGTTATTTAAAACAAATCTTTGTTGATTCTTTAGTTCATGATTTAGATGCCTTAAAGTTTATGGTTGGTAAAGTAGGTGTAGATAATATTTTATTAGGGTCTGATTATCCATTCCCGCTTGGTGAACATCATCCTGGTAAACTCATTGAAGATGCTTCTGAATTTAGTGATGAAGATAAAGAAAAAATGTTATCAGGGAATGCATTGAAACTTTTCAATTTAAAACCTGAAAACTACTTGCGTAACTAGTTTGATGTATATTATGGCTATGGATTCATTTACTTATATTGTTATTATTAAATGATATTGTTTTTATTACTTTTATTTTATTTTATTATTGTATCTATTTATTATGAGCCATCTTTTATCCTTTTTATAAGGTCTAAAATGGTGTAATATTTATCCCTGATTTTTAATAATTTAGAATCATGGTACTTGATTAAAACCATCTTTAATTTCTTAAAGTATAAAATGAATTACATGGACTTAGAATTAAGACTAAACAGCCTAATAAACCAGCAAGTAGAAAAAATTCAGACCGAAATAAAGTCTAACAATGACTTACCAAATCACCTTATACCAAGTTCTCGATTATATGTCAATAAGGAAGAAGGTTTATTATTAATAGAAATAAAGACCAAAAAAGTAATTTTAAAGCTTTATTTAATAAACTAAAAACTAAAAGAGTACTTAGGGAATTAAGCTAGACATAACAACTTTAAAATATTATCAACCATTTATAAAGATAGCTGGAAACTGTCTTTCAAAGGTGAGTGAGATTGAACTTGGGCTACCTGATTTAGACCAACATTCTTTGGTCCCGAAGTTTTATCAACAGGAAAATAGACAGTTTGAATTAACCATCACTTTACCTCATCATTTCGGCGAGTTACCAACGGATATTCATTCTATTCATGCTAAGTTTGTTGTTCCTAATCTCCTTAAGATTTACGTTCCTATTATTTAAGTTTTTACTTATATGAAATAATCAAGAGTTCTTAAATATCGCTTTCAGATAATACATTATAATTTTATTCGAATATATACTTATCTGAACTATAATAAATAACGTTTAATTTTATATATTATAACTACCAATGATAAAACAAAACAAATAATTAATAAATAGTAATCATCGGGCCCTTTAATGAGCATAATAAAATACTTTAATAATCCCCTATTTAATCAAGCATTATAATACATCGCTATCGTGTAACTCCTATGATTTTTAATAAAGACTTTACTATAATTTTAATTAAAATTAAGTTTACTTTTTAGTCAAGAAAATAAGTTACCTATTTTTCAACTGTAAACAAATACTTGGGTTCTCATTTTCCTTATTATGAAACTCTCCAATTTCTTTGACTCTACGACCAATACTCGCTAAATATCCTGAAGCGGATGAACTGGCTGCTCCTCTTGCTAAAAATTAATTTCAAGATTTACATAGATACACTGTAATTAACTACCTAATAAGCAAAGCCCATTATCATCTGTAATTAAAATTCCATTGACAGATTCATCTGCTAAACTAAACTTTAAAATTTGTAGAATGTTATTAAAGGTGAAGTTACCATTCTTCTATCATTTTATCAATTTCACTGTCCATTTTGTTAAGAATGAGGACGTATTTTTAAAAATCAAGTTTTAGTTAAAAAGCCCGTTCTTTTTGATTTAGATCATTTATCAAAACATTTTTGACAAGCAATGCTAATTCATCTAAAGTTCAAGCTATATTTTTAATTCAATAAATGAATTTATTTATTTATTATATATCTTTACTTTTTTATTACTGTTATTATAAACTATAGTAAATAAAAATTTAACTAATAACTCATTATTGAGTTATGGGATCACTAGCAAATGAGTCTTAGAAAAATTAAAGTCTGGTTTTCTAAAAGTAAGCTATTTTTTAGCCTATTTTAATGTTCAAATAGATTCAAGCCAACAATTAATGCTATGATTTACTCTTCATATAACTTAAGTATATTTACTGCCAATGCCTATACCAACATTAAAATAACATCAGGCTCTATTATTAGAATTACTAACCAAAAATCAGTTGCCAGTTTTTTAACCAAGTTGAATACCAGGGTAGAAACTACATTAATTAATTCAAATCTAAATGGTCCTATTTTTATAGTACAACGTTATTTGAACACAGTATCAGAAAGAAATAATCAATTAGATCTTTGTTGTAATAAAGAACCTGAACATGTTAAAGACAGTAGCTTTATGAAGAACAGTGAAAACGCGAATGTAAAAGTTATAATATCAAAAGATGAACATAGACAGTCGGGGTCAAATAATTTAGCTCAACAAACACAAAAAAAGATGGAAGAATATAATAGGCTGGGAGATTACAGAGCTTCTAGTGAATGCTTTGAAGCTTTTATTCAAACCAAAGAAGATAAACAATACAGGTTTTTTGGTATAGATTTTTTTAACATTGCTCTGACAGCACTTTTGAGAATGAAAACGTATTCGAGACTTGTAGATTTATATACAAAAATAAAGCAAAATAGAGTGAAGCTGGGTATATCTACTTATAATATTGTATTAAAATCATACTTTGAGCGAAGTAGGTGGAATGAAATCAATGAATTAAAGCAAGACATTATAACTCATGAGTTAGAGCCAAATAAAGTCACTTATTTCCTTTATATTCGAATAAACTTGAACCAAAATAATGATAAGCAAGCAATGTCAATTTTTAATAACGTAAGTCAATATAAGGATAAATACCCCTTTTCATCCTCAAATTATCATCAAATTATAGTAGACTTATGTACCATGAGAAAAATGAAGTTAGCATTGAAAGTATATGAGACAATGATAGGCAATGGGATAAAGCCTACCGAAGATTTTTGTATTACTTTGCTACGAGGTTTATTTTCAAGCAATCTGCCACTTATTGTAAATCAGTTATACAAGCAATGGAAAGTCAAATATCCACACTTCAAATCAAGTAAGCGAATCATTAAATGTATTGTAGAAGGCATGATCATAAACCGAGAGTATAGTCAAGCATTAAATTATTTAAAAGTATTAAAAAGGAATGGAAAAGCAACTAACAAAGATATGGAATCAATATGGAATCGATTATTTACGACCCATTTTATTCAAAAAGAAATAGATTTACAAAAGATTAATACTTTAAAAAGATATCTAGCTGATAATTTCGATTTACCAAAAAGTTGTATGATAATTGATATAGATGTTTTAATTAAGACTTATTTAATTACGCCAGAGCAAGATCATAATAATCCTCAAAAAATGGAAATGAATGACAATCTTTCTTTGGATTCTTTTTTCGAGCATAGAATAAAGCCTATATTTACTCCAACATTGAGTGTTTTTAACGCTCTAGCACAAACTTTGAGCAAATATAACATGAATGACCTAAATTTGCAACTATTACCATTAGCAGAAAGAGAGCTTGGCTCAATCCCACTTTCGATATATAATATAATATTGAAAAAAGCATTCCAAATAGGAGATATTAACAATGTTAATGCTTTATTAGCCAAACTAGAAGAAGACAAAGTAGAATTCAATACAATGTTATATTCAACAATAATTAATGGCTATTGTTTCTCAAGTGAACCTAAAAAAGCATTGTTAACTTACCATAATATGCGATTAAAAAATTACCCAAGGTTACTTTATCCAGCTATCAAAGTGATCAAATTAAGTAAAAGATTAAAAGAGGTCAATTTTATGCTATGGATTATCAAGGATACCCTCGGTTATTATGGTCATGATTCGATGTTCAGTGATGATAAAAACTGTTATAGTTTAGATACTACTTTAAGTGAGACGGAAATTGAATTGTTTATTAGTAAATTAAAAGCATTAAAATCTCCGACTATTGATTTTGTTTTATTGAACTATGATAAACTAAAATTAAGGTTAAATGGTGATATTACTAACAACAATAAACTTGATTGAACATTGGATTTTTACAAATTACTACTTTTAATTCTTTTATTCTCATTTAACATAACCAAGCTTGATGTTACTATCAGCTTGGAACCGCTTGTATCTTTACTCAATTATACTCTCTTAATTTATAAATGTTGCCATGTATATTTTTACAAGAAATACAGATATGAAATTCAATAATACGCTACATACTAAGGATAATGAAAAATGAGAAAATGTCTAAATGTCTAGCAATTAGTAAATGAAAATTAAAAAGTAAAATGAAAGTTCAATCTTGTTATATGTTGCCATTTAATTAATACCTAAATAATTGATAATATAAATACTGTATAATATGACCTTCAAGGTACAAAAAAGAACGTTATTTAATAGAACCTTATTTTAATAACATAAACTTCGATTATAATGATAAGCCTACAACCCCAATTTAGCTAAAAAAAACAAGTATTAATCTAGTTATTACGGATCGATCGTAAACTATAGAATATCAAATAATAACATTTTTAATGTAATTGAAAATAAAATTCATTTTTCCAGTTTCATTTAATAAATCGTACTAAAAAAGGTTTGCAGTAGTCAAAATAATGATTTGTAGTTCTGCCTAATTATAATTAAATAGTTGATTTTTACTATCTTATATTTATTCTCCAAATAAGCGTTGTACTCTTTTTAATACAGAATCCTTGGATGGATCTAAATTATTGCTATTAATAAATATTCATATCATTTAAAAATAATTACCATAAGGATGGTCCTTTGAAGGAATTTCTAAAATAGTAGGAAAAGCTTGGGTGTAACCATCAATCAATGGTCTGATCTGCTCAGCAACCTTATGACAAAATTAATAAACTAGAAGTTGTAATTAAATGAAACTTACATGTTGATTAATTAAAATAATAGCAATATCTTTACGCTCAGTAAACTCATTGAAAGTTGTTTCTAAAGTATCTAACTGAGTTTCTAGTATCATTGTTAATACTCAATTCTTCTAAATTCTTTAAATTCTACTTACTGTTATCAACCACCATGAAATTACTTTTTTGCTGTGCATCAATGTGCCCTACCCCAGATAATAATAATCCAGTTACAGTATCCTAATTAAAGCAAATGAATCCATACTTTTACATTTTGCTTTCCTAATCTCTTGCTTACCTCATCCCCTATTACTGCTAAGAAATTACGTCCTTTATTGTTTGCTGAAACTTTGGGATCCATTTTGATTGTAAATTTTAAGCCACGAATTTTCTGTTAACTGACTAAATAGCGACTTGATTTTTGCTTTTTTCGCTTTTTAACGCAACTTTTTGCACAAAATGAACTGTATTTTTAAACTTGTCAGTTTTGATAGCCATTCTTTAAAAATGATGAAAAAATCATATAATTTAACAAGATTAATAAAAAACAATAAAAGTCTACAATGTATAATAAAGAATCACAACTATCAAAATATACGTTATGAATCAACAATAGGTACCGAAAAATGGTTAGATAAACTTAAAGCTGATAAACCAATCGTTTTGGAAGTATATAAAAAACCAAAGATAATAATTAATGAAGAGATAGCGTCCATCTTACATCAACACATTTTAAAAAAAGATTTTAACAAGTGTATTGACCTCATTGAGTTATACTTATTTCGAACCCATACATATATCAATTATAATCTCATAAGTTTGGTCCTTAGAGCTATAATTGACCACTTTAAGTTTCAGTATAAGTTTAAAACCTATATTAAAGACGAAGCATTTTTACTATTGGAGAGACTATATAATAACTTAAACCAGTTTAAAGTCAAACTAGATCGAAATTGTGTAAATTGTTTTATCTATGCTAATGTATTAAAATTGGATTTAGATATGGATAAAGTGGAACAGATATATAAAGAAAATGAGGTTGATTATGATATTGTTACTTATACTAACTTGATCTTAGGTTATGGAAGGGTTGGAGACTTTAAAAAAATACGTTCGATTTATAGATATATAAAATTTCAAACACAATTAACAATTAATAATGTTACTTATTCTACTATCATTGTTAGCTGTTTGAATAGAAATAAATACAACTTGGCGCTAACCTATTATTATCAAATGTTGGAAGAAGGCGTTAAACCTACAAATCATATTATCGGACCTTTGATCATAGCAAATTTAAAATTAAAGCAAGTGGATCAAGCTTTGATGCTATTCAATTCTTTGTTAAATTTAAATATCCAACCTGATCGTCTTTGTATGGAAAAAATGGTTATTGGTCTAGTAAAAAACCAACGTTATGAGGTGAGTTTAAAGTTTTTAGAGCAAACAATTCATTATGGCTATTCCCTCAATCCTAAGTTTTATTTACAACTAATTAGTTGTTGTGTACAAAGAGAAGCAGATGTTTTAGTAGCTATTTGGGATTTTTATTTAAATACTACAATTAAACTCAATCAAGAAGTTTTATTAGCATTCTACAATGCTTTTGTTAAATTAAATAAAAAGGAGATTGCTGATACTATTCTAGTATCAATTCAAGAGCAATCTAAAACTATTGATTTATAAAATATTATAAATAAAATTGATGTTGTTTAATATATTTATCTTTTACTTATTAAGACAGAATAATTTAAAAACAATAATAATTCAAAATTCGATTCCAGTTTAATATATACTTAAAAACAAACTATTCGTCATCTTCATCAGAAGTTTCTTCTTCAGCTTCTCTATAAAATAGAATTAATACTTGTTCAATTACTTAAATTATAATAAACCTACTCTAACCAACTAAGAAAAGGCTGGGCCTTTTCCTTAATAATTTTACTAATCTTCTTGTCCACATATTTCTTACTAGGCTTTTCTCCCCACTTTAAAAAGATTTCCTCTTCAACTAAGTCGAAGTCATAAATCAATTTAAGAATAACAGGTACTTTGACCATAAGATTAGGAAAAGTAATACCAACTAAACGCTCAATTCCGCCCAACAAGGCTTTTTGATGTTTTTCTCCAGTGATAAACTATATCGGGTTAGTACATCACTTATCATAATTATTATCAATTTACCTTGCGTAACAATTTAACTCTTTTAGGAAGCTGAGAAACAATTTTTTCATTAAAGATAACTTGAACTAATACTTGGACAGTACGATGTTTCCCTAAAACGCCATGCTTTTCGGCACATTTAATGATTTCTTCATCACTAACAGAAACGTTTCCTTCTAATTCAGTGCCAAACTTTTCGTATGGGTTATCACCTTCATCCTCATCCTCATCCTCCAAAATGAGGCTGTTAATGCCTTCTTGAAGTTCTTTGGTACGCCTTTCAATAGCTTCTGGTGACATATCGACAGCCCAATCATTGTCATCAACTTCTAAATTAGCAAGTTGAGCTGCTTCACGATTGATCCTTGCAGTAAGCTCATCTTCGTCATCAGATTCTTTTTGTTCGGGGCTTCCTCCTCCGAAAGTGCCATCCTCTGAGGCTTTAACTGATTTCTTACTAAAATGCTGTCAATATAAAAACAAATAGCTATAAATTTTAATTACATTTTTTTTGGAGGTGGGGGAGGGTTCTTAATAATAAAAACAGAAAGACGATGTTTCATATCAACACCAGAACGTTTTCCACAGGCTTTACAATCTCTAATGATTGATTGATCTTTAAGAATAAACTGAAAATTATTTAGTTTTTATTTACGGATTAAAATAAAAATACCTACTAAATCAGTTTCTGGATTTTTACATTCTTTACACAATACGAATTTTTCAATAAACAAGTATAATAAATCTTGAAGCTTTTCGGCTTCATGGGCTCCATTTACAATATATCTATCATTTTTGGCTTCACTTTTAACTTGCGCACCTAACTCACATCCAAAGAATTTGGTTGGATCTAAATTAATTAGCATATGAAATCAAACTATAAATGCTAGTATTACACTCAGGTGGACGACTTAAAGCCTTAGCAATCTCTGGCATATTTGGAATGACAGTTTTAATACCATTACCTTTACCTTCAATCTAAAATAATTAATAATTAAATTGTAAACAAATCAGAGTCTTTACCTTTGAGATAAGCTTTGGCATTTTGTAACGATAGAAAGGATCGTTACTATCACGACGGATGTTAATGTTAGTCATTTTCTATTTCATGTTAAATTTTACTTTTTTAGAATGAGTAAATCCTTACTATTTAATTTGGTTAACTTTTAATTATATTGAAATTTACACTTGTATTTTAATCGTATATGAGATATAGTTGTAAAGATATTAAAATTAAAAAACATAAGCCTTCTTCTTTGTAATTGCTTCAATTTATATATAGATGGAATTTGGATGTAGGTTAATTCCTTTTCAATTTAGTTTTGAGAAAAGAGCAAGTTACTTAAATTTCTTGATTATTTATTCCCTACTACCCTTATGTTGATTGGCTCGACTACGGGCTTAGCTTCCCATCATTGGTGGGGTGTTGGGGTGGTTTGCTCGTTTTGAAAGCAAATAGCCAATAAAATTGACTTTTTAAGAAATCTTTTGCTTTTTAAACTTGAATGACAATTATTTCATTTAATGAGAGTAAATTGAAAATATTTTACTCCGGTTTTTGCAGCTTTTAATTGAGTAAAATTGTGTTTACTTTGCAAAATAATTGTATTCATACCACAAACCATCAATATTTGTTAGTTTAAAAGTTTAAATAAGTAAACTTGAATATCAATTAATCAATATATAATATTATAAGACTACTATATAAAGTTACAGTTTCACTACCTTAAATACATTGCCTTTATTTTTCATAATATATCATTTTTAAAGGCCGATTTTCTAATTGAAACGTTTATCCGAATATTTATTCTTTTAAATCAGTTTAAAATCTCTTACTAGTATTTCCTTTGACCCTCGGGTTAAGATTATTGATTAGCACCTTCTTTTTCCTCCTTAATATCGTACTGTTGCCCTTTATTTCTAGCTGTCTAGATTTAGTTTGAGTCTTTTTTCTTCTTATTGCTTACCTACTATTCCTTAGGAATTGTTTCTCACTGCAGGTTCTACTTTTCACCTTTCATTGTTTATAAAACAATGTCCCTTGGGTAAGGATCAAAAAAATTAATGTTTAAATTGTATTAAAATTTTAATAAATGGGTTTAATAAAGTTACTTTTTTATTATATTTTAGATTATTCAATATTGTATTGATTCATGTTAAAAGTGCGATAAAATACACATAATTTTATTAATAATGAGTTTTGTGATTTACAAATATAAAAGTATTTTCTACAATTTAATTAAAATAAAATAAAATTTACAAAATCAAACTTAATATAAAATGTAAATGTGAACTAAATTTTAATAAATCTATATTTTTTTAACAAAGTTCTTAATAACAAACAATAAATTACACCATAATACTAATAAATAAAGTTATCTTTAAATAAATCTATCAATAAAAACATTCAAGTCATGGCTTTATTTTTCCGTTTTAAAAAATCCGTCTGCAAAGAAATTAAAATAACAAGCTTTTATATATCATAACATTAAATACATACAAGGTTATTAAATTCATGATATTTATAATGCAATATTTAGAAAAAAGTTAAAGTAGTTTAAAAAACATATCTTAAAATTATTAAACTAAATTTTATTCTTTGAAATACAGTTATATGCTATATTTATAAGTTATTATGGTGGTTAAAGTGATCTTGTTAACGGCTAATAATGCTACTATAAAGATTATGTTATAATAGCAGCTGCATTAATATTCTAAAAAATAAGTTGCAACAAATATTATTTTACGTTTTCAAAAGCATGCATGCTACGTTGTTAATATTTAAAAAAGGTATTTTAATCAAAATTATGCCAATTTTTAATATTTACATATTAATGTCAGTCTGTAGAAGGGAATCGGTTATAAGTAATATTGATAAGTACTCATTAAGGGTAAAACTTTATAGTCAACAGTTCCGTATATTAATACATTAAATATCAAATTAGCTCATAAGCTGTAAACTATGAATATGTTTAATATACATAGTTTGATCATAATATATTAAATTATAAATGGGTATAAGTATATCTTTAGTTGATAATTTATTCTATATGAATATTTAATTCTTTTATTTATACTAAAACAAATAGTTATTTATAGTCAAAAAATGAATTGAATTTTGCATTTTTCTCTTTTGCATAAAAATTCAATTTCTAAAAGTTTACACAACTGAAGTCAAAATTTCAATTGAATTTTATATGAGCGGTTATAGCTGATTCTATATTTAATTAACAATCATCAAAGCATTTATTGATACATCAACGTAAACTATTTAATTTTGTCTAATAATTTAATCGGATTTAAATCTCACTCTTACCTACTACTTATTTGAAATAAGACTAGTTTAAGGCCCTTTAATTAATCAACTAAGCCACACCTCTTTCTTAGCACAATTAACCTATTCTATACAAAACAAAACGAAAAATATAGTAACAAACTTAAAATCAACTATGGATGAGGATTCAAAAATATTGTCAAAAGGATGGAGCAATTCATTTGAAAAGAGTCAGCCGAATTGCCAACGCAATGAGCCCAATAAAGCAATTCACAGCAATTTAACTGATGACAGAGTGAAAATAACTAAGAAGCGATCACGTTTTAATGAGTTTTTTGTATCTTATGTGCCTAAACCGAAAGCATCAATTTTGACAGAAAGTTTTTATTCTCAAGATAATCCATTAATTTCTTTGACTCACAATATAATACAAAGTTACAAGAAGAACAACCCAAATTTTAATTATAGGTTGAATTTTAACCCGAAAAGAGCTTTAACTAAGCCTTCAATTCCGACTTATAATAATGGCTATGATAATGAAAATCATGATTTGATCATTCATGTCAATTCTATATTAGGAACAGATGATGGGCAAAGGTATATATTTTATAAATAAAATTAAGCAATGTTAATTTTAGAAGGTATATTGTTGTAGACATATTGGGGCAAGGAACATTCGGACAAGTAGTTCGGTGCCAAAATTTAAAAACAAAGGAATATGTTGCAATAAAAATAATTAAAGGAAAACAAGCTTATTTTAATCAAAGTATGATGGAAATAACTATTTTAGAACTTGTAAGTTATAAATACAGCAATGTAATTATATTTAACTTTTAACTTTTGTAAAGCTCAATCAGCACTATGACCCGAACAACAATAATCATCTAATAAGGCTTTTTGATACTTTCAGCTATCGTAACCATCTTTGTTTAGTTTTTGAATTACTTTCTGTGAGCTTGTATGATCTGATAAAACAAAATAAGTTTCGTGGACTATCTCCAAATTTGATACGTGTATTTGCTAAGCAAATCCTTGAAGGTTTGGTACTTTTGAGTGAAGCACACATTATACATGCTGACCTTAAACCAGAGAATATATTGTTAAAAAAGTAACAAATATTTTATAGCAATTTAAATATCTTATTTTTTAGCCTAGACTCCCCTGAATTAAAAATCATTGATTTCGGCTCAGCATGTCATGAACACAAAACAATTTATACATATATACAATCAAGGTTTTATAGATCGCCTGAAGTTATCCTTGGTCTACCGTATGACTACATTATTTTTTAAGGTTTGTTTTAACATCTTTTATAGTTATTCCGCTTCAATCGATATGTGGTCAGTTGGTTGTATTTTAGTAGAACTTTTCTTAGGGCTTCCTTTATTTCCTGGTACTTCTGAGTATAATCAGTTGAGTAGAATAGTGGAATTGTTAGGGTAAGGAAACTATTGCTATAATACATTCAAGTTTTTTAATCTATTTAGTAATCCACCACAGTATATGTTGGAATTTGGAAAGAATAGTGAAGAATTTTTTAACAAAACAAATAATGGACGTGGAAACAAAAGCTACCAATTAAAGAGTATCCATCAGTATTCCAATGAGAAAGGGATTGAAGAAGCTCCATCTAAGCGCTATTTTCCACTAATACCGATTCCAGAACTTATAAGGACATACCCTATTCTCAAAAAGAATTCAACCCCATTAGAGTTACAAAAAGAAAATGAGGAACGTTTAAAATTTACAGATTTCGTTTTAGGATTTTTAACTTTAAATCCTATTGAAAGATGGTCACCACAACAAGCACTTTTGCATCCTTTTGTAACAGGTGAACCCTACAGAGGCCATTTTAAGCCTCCATCTATTTTAAGAAACTCTTCAAACACAGCTACAGACGCTTTATATAGTAATGTTTCTCATAATATTCATCATAATAGTGTCTATCATAATAGTTCACAACAGAACACAGTACCAATCGACTCGTTTAATCAAAGTGCTGCTTTAAATACTCATGTCCAAAGCCAATCACATAGCAATGGAAATGTACCTATTTCTGGTCTAAAGACAATCAAACTTAAAAATAGAGCAAGGGCTAATACTGTAAATGCAAGTATATCGGGTAATATACCATTTCCTATTCAACAAGCTTCAGATGCTGCAAGCTCCGAAAACAACAGGAGGAATCAGGTACTTAGTTATACAAATAATAATACTTTAAAACAAACTTTGAAATCTCAGAAACGTTTCTCTATGCCAAATCCTGCAACTAAGCTCATAAATCAGAAGGAGGTAGACGACTATAGCGTAGACTCGGATCAAGAATATGCAAGGATGGAAGCAGGATTCTCCAAGTTTAGTATTTCATCAGAGTCGACTCAACATAAAGGATATAATAAAACAAAATCAATAGCACCTTCAAAAGCTTCACCATCAAATCTTAGTCCCTTAAATAAAACTATACCATTATCAAGGGGTAGTTCCTTGGCAAATGTGATTCCAAACAAACCAAACAGTAGTTTAAAGTCCCCAAATTCACCCATAGCTCAATGTTCTGACACCCTTTTGCCTATGGATACAAATACTTCATTTTCTGGAAGCACTTTGCATGCTGGTTATCCTTTTAGTAACAAAAATAATTTTATTCCCAAAAAACAGTCACCTGTGGGCTATTCTTCTAGTAACAATGATTCCTTTTTAAAAGATCCTTTGAAAGTTTTTAAATCACCTTCAAATACTTATTCGAATAATACTATCAATAAGTTATCTACATCTCATAATAGCAGATCTTCATTTTCAGTTCAATCTCAAAATACACATTTACTTACTCATAGTAAAAATAAGAGTTTTAATGATTATGGGAAAGGGGTTCCAGAGTACCAAACTCATACTTCGTATAGCGAAAGCTCATTCAATATACCTCAAAACCCTTCAGTCCGTCCAAATACTATTGCCAATCCTACCAATTTATCAATTAATAGTAAAGCTAGAAGAACTTATTCTTTTGGATGGGAATCGACTATTCCTTCTGGATATAAATCAACTATTTCTCCAATTTCGGATCTTCCATCTCAACTAGAACACCATGATAAAATCAATTTTCTTCAAACACGATCAGCATCCTATACATCTTCATCTAATCATCCACAGCAAAGTTATATGGAATCTGGTCGTACAAACAGTATGGACAGTTCTCTACCACATTGGGATACCTACAATGGAGGGGTTAAAAAAATAGGTAATCCAACCCGTGGTAGTCAACATCGACCAGCTTATTTAACGGAACAATTTAAAAATCAAGAGCAGTTTACTCAATCTTCTTCAGGCTCAAGGCGGCGTACCCTTGATTCAAGTCCCACCCAGCCTTCATTTTAATATAATTTAAAAACTTTGTTGGTTGGCATTAATTTAATAACTTTAAATTTTTTGTTAAATCTCGTTCTTATCTTGTTATAAAACTAACTTGGAGTTTTAAAAATAAATTAATTAGAATTTTTTAGCAATTATTGTTTGATTAATTTTAAAAAAGCTATTTATTTTATTAATGTTAAATGACTTACAAAAAAAATTGATTTTCATATATTCCTTTTTATTGCTTTATAGCTACTGACTTTATTGTATTAATCAAAAGCAGGTTGATACAAATAAAAGACATAAATCAAAAAAAGACGCCTTGGTTGATCTATCCCAAAGTATAAATTTTCTACTTTGTTTAATCACCTGAGCAACAACCTCTACAACCACAATGAACACACTCAACCACCCTACCTTCTTCAAGCTTTGATTTAGGTACACGACAAATACAAGTATTACCAAAATTTGTATCTTTTGGCTGTACGCATCTTAAACAGCACAATTTTTCAAACCCTGGCTTCTTCCATTTAGCAATCAAGTTTCTATCAGCAATATTGATTTTAACACAGTATTCAAAAACTTCTTTAGAAATTGTTTTTCTTTTATAATACATTTCATAGATATATCTATTTCTTTGATGATGGACTCGAAAGATTGGCCATAATGCTTCAACTTTACGTTTACCTTCATGCTGTTCGTTTTCAGCTAAATATTATTTATTCTTATTAATAGTTGTATTTATAAAGTTCTAAACGTAAGAATATACTACTTACCTTCACGCATCTTTGTAGCAAACTCTTGTAACACTGGTGCTATCTTTTCAAATCCTTCAGGTGCTTTTTTGCCCTTATGTATCAACTTTCTTCTATACATTTTGTTATATACTCTCAACTGATTTCTCTTCTAAACAATTACTAGTGAATGATGGAAATAAAAATTTAAAATTTAAAATAGTTGCTTTTATTTGGTTTTATAAATTTTAACCAAATCAAATGAAACTTAGTCCCTTTCTTGCAGCTATTTTTACCTGAGCAGAGTCTGAAGTTTGATTGGCTAATTAACTGACAACCAAAATGAGACCTAAAGTTCAAGAGATTGGGTCAAGTAAAATTAGCCAACCAGATTTAGCTAGTATCAAAAATTTATCAAAAGTAAAAACTCATTTTGTTTATAAATAAATAAAATAAAACTATGGTATTATTAATAACAATAATATATAGACATAATAATAATCCTTTTACTTAGTCTTTAGCGCCAATTCAAATTTTAGCTGATAATTCCACCGAAGAGCGTGCTGAAAATGCCCGTTTAGTAAGCTACAGCACGATATATAAATAATAATATTAATAATAGTATAGTCTTCTTTTATCGGAGCTATTGCCGTAGGAGATTTAGTAAAGAGTACTTTAGGTCCAAAAGGAATGGTAGATCAAAAAAATCCTATGATTGATTTCCATTAACATTTAAAAATAGGATAAAATTTTACAAAGTTCATCTACTGGTGAAATTATGGTAACCAATGATGGAGCCACTATCCTTAAGTCTATTGCGCTCGATAACGCAGCAGCTAAAGTACTAGTCAATTTATCCAAAGTACAAGATGACGAAGTTGGTGATGGTACAACTTCCGTTTGCGTTTTAGCTGCTGAACTTTTAAGAGAAGCTGAAAAACTTATTAACTTAAGAATTCATCCACAAACTATTATCGATGGTTTCCGTATTGCTTCTAAAGCTGCTTATGAGGCTCTCGCTGAAGCTGCTATTGATAATAGGTATTTTTTAGTACTAATGAAAGTTGAATAAAACTTATTATTTTAGCGCTTCAACTGAAGACTTTAGAAAAGATCTCGTTAATATTGCTCGTACTACTTTAAGTTCTAAAGTTTTATCCTCTGATAAAGAATACTTTTCTAACCTTGCAGTAGATGCTGTTTTAAGATTAAAGGTACTTATAGCAATAATAGAATAGAAGTTCAAAGTTAACATTAGTTGTAGGGTAGCACTAACTTAGAAAACATTCAAATTATTAAAAAAGTAGGGGGAAAACTTTCAGATTCCTTTTTAGACGAAGGTAATTACTCAGTATTTTTTAAATAAGTTTTAATATTTTTAAAGGTTTTATTCTTGACAAAAAAATTGGTGTAAATCAACCTAAACGTATTGAAAATGCTAAAATTCTTATTGCCAATACATGTAAGTCTCAATTATTTTAGTAGAAAATTATATTAAATCCATTTTTATAGCTATGGATACTGATAAAATTAAAATCTTTGGTGCTAGAGTAAAAGTAGATGCAACTGGAAAGTTAGCTGAATTAGAAAGAGCTGAAAGAGTAAATACATAAATTTAATCGTAATAGAAAAGAAGACTTATAATTGATTAGGAAAAAATGAAGGAAAAAGTAGAAAAAATTAAAGCCCACGGTATTAACTGCTTTGTTAATCGCCAATTAATTTATAATTGGCCCGAACAGCTTTTTGCTGATTCTGGTGTTATGGCCATTGAGCATGCTGATTTCGATGGTGTTGAGCGTCTTTCTTTAGTTACAGGTAATATTTGATCCAGTATTTGTTGAATTTTTTTTATTAATATTAAAAAGGTGGTGAAATTGCTTCTACTTTTGATCATCCTGATTTAGTTAAAGTTGGCCACTGTGATTTAATTGAAGAAATCATTATTGGTGAAGATAAAATGATTAAATTCTCTGGTGTTGCTGCTGGTGAAGCTTGTACTGTTGTTCTACGTGGTGCTACCAATCAATTATTAGATGAAGCTGAACGTTCTCTTCACGATGCTTTATCCGTTTTATCACAAACTGTTAAACAACCAAAAACTGTTTTGGGTGGAGGTAATTTAAAACAAAGTTTAATCATTATTTTATTTAACATCAATTTAGGATGCTCTGAAATGCTAATGTCAAAAGCTGCTGAAGAAATTGCTTCAAAAACCCCAGGTAAAAAAGCCATGGCTATTGAAGCTTTTGCAAGAGCTCTTCGTCAGGTAAAAACTTAATTAGTTTTATTTAACTATGAATCTAAAACAAATCTTAGCTTCCAACCTACCTTGCTGACAATGCAGGTTATGATAGTTCTGAATTAGTTTCCCAACTTCGCTCAGCTCATTATGAAGGACTCAATGAAAGTGGACTTGGTAAGATCTCTTATTTTTATAAAATTGATTATTTACTAATAATAATTAGATATGTATAATGGCAAAGTAGCTAATGTACGTGAGCTTGGAGTAACAGAATCTTACAAGTTAAAATCACAGGTTTTATTAAGTGCTTCAGAAGCAGCTGAAATGATCATTAGAGTTGATGATATTATTCGTGCTGCTCCAAGGTAATTCATTATCATAAAGTTGAGAATGTAAACTAATAGCTGTTTTTATAGACCACGTGATAGACATTAGAAATTTTAATAAAAAATAAAAGATTAAATGAATGCTAAGTAAAAGCCAGGGAAAGACATTTGTATTTTTATTATTATTCCTAATGTTTGCTTATGTTATATTAAAATTCTAATCAAAATTCCTGATGCGTGATAGATTTATCATAATGATATTTATTAGTATTTATTTGAAGTTTTAAAACGTATACATTCAAAAAACCTAAACCTTAGATAATTTATAGAATAATTATATATTTCCATTGAAAAAATAATAAACATTTAATTTGTTTATTTTTGAATATTAATGTTAATAAATAATAAGGATAAATTGTAAAACTAATGGTTAGATCAAGCAATAAGTATAAATAATTAAAATTAGACTAATAACTGTCTAAAATAAAATTTAAACACTAATATAGGTTAGTGACAATGTATATAAAAGTAAAAACACTTTATTTTTTAACTTAAACTAGTTTTTTGAGTATAGAAACATCAAAAAATTAAGAAAAGATTAAAGAAAAGATAATAAAATAATACTTAATAAAAAATTTACATTTAAATAATATTAACTTCTGAATTGAAAGTTTTAACTAAATTTATTTATAAACATTTATTTGAATAATTTAAAATTTATTCGAAAATGACAACTTAATTTTAATTTTACAAAATCAATTAAGTTTTTTTTATAAAGTAATTTTCCATTTCAGACACGTTTTCCATCATGAAACTTAAAACAAATTCTACAATCTTTCAAAATTTGGAATTGTTTTTGATGAGGCTTATGATTTATTATTCGATAAATAATATTTTTGATAGAGTTGTAATGGTAATAATCTAACAGTTTTATTATTTTATTTTATACAATTTGTTATATTTAGATACCTTATAAAATAGTAGTGATATGAACTCACAAATATTACGGACTATTTTTTATATTAAATTTAATATCTCTAAATACTAAAAAATGTTGTAATTATGAGTTAATTATTCTTAACCAATGAAATGTTAGCTCATCGTAAATTCGAAGTGATTATGATAACGAATCAAAATAAAGGAAGGAGATAACTTTAGTAGTATTTACTTGAATCTTCTAGAAAAAGAAAGAGCCAATTAGTGAATACTCAAGCATTATTATACAAATACTCGAAATAGTATAAAAAGATAAAAAAGTCAAATTGGTCATTTATTAGAAATCTTATATATCTTCTCATTGTATAAATTTATAAAATATGTCTAAATCTCGTGCTATTGGTATTGATTTAGGTACCACTTACTCATGTGTAGGTGTATGGCAAAATGATCGTTGTGAAATTATTGCTAACGATCAAGGTAACCGTACTACCCCATCTTATGTTGCTTTCACTGACTCTGAACGTTTAATTGGTGATGCTGCTAAAAATCAAGTCGCTATGAACCCATACAACACCGTTTTCGATGCTAAACGTCTTATCGGTCGTCGTTTTGATGAACCAGAAGTTCAATCCGATATGAAACACTGGCCATTCAAAGTTATTGATAAATCAACTAAACCAATTATCCAAGTTGAATATAAAGGTGAAACTAAACAATTCACTCCAGAAGAAATTTCTTCAATGGTCCTCATTAAAATGAGAGAAACTGCTGAAGCTTATCTTGGTACAACTGTTACTGATGCCGTTGTCACTGTCCCAGCTTACTTCAATGATTCTCAACGTCAAGCTACTAAAGATGCTGGTGCCATTGCTGGTCTTAATGTTCTCCGTATCATTAACGAACCTACTGCTGCTGCTATTGCTTATGGTCTTGACTCTAAGACCACTGGTGAAAAGAATGTCCTTATCTTTGATTTAGGAGGTGGTACTTTTGATGTTTCCCTTTTATCCATTGAAGATGGTATCTTTGAAGTTAAAGCCACTGCTGGTGATACCCATTTAGGTGGTGAAGATTTCGATAACCGTCTTGTTAACCACTTTATGCAAGAATTCAAGCGTAAGAATAAGAAAGATATCTCTTCAAATGCTCGTGCTATGCGTCGTCTCCGTACTGCTTGTGAACGTGCTAAGCGTACTCTTTCTTCTGCTGCTCAAACTTCTATTGAAATTGATTCTCTTTTCGAAGGTATTGATTTCTATACATCCATCACCCGTGCTCGTTTCGAAGAACTTTGCCAAGATCTTTTCCGTTCCACTGTTGATCCAGTAGAAAAAGTACTTCGTGACTCCAAGATTGATAAATCTGCTGTCAATGAAATTGTACTTGTTGGTGGTTCTACTCGTATTCCAAAGATCCAAAAGCTTGTTTCTGATTATTTCAATGGTAAAGAACCAAATAAGTCTATCAACCCTGATGAAGCTGTTGCTTATGGTGCCGCTGTCCAAGCTGCTATCTTAACTGGTGATACCTCCGAAAAGACTCAAGATCTTTTACTTCTTGATGTTGCTCCACTTTCTCTTGGTATTGAAACTGCCGGTGGTGTCATGACTCCACTTATCAAACGTAATACCACTGTTCCAACCAAGAAATCCGAAACTTTCTCTACTTATGCTGATAACCAACCTGGTGTATTAATCCAAGTATTTGAAGGTGAACGTGCCCGTACTAAGGATAATAACTTATTAGGTAAATTCGAGTTATCAGGTATTCCACCAGCACCACGTGGTGTTCCACAAATTGAAGTTTCCTTTGATATTGATGCTAATGGTATCTTGAATGTTACTGCTGCTGATAAATCTACTGGTCGCTCTAATAAGATTACTATTACTAACGATAAAGGTCGTCTTTCTAAAGAAGATATTGAACGTATGGTTGCTGAAGCTGAAAAATATAAATCTGAAGATGAAGCTGCTGCTGCCCGTATCTCAGCTAAGAATGGACTTGAATCTTATGCTTATAATTTACGTAATACCCTTAATGATGAAAAGGTTGCTGGTAAATTAGAAGCTGCTGATAAAGAAAAACTTGAAGCTGCTATTAAAGAAGCCACTGAATGGTTAGATAACTCTCATGAAGCTTCAAAAGAAGAATATGAAGAGCGTCAAAAGGAACTTGAAGGTGTAGCTAACCCAATTATGGCTAAGATTTACGCTGCTGGAGGTGCTCCAGGTGCTGAAGGAGGTTTCCCAGGAGGTTTCCCAGGAGGCGCTCCAGGGGGTGCTCCAGGAGGTTTCCCAGGTGCTCCACCAGCAGGTCCAGGCGCTGATGGACCAACCATTGAAGAAGTTGATTAATTTATTATCGGTAGATTTTCAAAAGAATAGTTGTTTATTAAACAATTCTATATAGCTAACCAAAAAAATATATTAATATAACTATAATTATATAATAAAAATAAAATCTGTTATTTAAAAATTGCAAATTGATTCTTTAAGTTATTTTCTTTTTTTAATTTATTTGATTGAAGTTTATTTCAAATGACAATTAATCAAAAGATTCATTTAGATTTCAATAGTTATTGTTTAGATTGGTCCAATTGTTTAGATAATAGAATAGCAATAAGTAGTTTTCAATCAAAAGATAATAAGGTAAATAAATAGTAATAATATAAAATAACACATAATAATATAATATATAATATCGCAATAATATATACATACAATATTTATAATTTCAATAGATAGTAATCTATGATATAGACTTAGAACAAGAAAATAATCCACAAATACCAGTAGAAATTCATCAATTATATTCACCAACAAATATATTATTTGAATCAAAAAATGTAAGTTTTAATTAGAATAATAAATAATAATAATAGAATAAAAATAACATATAAAGACTCATCCAACACATGAATGGTTAGCTTCTAGTACCGATGTATTAAACTTATATAAAATACCCACTAGTTTGGAACCTATTGAAAACTTAATAAGTTATCAATTAATTAACGTAAGTCACATTATTTCTTAATGAGTTCACTAAAGTCTTCAATTTATAGACTCGTAACTTAGAATTAGCTCCTTTAACTAGTTTTGATTGGAGTGAATGTGATAGTAATTTAATAGTTACTTCGAGTATTGATACCACATGTACCATTTGGGATTTAGAATTACAGAAAATTAAAACTCAATTAATTGCTCATGATTCAGAGGTATTTGACGTACAATTTGCTTCTAATAATTCCAAAGAAGTGTTTGGGTCCGTGGGAGCGGATGGTTCGGTTCGATTGTTTGATTTAAGGTAAGTTGAAATGGGATTTCAAACTTACTAAATTTAAAATTGAGATTATTATTACTATATTGTTATTAGATAATAATTAATAATTAATAATTATTTATTTTTATTTCAATTATAGATGTTTAGATCAATCAACGATTATCTATGAAACCACAAGTTCAAAATCATCAAGTTCTAATATCGTCTCTTGTTCTCATAGTAATAGTAGTATATTAAAATTAAAATTTAATCGAATGGACCCCAATTATTTATCAATAATTGAAAAAGAGAACAATAAAGTTGGTATCTTAGATTTAAGAAAACCATTTATTAAAGTAGCCGAATTATGTGAGATGAAGTTACCCCCAATTACTATGGACTGGTTACCTAAAAATAGAAATGAAATGTTGGTGTCTGGTAAGTAAAGATGTTATTTTATTATGAAATTATTATTTGTTTTTAATGATGATGATAGAGAAAGATAGTAATTGTTGTTTATTGATTTAGGTGAATATCCTATTGTTTATTGGTTTGATTTAAGTATGGCTAAAAGTAATGTTGTTTCGGGAAATAATTCAATGAATATTAATCATCCTCAATTTATTGCTAATCCAAAATATCAAATGGAGATTATTGGGGATAAGATCCATCAAGTGAAATTTGGGAAGAATAATGGATTATTATCTATTTTGGAATCTAAATGTTTCAATGTTATGAAAGTTTAAAAGATTTATTATTATTATTATTATTATTATTATTATTATTATTATTATTATTATTATAAGCTTTTTTTTAATAGTTAAGATTTAATATATTTCAAACAATGTTTGAATTAGAATGAATTATTTGATACATTGCTAAATAAATTTTTTAAGAATATTTTTGATATTTGTTGTATTTATTTTTCTTTTTGTTAAAAAATTCAATTTTAAAAATTGATTTTTGAATTTTTTTGCTCTATATATTCATTCAACTTTGTATTTGAATTCAATTCTGATAATAATAAAAGTACCTATCAATAAAAATAATTCAATTTCAAATATTATGATAGCTCAAATAGCTTTGTATTTACAAACTTCACCTCAACGTCAATTAGCATTAGAAACTTATACTTTAGAAAATAGTTCCTTGGATCAAACATTAATAATTTGTTATGATAATAACAACACCCTTCAACTTGAATTAAAAAAATCAATTAATAAAAAAAATTATACTTTATTATCTCATGTATATGGTTATCTTGGTAATTTAAAATTACAGACTTATCAATTTGCTTTATTTATATCGACATTCACTGGTGGAGAAAGGATAAATATTTTTGGAAAAAAAAATATATTTAAAATTGAAAATGTATTGTTTGTTTGTTTAAATGATGATAGATGGGATTATGACGTAATGAAAGAAGAAGAAGAGGTGGAATATGTTTTAGAGAAGGATGAAAGGGAGGGAGTTATTTATAAAGAGTTTCAAGACTATTTTAAACAACAATTTTTTTATTTTTCACATCAAATGGACCTCACTGTAAGTTTACAAAAGAAGTAAGTTCATTTATTCTATTATTTTAAACATCAACTTACATTTATTATAGAAATCAAAACACAAAGTCAGGAGAAAAAGAGTATTATATTAGAGATAGCGATTTTTTATGGAATCAAAATTTGTTAATGGAACAATTAAAATTATTAAATACAATTAATAATAATATTAAACTTCAACAATTTTTATTTACTTCTGGTCTAATTACTCCAATTATTCAAGGTTTAGTTGATACTTATTTAGTTCCTAATATAAATGATATTAATCCAATTAATTGTACTTTAATTTCTAGATTGTGTTGGAAAAGAGCAGGTAAGTTGAATACTTTTAATATTTTAATATATTAATTTAATTTAATTTGATTTTAAGGTACTCGATTTAATACAAGAGGTATAGATGATGATGGCTATGTAGCTAATTTTGTAGAAACGGAATTAATAATTAGTAGTAACGAAGAAACATTTAGTTTTATAATAGTACGAGGTAGTGTACCCACGTTTTGGAAACAAGAAGGAAATCAAGTATTAGGCCATAAATTTCAATTAAGTCGAGGTTCGGATGCAAGTCAATATTGTTTTAATTTACATATTAATTGGTTACAAGAAAGATATACTAATTTATTTTTATTAAATTTATTAAGTCAAAATGAAAATAATATTGAATTATCTTTAAGTCAAATTTATGAAGAATTAATTGCTAATTTGGATACGAATAATATTATTCATTATACGGCTTTTGATTATCATTTTGCTTGTAAAGGGGGTAATGTTCAAAATGCTCATCAATTTATTGAACAAATTCAATCGAAAATTGAACAATTTGAGTATTTTTTAATGAATAATCAAACAAAAAAAATCATTAATTTACAAAATGGAGTTATTAGAATTAATTGTTTAGATTGTTTAGATCGAACGAATTTAATTCAAGGAATGATATTAAATTTTATACAATTAAATTATTTTCAAAAAAAATATCAACAAAAAGAAAGTATTAATTTTATACAATCTAAATTAAATCAAAGTATTATTAAAAATGGAGATCAAATATCTAAAATTTATGCAGGTACAGGGGCTTTACAAAGTAATGTTCATCAATTCGGTAAATCTAATTTATTAGATAAATTAAACGATGCTTCAAAATCAGTTACTAGATTATATCAAAATATGTTTTTAGATGATAAAAAATATCTAATTATTCATCAATTATTATTTAATAATAATAATAATAATAATAATAATAATAATATATTAACTAAGAGTAATAATAATAATAATAATATAAACAATAATAATATAAATAATAATAATATAAATAATAATAATATAAATAATAATAATATAAATAATAATAATACAATAACAATAAATAATAGTTTTAATCGAGAACTAATAATTCATTGTGGAACATATAATGTCAATGGGCGCTATCCCTCTAAAGAAAGTTTATTATTATGGTTAGAATCTAAATATCATACTGAAAATCAAGTATTACCGGATATTTATGCAATTGTATTTGAAGAAATAGTAGAATTAACACCCAGTCAAATCCTCAATGCGGATTTAAATCGAAGTTTAATATGGAAACAAATTTTGTTAAGAGATTTAAATTTATTAAGTGAAAAATATGAAGTAAATAAAGGAAGGAAAAATCATTATCATTTATTATCAAGTGAACAATTAGTTGGTATTTGCTTGTTTATTTTTGTTAAAAAAGAGATTATTGGAAATATTAAATTGGTTTCTAATACTAAAAAGAAAACAGGACTTGGGGGTATGGCAGGTAATAAAGGGGCAACAGCTATTCGATTTCAATTGTTTAATTCAACATTTTGTTTTGTGGGTGCCCATTTTGCTTCGGGTAAGTAGTCTTGTAAATAGGTATTAAAAATTAATTGATTTTAATTTTAATTTTAATTTTAGGACAAAGTAAATTGGAAGATAGAAATCGAGATTTTAATACAGTTCATTATGGCTTGAATTTTTTTAATTTTGGTAGTTTGGAAAATCATGAGTAAGTTATTAATATATTTATTTATATTTATTTATTACTAATTATTATTAATTATTTTAGCTACTTATTTTATATTGGGGATTTTAATTATCGAATTAATTTAAGTTATGAAAGAGTACTACATAGTATTAAAAATGATGATTTAAGATCTTTATTGGCTAAAGATCAAGTAAGTTTATAATAGAAATAATTGTTATGTATTAAATGATATTTTTAGTTAATAAATGCCATGAAATTAAAATTAGCATTTCCTTATTTTAATGAAATGCCAATTACTTTTTTTCCAACTTATAAATTTGATGTTCATACTGATAATTATGATACTAGGTAATAAAATTAATAATGAAATTTAATCATTATTTTAGAATATTAATCTATTTTATTATTGTTAGTGAAAAAAAAAGAATTCCTGCTTGGACTGGTAAGTTTTTTTATAGTTTTGATTGTATAGAATAGAGTTGAATATTAATGGAATTTTTATATTTAAAATCTAGATCGTATTTTATTTCGTGGTGATAAAGTAAGCTTATTCTAATCATAATATTAATAAGTTTAATTTAACTTATTAGATAATACCATTATATTATTCCGATGCTAAATTATATGAATCAGATCATAAACCTGGTAAATTTAATAATAATAATAATAATATAAATAATAATAATTTAATATTTAAATTACTAATATTTATTTTATTTTATTTTATTTAGTATTAGCTGGTTTTAAAATCCCATTTTTTAATAATGAAAAAAGTGGTATTGTCAATCATAACCATAAGCATAAAAAGAATAATAGTGTTTCTAATAATAGTGTTCCTAATAATAATAATAACAATAATAATAATAATAATAATAATAATAATAATAACAGTAATAATAATAATAATCAATTAAAAGTAGATACTTTAATTGATATAGGAAATGAAGATTTATTATCTACTATTGGCTGTAAGTTATTATATTTATGTTTATTATTTAAAATAAAATAGAGTAATATTTTATTTTATTTTAGTACCACAACCAAGTAATGATCATTATCAATGGTGGGAATCGATCTACAAATTAGGTAAATCAATTTTTGATAGATACATCATACTTACATAATACATAATACACTCAACATATAACATCTAATAACTTATAATATTCATAACAACGTGTATTAATACTAATATTAATATTAATTTAGATAATAAATTATACCAAACGAATAGTATTGAAAATTCATTAAAAAATAGTAACATTAAAAATCCATTTAGAATACCTCAATTAAAAAGTTATTTGAAATCCATTCATTATCCTATGGATTCAAAATCAACGGAATTAATCCCACCGAAATTACCTCAGAGAAGTAATACAGTGTCCTTGTTAGATTAAAGAATAGTGAGAGAAAAAGAAAGGGGATTGTAATAAAAACTTCTTTTTAAAGTTTCAACATTCAAATTAATAAAATTTGAAATAAAAGTAGACTTTAATTCGAATTCAATTACTTTTATTTTTGGATTTATTTATTATATAAATCAAAAGATCATAAATTAGAATAGCTATATTTGTTTAGCATCTCTTTTTTTAATATTCTTCTTAAAAAAAGCATCTCATAGATTGATGATTCGAATTGTTACCCGATACCTAATTGTTATCCCGCTTACATATTGAATCAATTAAGATTCATTAGGAATAACATATCTCATAGTAATTGAATATCCATTTTTTAAGCGCTATTTCAGCGGAAAGATTGTTAGTAAAATTCTTAAACAAAAAAATATATCCCCATATAA
The DNA here is from genome assembly GCA_030770535.1 of Batkoa obscura. Taxonomy (NCBI): domain Eukaryota; kingdom Fungi; phylum Entomophthoromycota; class Entomophthoromycetes; order Entomophthorales; family Batkoaceae; genus Batkoa; species Batkoa obscura. Next base: position 862,149 of record JASVEC010000013.1, on the reverse strand, counting down.
TCCTAATCTTATCTAGCCATTAATTACACTGAATGGTTGGTGAGAATAATCAAATCAAATTTCTAGCTAATTTATGATTTTAGTCTGCACCTACCAAAAGTTGAACTCTAATTCTAGGCATTGATATTTTAGGTGCCAACTAATCCATCATGTGATCAATTTAATATTTCTGGTTTAAAATTTAAATTCTAAATCAAAGTTGAAATTTAATTTAAATTATTTGAAAGATTTAATATTACATTGCTTTTTTTATAACATTTCTTAATGGTATCTTCAATTAATTAGATTTAAAAAATAGATGATAAAATGAAATCCAAAAAAATTCTTTTTAAACAAATAATAATTATTTTAATAATTATTATGTATTTATTAAACTTACTAATAAATAAAACTAATAAAGGTTTTTTCTTCAAATTCTTCTATGAAGCAATATTTTGCTAGTTTTAAAACAGCTTTAATATGTAACTTAATATTATTCAAAAGTAGCAGCATAAACTATTAAAATAAGTTAAACTCCTTAGCTTATATTTTTAAATTAAATTAATAAATAATATAAAAACTTATCAAAGATTAATTTAGATTCCAAAATCAAAACTTTATATGGGGATGTTTTTTTTGGTTTCATCACTTTCCATTTTTTAAGCGCTATTTAAGTGGAAAAATTACTAGTAAAATTCTTAAACAAAAAAATACATTCCCATATATTAGCTATCATATAAAGAATTATAAAACAATTGTTTCAGCTTATTGATATACATCGTATGTTTTACTTTTTAAATTAAGTCTTTTTTTAATATTGTGTAATTGTTATTTTATAAATTCCACTTAATAAATGCTATAAAAGCTATTTAATACTTATTTACTTGGGGGTGTATTTTTTTGTTTAAGAATTTTATTAACAATTGTTCTATTCAAATAGCACTTGAAAAATGGAAAAAGTGGTGAAATCGAAAATAAACACCCCCACTTATTTTCTAAAAATTAGCATTAATTTCTAACATTTACAATCAATTAAAGTTAGAAAACAAGTGAGCTCTGGACAGGATTTTACTTATATACTATAAATGTAAATAACGAAAACTATTAAACTTTATCATGAAGTATATGCTTAATTTAACTTATCATAAAGTCTAATGATCTATAACACTATTAAAAGACAAACAATTAAAATAGTAAATAAACTTATGAAAGTTTTTAATCCTTACCATTAAATAACAAAGTATAATAAAGTATCTGTCAGACGTTTTATAATACTAAAAACTTGAAGTATAAAATAATAATAAAATCGGAGTGTTTTTTGGCTTCATCACTTTTTCCATCTTTTAAGCGCTATTTGAGTGGAAAAGCTATCAGTAAAATTCTTAAACAAAAAAATACATCCCCAAATATAGTAAAAGTCAATCTAAGCAAGCATTCATATATAAATTTATAAATTTTGTTGAATGTTTGTGACCATTTAAAATATGTAATAGTAATAAATAATAATAATAATAATAATAATAATAATAATAATAATAATAGTTTTGATATTTAAATGTTTATTTTTCAATCTTTATAATAGATCAAATAATAGCAGCATTATTCTGGCTATTAACATTGGAGTGATTACTATTTACATCTTTCTTATGAACATTATCAACGAATACAGCAGCTTCTTTATTACGGTCAAATTCATTAGCATTAAAATTATTAGCATTAGCGTTAAAAGCATTATTACTAATTACAGTTGGAAAGCCAAAAGAACCAAACCCACTATTAAACCCACCATAGCCACCAATTCCATAACCTGGAGAGAAATTGGTAAAACTGCGTCTGACCAAAGGAATACTACTTGAAATGGAAGTGTCAATATTAGCTGGAAAATCTAAAGAAGCTAAACTAGGGGTTAAGGTATCAATGGAATTAATCCCATCAAATCCAAAATTCCCATTTAAACCAAAGGTGGGAATGATAGAATGGAATTGTTGAAAATTATTGCTGTTGGAAAATTCACTAGAACCAAAATTCAATGGTAAAGTATTAAAGCTTCGTTTGGCTAAGTGGACATTACTTGAGGCTGGAAGTGAAGTAATAGTAGCAGTTAAAGCTAATACAATAGTGTTTAATGCAAATTTATTCATTTTTTTGATAATTAATTTGAGTTTTGTTTGACTCTTTATAGGTAGTATAATTGTCTTAATTTATCTTTATTTATAATACAAAGATACGAATTTGATAAATAAATATTAATTAATATGCTTTATTAAATAAAATCTTAATTTAAACAATTCCATTAAACTCTTTTATTGGTAACTTAGGACCCTCTGATTAATAATAATAAATGGTAGATTCTATCATAGCACTTAATAATTAATCTGATTAATCATAAGAAGTGATTTACTGTAATATCAGTTGAGTGGCAATTGAAGTTAAACACTACACAAAATTAAACTCTAAGGTGGATCCGAAAGCATCATACTTAGATCAGTGGATCAAGGAAGATCTACCAGGAGTTGGATATTCTTATGTTTTAAAACATAACGTTTCTAAGGGATAAAGTTGATCTTCATTAATTTTATTGAGGCAAGTAAAATATTTTATAATAGCGCCATAATGAATAATTGGATATGAGAATGTCTTTTTTGTCTCAATATTTTACTATTAAATTTCCTTTATTTTACATTGTATAAGAAATGAAATAAGCAACGAAGCAAGATATTTATATATTATATAATGTATGTGCAGCAGTATACTCTCTTCAAGGGGAAAGTCAGTTATGAAATCTCTTGATCAGATAAGTACCAAAGTTGGAACAATCTTATTAATCGTTTCCCGTTCTCTTAAAAATAGTTTACTTCCTATTCAGATTAAAAACTAGCTTATTTTTATTGATAAAAGTTAATGTAAGGATTAAGATTCAAATTTAAGATATGAGGATGTATTTTTATGTTTAAGAATTTTACTAACAATTTTTCCGCTTAAACAGCACTTAAAAAAATGGAAAAAGTGATGAAACCCAAAAAAAACATCCCCATATATTTAATACTTATAACTATTTAAAACATAACAATAACAATAATAATAATAATAATAATAGTTTTGATATTTAAATGTTTATTTTTCAATCTTTATAATAGATCAAATAATAGCAGCATTATTCTGGCTATTAACATTGGAGTGATTACTATTTACATCCTTCTTATGAACATTATCAACGAATACAGCAGCTTCTTTATTACGGTCAAATTCATTAGCATTAAAATTATTAGCATTAGCGTTAAAAGCATTATTACTAATTACAGTTGGAAAGCCAAAAGAACCAAACCCATTATTAAACCCACCATAGCCACCAATTCCATAACCTGGATAAAAAGAGTTAAAACCACGTCTGGCTAAATAACTATTGCTTGATGCTGGAAGTGAAGAGATGGTAGCAGTGAAAGCTAAAATAATGGTTTTTAATAAAATTTGATTCATTTTTTGATACTACTTTAAAAGATTGTTTCAATGTTTATATACTTGTCTGCCTTCCTCTCATTATTTCATAAACCTTATGTCCATTGAAGTATTTTACTTTTTTCTTTATTTATCATTAACTTGTTACTTATTATTAGTATTTAAAAGTTTATCCTTAATTTATCTAGTTGATTATTATTAGTTAACATAATATGTGATAACTTGCACTATTTATACTTGAATTTATCTTATAAATTCAAACAAACGATAAAAATGAATAATTTATCAGTATAAAAATGTGATTTATTTTGTTTAAACTAAATAAAGTGTTATATTATAGTATATGAAAGCGTTCTAGCATGATAACTTTTTTTAAAATGACAATAAATAATACTCTCTTATCAATTTAAACGTAATTATTATTTTTCTAAGTTGTAATTTTATAGAGTAAAGGTAAACATATACTGAGGTTATAATAGCTATATGGTTGCCTCTTACTTAAAAGATTTCATATTAAAAATATATATTGCACTTAAATTAAATAAGTAATGATAATTGTTGTTGGCTTTCAATTTCAATCAGTTTCTAATCAGTAAGAATCAATAGGAACAGAAAAATCACCAATCAATGTAAGCAAGCAACTTCCAAATTAAGATAAAAACGAAATTTTAGTCACCTAAAAGTAATTTAAAGTCAATTAAAAAAATGCTATAAAAATACTATAAAAATGCTATAAAATCAATTTGCTTGAGCTTGCATTTCTTTTTATAATTTTGTAGTTTTAAAAAAAAATTGATAATCAATTTAATCTCTATCAATCTCTTATTATTTATTTTAATATAACTATACAATGAGTTATTCAATTAAATTTCTCTCTTATGAATTTGAACCTAATTGCTATGATAATGAGCTTTTTGAAGACGAGTATAGTGATTATGAGTTTGAACAAATTGTTGATGTGTATAGTCAGGAAGATCATGGAGAGTATAGTTGTTATAACGTCGTGAAATTTAATAATGTTAATTATGTATCAACAGATAGTTGTAATTATACATTATTAAAAAGACTCACTGATGATTTAAATAAATCCACTCCAAAGCGTAAGTAATCTCCAGGTTAAGTAAGTTTATTATATGGATTTAAATATAAGTAATAATGTTTGAAACAATTATGATGTTTTTTAGATTAGGTACATCCTACTCAGAACCTACACTCTCATTTGGTTAATATAAGCTAATTAACTTCTTTATTTTATTTATGAATCTTATTTTCGTTTAGTTTACATATAGTTTATAAAATACCACTTAATTATTGCTATTAAATAAATACTTTTTCTACTGTTTTTTTTATAAAATCTCAAACCCTACAGGGTATATGTCTTTACTAAGTTAATTTAGTTATTTTGAGTAGGCTCGATAGCCATTTGAAGAGAAAATTAATACTTTTAGAGCTATTGCCAAGGGATTTGATTCCCTATAAGTGATTACTTCTCCAAGGAATTTTACATTTTATATAAAGGTGAGAAGCGAACATTTTCACTATTAGTTCCTCCTCCAAGAAAATTCAATGAGGTTTTTAAATAGACCATAATATAGATCCAAGAAAGCAGGTTTCAAAGGAAAGTCCTAAATATAAGAAAATTTGAAGACAGAATTTCTAGAAAGTGGTAAGGTCAATATTATAACCAAGCAATTCAATAAAGGCGAGACGTCAAAAGGTTAGCATGGATTTGCACTCTAAAAACCTGTATAATAGACTTTTATCTATTGAGAGATATCAATGATATTCTGATCAGACTTCAGGAATGAATTTTACTAATCACGTTCAAATGAGAAAGACCTTGTACATGATTCACTATAAGAATGCTTTTTGTTTTGTGCCCAGGATGAAGATAACTATCATAAAATAAAGTTGAGCTCGTAGTATCTATTATCCTTTAATAAAAAACTACAAATGGCGTCATTTGTATTTTTATTAAGAAAATCTATGATATTGCCATTCAAGTTAATTGAACTAAAAATTTATACTAAAAATTGATAAATATAAGATTTGGGAGTTTTTTTTTGGCTTCATCATTTTTTCCATTTTTTTAAGTGCTGTTTAAGCAGAAAAATTGTTAGTAAAATTCTTAAACATAAAAATATATCCTCATTCATTAAAAATAGTTACAAAATTAATTAAAGTCATAACTAAACTGTAAAATTCAACAGTAAAGTAAGATTGCTAAGCAAGTTAATATTTAAAAAGTATTTAACAAAAGTAATAAAAATTATATTAATATGTTATTGGAAATTTAATAAAAATACTAATCAATTTTAAAAAAAAGTTAATTATCTTATAAAATTCCAAAAGTAAATTTGGAATCCTATATAATTCAATGTTGGGCAAAAAATAATTGAAACTTTTAAAAAAACTTTTAGAAAAAATAAACTAATTTAACAATATTTATTTTTATCTCAATAGTTAATTAATGATATTTCTAATGTTTATATAGTATAATCAATGGACAAAAGTTAAGGTTGATAATATCTTATTGCTAATTTTATTAAATACTAAATGAACTTAAAGAACATAATTAGTTGAATTGGTCACTTTAAAATTGATAAATTTATTTAATATTGAATTCCTCTTACCTTATTCTTTTATTTTTTTTTTAGTTTAGATAAAAATCATTATTATACTTTATTTATTAAGCGAATTAACATTTTACAAACATTTTATATAATGTTAACTAATAACAAAAAATAATAATGACACTATATTAAATACCCTCAAAACAACCAATAATCTCTAAAACCTCTTTTCAACGAACAGTATTTAAGAGGAATGAGTGAAAGGGAGCGATAGCTTATAGACTAGGAGCTTTTTAGAATAATAAGTTACATTTTAATCAATATTTAAAACTACCAAAAGCTTCATAATCAAATTATTGCTTCTTCTATACTTTTTCTACCATTAAGAAAATATTAAACTATAACACTATCTATATATTCGATTTTATTTGACAATCAACTGTTAATAATTACTGCTTTTATTTAAATTCAAATATGATTTGTTCTTTAAACGTAGTAACTAACTTTCAATCAAATTTAGTATATATCCATGTACTGAAATTACAACTTATTATTAATAAATACTTTTAAAAATAATTATTTAGCCAAAATATATCATTGTATTAAAATAATTATTTATTTCTGGTTTACTTTATATGAAAAAAGTGGACTTTGAATAAATTAATAGTTTAATTATATAATAGTATCACGTTATTATTATAATTATTTTGATAGCTCAATAATTTAACAGTTTAATAGTTTAATTGTCTAATTTTATTATTTTTCCATTATTCGAATTCAATCTAAATAAGTGATATTGTTAATAGGTTAAATTCAAGGCTAAAAGGTAGTTTTGAATTATATTAATTAAACGTTATTTATTAACAAATTTGTATTTAAAAATAATTACTTCAAAATAACAAGTAAATTAGAAAATAGTATTAAATAATACAATCAATAATAACATAAATAAAACTTTTACACCCGAGTTTCTTCCTTTTACTAACAATTCGAAACCCTCTTAATATTCAACAAATAAACTTTTTTGTGGTAAAAATTTCAATTTTTTAGTAACTTATACCAAATTTAGTAAATTCTTGTGATTCTTCTGATTAGCAAACCTTAATATGAATAGTATGGTACTAGACCTAAATTTATTCTAATGAAAATAGAAAGGAGTTTGGATTGAAATAAAAAGTTTAACCTTTCTTTAAAGATTTCATTTTTTTATTTTAAATTTAGGCTTAATAATTAAATCTTTTATTACTATTTAATTGTTATACAATTCAAGAAAATAATGCTATTTGGCTAATTAATCTCAATTAACAATTATACAATTCAATAATCATTTCAACTATAACAAAAGAGTATATAAACAGTCATAAATTTAATAATTAACAATAAAATAATAAACTTAGATAACTACTATCCCCAAACGCACTTAACATTTATTTAAAACAGTAACTCAAATTCAATATGTCACTTTATGATGAATATAAGAAAGCCAAAATTTTAATCATAGATAATTATGATTCTTATACATATAATATTATTCAATATTTACCAAAAGAACAAGTCATGGTAATTCGTAATGATCATTGTTCATATGAAGAATTTGAACGTGAAATTTTACCTTATTTTGATGGTGTTATTTTATCCCCAGGTCCAGGTCGTCCAGATAAAAAAGAAGATTTTGGTTTATGTTTAGACCTTTTAGAAAAAAAATTAGATATTCCAATTTTCGGTATCTGTTTAGGTCACCAAGGTTTAGCTAATACTTTTGGAGGAAAAGTAAGTTAAAATAATTATAGTATGTTTATTTATTTAACTCTTTATTTTATCAATAGGTTGTTATTGCACCAAAAGAAATGCATGGTTTGATTTCTGAAGTAACTAAGATTCATCCAAATGAAGAAGAGCAAAAAGAAATCACTAACGCTTATGATCTTCTTTATGATATTCCAGAAAAATTTGATGTTACTCGTTATCATTCACTTATTGTTGAAAAGAGTACTATTCCAGATACACTTTATCCAATTTGTTATGTACAAGAAGACGGTATTAATATGGGAGTAGCTCATAAAACTTTACCTTATTATGGTGTTCAATTTCATCCAGAATCTATTTGTAGTCAATTTGGTGATAAAATGATTCAAAATTTTGCTGGGATTTCTTATCATTATAGTAATAATCCACATAAGGATATACCTTTACCTCAAAGTGTATGGAAATATTCAACCCTTAATTGTGCTACTCCATTAGTTGAAAGAAAGAACTTTAATGATGTTCAAGTTAAAGTAACTAAGTTGACTAGTTCTACTGTTAATACTGAAATTATTTATGATCATTTATTCCGTAATGATGTCTATTCTTATTGGTTAGATTCAGCTTCTCGTAGTTTAAATTTAGGTAATACTTCTTATCTTGGTCCTGGTACTACCAATGGTTCAGCTACAATTCGTTATGATTTACCAACCAAAACTTTAAGTTTTGCTAGAGTAAATGGACAAGAATCTGAAACTATTTTCTCTAAACAACTTACAGATAAAGATTTACCACTTATTGAATGGGTTGATGCCTTTACTCAATCTTTTAATTTATTACCAAATAGTAGTGAAATTCCATTTGATTTCTGTGGGGGTTTATTAGGTTATTTTGATTATGAAATGAAAGATGAAACTTTACCCAACTTTAAGACTAAATTCGAGACAACTGTACCTTACGCTAACTCTCAATTCTTATTTGTTGATCGTGGTTTAGTAGTCGATCATTTGACTAATGATATTTATGCCTTTGGTGTTATTTCCAACTCTAAACCTATTCATGATTTTCCAAAGAATTTACAAGATGTTAATGAAGCTACTAATGTCTTAATTCAACACCTTGGTACTACTGAAAATGAATTTGATTCCTGGGTACAAGGAGTATCTGATAAACTTGCCAATTTACCATTGAAACCCACTAAAGCTGAAAAGGTACGTGATGTATCTGAAGATGTTGGTTTAAGATTAGATTTAGATCAAGAACAATATATTAAAGAAGTTCAAACTTCTCAAGCTTTAATTAAACAAGGTGAAACTTACGAAGTTTGTTTAACTACTACTATGCGTGGTGAATTCCCATCTTTAGCTACCCCAGATTCTAGAGTTGAACTTTATAAAGTATTACGTAACAAGAATCCTGCCCCATTTGCTTGTTTATTAAGATATTCTGATGTGACCATCTGTTCTTCATCCCCCGAACGTTTTATGAGAATGGAAGCTGATGGAGCTACTTCAATGAAACCAATTAAAGGTACTGTTAAACGCCCAACTGTAGAAGAGTTTTCAGTCCTTTATCCAAATGCTAGTGAAGCTGAATTACAAAAATTAATGGCTGATGAAGATCAACGTCGTGCCTATGAACTTCAAACAGATATTAAACAACGTGCTGAAAATTTAATGATTGTTGATTTAATTCGTAATGATTTAACTACTATTTCTGAGCCTGCTTCAGTTCAAGTTCCTGGTTTAATGAAAGTCGAAACTTTTAAATATGTACATCAATTGGTCACTACTATTACCTCTGAATTAAGACCGGAAATTGGTCATGCTCAAGCTTTTGCTCGTTGCTTCCCACCTGGTAAGTTTAAATACTTCTTTTTATAATATTTTTTATCTAACTTCTTTTTCTAGGTTCAATGACTGGTGCCCCTAAACGTCGTACTGTTCAATTAATGGAAGATATTGAAGGTTTAAGACCAAGAGGTATTTATTCAGGTGCTATTGGTTACTTTTCATTAAATAAAGTATCTGATTTCTCTGTTGTCATTCGTACTGTTGTTGTTACCAATGATGGTAAAAATGAACTTTCTGTTGGTGCTGGTGGTGCTATTGTTGCTCTCTCTGATCCTCTCGATGAATTTAATGAAATGATTATCAAGGCTTATTCCACTGTTCCTTCTGTTCACCAGTTCTTGGAATCTCAAGCTTTATAATAAGTTGAGACAAGTCACTCCATGTCTATCTATTTAAAATTCGGTTAGCGTTTATTTGTAGTCGAATTTTGTTCAAATAAAAACACAATTTATACTATTTTGTATTTTTTTTGTTTATTCAATAGATAAGATAGGTAATAAAACTATTATATAGCTTATAAAACATCATATTATATATATTTCATCATCAATTTATTTAATGAATAAGGGGCAAATAGGTGGGAGTATGATCTCTATAGTTGATATATTCTTGACCAAAAAATCGAATTAAATGGGCTTCTTCAACTCTTATTCTAGTTTTAAAAAACTGATGTAAAACAAAACAGAATGCAGAAAAACATAATGGATTAAATAACATAATTTGAGTACCTAAAGTAAATAGATAAAAACCTAGATAAGAAGGATGACGGGCGATGCTATAATAATAAAATTAGTCAACAAATAACTAAATAGTATGAAGTTATTTAAAAATATTAAATTTTTTTACCTAAACACCCCAGTAGTAATAAGGTGATGATCTTGGTCTTTCATACTTTGAACGTAATGATTAAAACTGGTATTAGCTTCAATCATGGCTCTTGAACGAAACCATTGCCCAACAAGTACAAATAAGAATCCTAAATTTAAAAAGATTAATTTCAATTTCATTATCATTTTCATTTATCAATCACTTACCCAACAATTGAATTGGCATAATATAATTATAAACCCAAGGATAATAAATTTTCTTTAAAAAATATTCAGCTACAGAAACTAAAAGGGCAATGTGATATCCGGATACTGGATCATATAAAAACGCTATAATTTAAAAAAAAAAACAATTAACATCACTTCTTTAAAATCAAATAAATTTCAAAATATATACACTTACAATCTAACTTCACTCTTCTTGGATTAAATATCGCAGTAATCAAATACTCCAAAAGATGGAACCCACCAAGTGCCATGATGTACATACCAAAAGCACGATAACCAGAAACAAATAAAGCGAAGCTTAAACCAAAACCCATTAAAATTCCAGCAAATGATGCATAAGCTGCAATAGTAGCTGGGATATGATCACCTTGTTGATAAGCTAATATAAATTCACTTTTAAAATCTTGATAATTGGGTGGTGGGCTATTTTCTAAATCAATTGTTTTTGGTGTTGGGTCTAAAGAAATCGTTGAATTGATACTGGATGAACGTGAACGTAAACCACTTTCTTTTCCTACTCCTAACCAGTTCTTGATATTGTCTTTACGTGGACTGCTAGATAAAGTCATTTTTTTTGAAATTTTTTTTAAAGAGTGGAGTTTAAAAGCGGGTTTTTAAAATGGGCAGTTTTCAGAGGCTGGGTTTTTGGTTTTTGAAGATTTGGTAAAATGAAATTGTAATAAGTTTCAGTTCTATTAAAAGGTTTGAAATTGCATAGTTGAAGGGATGGGAATATAAATAGTATAAATGTTTATTGGGAATTAGTTTAAAAGTTAATAGGTTTTCATTCTATGACAGTAAAAACATGTATAATTTACCACTTAGTTAATTGAACAGATGAGGAATACAGCTAGCGTTTAGACGACTTGAAAACTTGGATTGATATATCTTTTCGATCATGGAGCTATTACATTAATTATATTAGCTTAGTTTTATGCTAATTGCTATTTTTTAGAAGCTCAGCTTAATCTTTTATAAAGTTGGTTTATCAGTTGCAAACTAAAAACATTACTACAGCTACTATACTATCTGGTAATGAGTATAAGGAAAACTTTCTACTAGCTAATAAATGAACAACAATATTTTATATTAACCAGATATAACAATTGATCAATAGCGAAAAGAACCAATCGATAACATGAAAAGGTGTAAATAAACAATGAAATCAAGCTGAAATGATTCATGAAATCAAACTGATCACCCCTATTACGAAATGCAGATGATTAAATGAAATAAAACTTCAAAAGCTTAGTTTATTATTATTTATTATAAACTTTCACATGGATATAATGTCTCTTTTGTACTTTCATTTTTTTACTCCACCACCCTTGCTCGTTCCGTCAAGCTAATTGTAAGATAAAAGCTGCTATTTCAACCGAAATTAAGTTAAGTTAAGTTAAGTTAAGTATTAATCTTGATTAAAACAAATTAAGTTCATCATTACTATTGAAGATAAATTATAATGTAAGTTTATCGTTAATCGCTTTTATTCAATTAAAAAATTACTATTGTTAAAGCCTTGATATTTTATATCAAATTGAAAAGCAACGTTGTGTAAAGCGTCCCACTTAATTTTTTTAGTTCTTCATCTACTAGCTATTGGTATTGAATCTATTAAAGTTAATGATTATTGTAAATATATTATATTTTCTTTTACATTTACTATGTTCTAAAATCAAAAACTGAGCTTTGGCATCGATGCACTTCAAGATGCATTTGACGGTGATGAAGATAATAGTATTATAAAACAAACTAAAATAAAATCATGCTTTATGTTAATTTAGTTCAATCGATATTTACTGTTTAATTGATTGATATAGGGGGTTGATAATTGACACCTATCATTAATATTCAACCATTGGTAAAGTTTTAAAAGAAAACACAATTAATACTATGCGTTAGTATTCTTTGTTTCAACTATTCAATATTGTTCTAACATATGGGGGTGTTTTTTTTGGCTTCATCATTTTTTCCATTTTTTGAGCGCTATTTGAGTGGAAAGATTGTTAGTGAAATTCTTAAACATAAAAATACATCCCCATATAAAGTTAGTTTGAATAATACATATAAAATACATTTAAAACTATCAAAAAATATAATAATAATAATAAACAAAACAACTATCTAAAACTTTGCTATAAATCAAAATATATATCAATGATTCTAACGCAAAAAGAGGGTTATCTTCACACTATTCATAAGGTCAAAGCCAAATGAAAGTGTAAAACACACTCCGGATTCTGCGGGACATGCATAAGCTATATAGGCAATAGGATATTTACATGGCCTATATTTAATTTGCTAACCTGTTGGAGATCAGCTACAAGCATATCGGCTTCAAAGTTATGGTTTTGTAGTGACTACCAGGAGCTAATATAGAAAAGGTAGTAGATTAAAAAAATACTTAATAATGGATTAACCTGAACCCTTAGTAGCTAGTGCTACTAAACACCGCCTGGGGATGTCCAAATTGGTTTCATTTTTTTATCCAATTTTTAAATATTTAGTATTCTGAAAGCCTTCTTTAAAATTATAATTTTTTATTAAAAAGCAAAAATACTTGACAGTTTTAAATTATTTTATTATAATTTATATTATAAGTTAGCAGAATTTCTACTAAATTTAATAAAAATTTCCAGGTTGGCAAGGAGTTTATTAATGTAACTTATGTATTAGTATTAGTTAAAATTGTAATATATAAATAAATACACATTCCTATAAAACTTTATTGAGGAATATTTATTATTGACTGCTTTATAGCCAATAGTGCAGATTTGCTATTAAATAAATAAATGATCTTAACATTACAATTACATTATTAATATATTGTCAAGTTAATAAATAGCTGCATGGGAGAGAGTAGTTAGCTCTGAAACTATAATTGATTATTTTTATATGATATAAGCAATATAATAATAATTTTTACTTATTATTATAACTATTTGCTTTTTAGTTATTTATTAACTTAGCTGTTAATAACTTAAGTAATGTTAACATTTAATAACTTATTTGTATCATTTAGTATAAACTATTTGCTTGCCCAATAAATATTAAAACTTTTAAAGTTTCAGTTGTTTTTATAAAATAAATTAGAGTTAATTTTTTAATTTTTAATTTTTAATTTTTTATAAACTGTAATTTCAATTAAAATTGTATTAGCCTTTTTTGATTTATCAGGTACTGGATAATAATTGTGAATGTTGTTACTCAATGGTTGGAGTTAAAAGCAATTCTGGCTTGATTAACTGACCATAAGTTGGAAGGTCTTAGTTCATGTAACTAAGATATACTTAAATTAATATGAATAATACGTAATAAGTTACGAACTATGTAAAACAAATAGAATAGACAATACTACTGTAAGATCTACGTAAGATGTTGTCAGAAAGACTTATTGACTTTATTAAAGGTAGGATATTAGGGAGTAATTCAGTTAAAAAGTCTCGAGTTATCATCCTGAAGAATCTCTTTTATACTCCAACAAGTATGGGTATCAAAAGAGAGGATAACATTGTTTGCAATATGAAGTTATAAATTCTCGCAGCAAATCAAAATAAGGGACTCTGACTTGATTGTATTTGAACTTGAGAACACAGCAACTCAAGTCATTGTTGTGTTATAATCAATCGGAGAGCTAAATAATTAAAAACTGATAAAGTGCCAGTTAAAATAAAATTTATTTAAACCAATTAAAGCCATTAAGTCAGTTTGGAAAAGTACTAGTCAATAATAAAAATTTTAAAAAATTCAAGAATTATTTTTACATCTCTGAGTTTATGTAAATATCTTTTGAGCTTCAATCTATATTTTTGCACCCTGAGCCACTTCGAATTCAGCCAATCAAAAGCCGCTATTGTTTAAACAGTTTGAGCTCAATTAAATTTACTTTGAGCTTTTGTCAAATTTGTTTAATTATATTATGTAAATGCTGACGACTAGTCAAAATGGACAATTAATAGCTACTTGACTCAACTTTAAAAATATTCATTGCTTAGTATATTTTGATTTTTGGGAATTAATTTTAATAAGGCTTTGAAAATGACTACACATAACAATACTACAGATAAGAATAAATAAATAAAGCTAATAACTAGATATAAATGGAATGTTTTTTGTTTAAGAATTCTACTAACAACCTTTCCGCTCAAATAGCGCTTAAAAAATGGAAAAAGTGATGAAGCCAAAAAAAACATCCCTAAATGTTAAAAATAAAACTTCAAGTACAGCTTAATAATCTTTATTAAAACATAAAATTATTTCAACTATGCACTAACTTAAATACATCTATATCACTTTTTAGCACATAATATCTTTCTATAACCCGTTTAAAGCCAATCTCTTTTTAAATCATTTGAGTTTTTTTGTATTGCTTCAACTCATCCAATTTATACTTATTAAATGCTTTAAGATTTGTCAATGTTTCATTAGCGTGTTCTCTAAGCTCCTTTTTAGTCCTACGGTCAATAGCCTTTGTCTAAAAAATAGATTAATTGTTAATATTTTTCGTAAAAAAAGCTTACCAATTTGCCCACACTACCCACTACTTGTTGTAAGCAGTCCAAATACCCTCCTTTTACAAAGTTGGGCAAATCATAATCGTAGCTCATATCCCCATAGATATCAAAAATTGCATTCAATGCCTCCAAGTAAATCTCGGCTTTACTTAAAGCTCTCTCCAATGGGAGCTCATTGGCTTGT
The DNA here is from genome assembly GCA_030770535.1 of Batkoa obscura. Taxonomy (NCBI): domain Eukaryota; kingdom Fungi; phylum Entomophthoromycota; class Entomophthoromycetes; order Entomophthorales; family Batkoaceae; genus Batkoa; species Batkoa obscura. The sequence continues at coordinate 846,792 of JASVEC010000013.1, read as the reverse complement.
TTAATGATTTCCATTAAACAGTTACCAATGACCTGATTATCATTGACATATCCTGGTCTCCTACATGCGATAGCGCCAATGGTACCAATAGCTTTTGTTGCCATGCTCACCTTTTCCTCACTCTCATCGGCTTTATTCACAATATTTAGTAAAAATTCCAAATGGTTAGCAGTGATCGCTATGCTCTCTAATTGAATCCATCGTGTCAAGGACCACAAGCAAGATAGTCCTTGATCAATGATATCTTGGTTGATATTTAAACCATCGCTTTGTTCCATAAATGAATTGACTGTAGTAAACAGAAAATCCCATAATGTTTTAATCCCAGCTTCATACTTTTGATTTAAAAACAATTTTTCTTGTTTGGTCCCGCCCTCCGATATCATGGAGAATAAGTTATTCAATGCTGCTAAAGAGCGGCTATGAAGACCACCTAAAGATATTGTAATGGCTTCATATTGTTGTAGCTCTTTACTCTCAATACCATTTTGGTTTGGTTGACTCAAGGTCCATGGATGTGGGGTGGCTAATTCAATCAATTTTTCGACTACATTCTCAAAGATGTAATTGATTGCTGGGGATATATCATTTGATTGGATTGTTTCTTTATCTTCATTTGAATCATTGTTTAAAATTTCATCCACAAGCTCTTCTTCTTCATCTTCTTCTTCCTCTATCTCTTCCTCTATCTCCTCTTCAGCATTATAATTTTCACTCTTTTCTTCCGCTACCAAATTCGAGAGCACTTCCAAAATTAAATGATGATTAGTCACAAGTGTTTCTGCTTTAACGAGGTGGGTTGACTTGACTTCAAAGTCTTTGATTGCTTCTTTGTTATTGACTTGTTGTTCTTCCTAAATACGCAAAAATGTTAATTTTATTCAATAAAAATTACATAATAACCTCTATTACTTCTTTCTTGGGCCCGTTTTGTATAGCGTGATTAATAGTTTGATTGATATTAGCTGAAGAGCTAAGTACGCTACTGACAATTGGTAATAAAACAGTAAAGAAAGTAGGAGAAAATAATAAAAGAGAGCTTAAACTTGACTCTTTTGAAACTTTGCTCTCAATTGCTGGAGTAATGGAGGACCTGAAATTAACTAAAATACCTGAAACAACTACCTTTAATAAACTTTTTGAAAACTCATCCTTATTCTCCGAATCCTCATTCTGTAAAATACTTTCCAACACTTGCAAATTGGCTGGTATATTAATAAAAAAATTCTGAAATAAGGTTTGGTTATACTCCGAAAGGGTGAGAAGACATCTTGCAGCATTAAGGACAAGATTTATGGGTAACTTTTGGAAGGAACTTAAGAAGGCTAGCAAAAATTGAATCTCTTGTTTCTTGCTAACTTTTTCCAATAGTTTATCATTTGTTTCTCCCATACTCCATAAAATCACAATAATGCTTTCAGCTATCGTAAATATAGCTTCTCTATTTGTTGCTTCTTTTTTATTAGCTACTACCTCCCCTTTAACAATCTTATCCAACTCTACACTCACCTTTTCAATAAGTGTACCCATTGGCTTCCAAATATCTTTTTTGGCAATATCACAGACAATACCCTCGTCGTTCATAGTAGCTAGATTTCTAAATTAAATTAATTCATCATTAATTATTGTTTTTCAATAATTCCTACCTCAATGCCCCCAAAGCCTCAACAATAACCTCAATCTCAAAATTAGATAACAATTCGATAAGTCGTCCAACTACATTACAAGACAATAAATTTTTTCTTGTAGCTTCATCATTGGAGCATAAAACTGAGACTGTTGATGCAGCCCATGCTCGATCACTGGCTTCTTTGCTTTGGAGCTAAAATTAAAAAAAAACAATTAAACATCTTAAGTTTGTTGACACTTATTGATTAACTTACCTTATTTATCAATGGCGAAACCTCTTGTTTATTCATTGTTGGAACCTCGCCCTTAATGGCTGCTAAAGCTACAGACTTGATCATAGGGTCTTGACTCCTTTCGAGCTCGGCAATGCTGCTTAAACCTAATGGATTGATAACTGGTGGGCGATTACTTCCCTTTCCTTGTTTTTTGGATTTTCCCATTCTTGTTTTTGTAAAAAATAAAAAGAGACAATTCTTTTTTTATTGGTTTAAAATTTTTTGATTTTTCAAAAATTAGAATTTCGAAATTTTTGAGGTGTGAAAGTTAAAAAGTTTAACTTTTCAAAAATAGTAGTGACTATTTTATACAAAAATAAAAGTTATAAAATTTAATAATAAACAACAGTTGAAATGTCATGTTCAATAACAAAAGTACTAATTTAAACAACCTTAGTTAAAATTTTATTTCATAATATAATATAACCAAATAAAATAAACTTTATTATCGAAAATCCATTCTTTAGCATATTCATAAACCTAAAACATCATTTCGGACTAATACAATAATAAAAGCATGACACTAAAAATAACCTAGATTCTACTTGAAATATAAACCTAGCTCAATTCCTGTCTCATTCCTGTTTAATCGCCTCATTTTTACTAGCTACTGAAGTATCTTTATTTTTCATAAACTCCTGAGGCAATACCTTTCTGTTTTTAGGTACACTAGGTTTAGGTGCAGCGGTCATCGAACGCTTCATAAGCTCTTGTTGTTGTTCTTCAGTCAAATTCAAGTTCTCTACTGATTTACGACGTTGGGAACGACGTGATGGATTAAACGTATTGCATTTTGGGCATGTATATTGTATGATATTATAATCGTTAGCAGATACCAGTCCATTGTGACCAAAACAGTTACTGCAAATTAAGGCAAATTTGGTAGCATCTGTGTTCTTTTCTTCTTCACCAACAATAGCGTCCATTAGTTTACCAAACCATGGTTGCCCTCCTTCTACTTGAATATTTGGTGCTTGGGAAGTTCCTAAATTATTGATAAATGAGCATTTGATATAAAAGCAATCTTACTTGGCTTTAATGCGATACCAGCATTGGCTTGTTTTTGAGAATTATTTCCATTATTTTGAGGAACTCTTTGACGAAGAGTTTGTGATTGAGCTGTGAAAAATTAGGTATATTAGTGAATAAAAAACTCCGAATTACCTAAAGGTACTGATGCTTTTTTAGGAGCAGCTCTTTGGACTTGTGCCTTTTCCTTTAACTATTAACTAATTTATAATAGCATGAACATAATTATTACCCTATCTTCTTGTTCATAACGTTCGAGTATACTTTTGGTTTTGTAATAAGATGAATTCTTTTTCAACTCATCAATCTATAAAAAAATATTACCACCATTCAAAAGATATTAAACTTAAATTCCTTACAGTTATCCTAAGCTTTGTTTTTAACGCAGAGAGTTGGTCAGCTTAAAAAATATAAGTAATAATCAAACCAAACATAAATCATTTACTTTCTGAATTCAATCTTTTTTGATAATAAGCATTAGAACTATTATGATAGACGTAAGCCCTTTAAATTATTAAAACATTAAAATAAACAGAAACTCGAAAAAATCTTACAAAACTGGAAACAAAATAAGAGGAGAAGCCTTAATCAATGCAGATTCCCAGTTATCAAACTCTGGGGACCTCAATAGAACGAAATAAACAGCACCATAAAACAAATAAGCTGATACTGTATAAAGATAAAAGGTGAAAGCTGAACCTTTATTTAACTTTATTTCAGATATCGTTAACTCTTTCTGTTTAATCTTCTTTTCTATCTCTTCTAATTGCTTTTCATATTTCGCGTCGTTGTTGGACTAGTATATTAGTTTAATTCAGATAATAGCATTAATTATTGTTCCCTTACCGATGTAAAAAGTGAAAACAGGCCTGCCATTTGGGATTAAAATACAATATCAATAAAAAACGAAGTGCTTGAGATTAGTTTCTTTGTTTAAAAATTCGTGGGGGATTCTCTGATAAACTGTAAATCTATATTTTTATAATTTCGTTTTTTTAAGATGGATTTTAATCATTTGATTTTATTGCATAAATACTGATAGTTGATTGGTAGTTAAGATGAAGTTGATTCAAATTTCATTTCATTTTTAGCTAAGATTATTTTAAATTAAGTTTTATATTGGTTCATAATAAAAAATAGATTTTATAACATAAACTAAACTTAAAATTGTTTAAGCTTCAAACATATTAACTTTAAAGGACATTATCTTATCATATATTTCTCTTACATAAATTTTGAACTATCAACTTTTAATATCCTTCATATGTTGATATTTGGATATAAATTTAATTTATTACAACACTTTAATAAAGTTTAAAACGTTGTAAAATATACATAGTAGCAATAACAAGAAATCCTATAATGTTTTTTACCAGAATAAGTTGATGGAGTAACAATTTTTAATAGAGTTTTTGTGCCCAAGTACAGTTGTTCTTTTGTCTAAAAGCTATTGCTTCTTATTGTGTAGAGTCTGTCATCATTCTTATGTAAAGTGTTGTTCTATTGCAAACAGTTTATGAACTTTTATATACAGTTTATTTTCTATTTAGAAAGTCATTCGTCACTATATTAGATTAAAAAGTTTCTTTTCTAGAAGCTTTAATATTCAAAAATAAAACTCTGGGTATTTAAATTGTTCGCTGAGAACCCAGCTCCTCCACTATATGCAAATAAATTAAAATTTTAAAAATTGATATAACCGCTTTTTGCATAAGTGGCCTTTTGTGGCTTATCAAATACAACAAAACATTGTAACATCTTTAATTACATGATATATTTAAAATCTTGTTTAAATTTATATTAAAAAGTTAATATTTTTAATCCCCTTGTGCTGAGCGTTACTCATGCAAAAGCAGTATGTCAATTTTATGTATCAAAGAATACTCTTCCGCTTTTTACGTATAGTAAATTCACACAAATATTTGCAACAACTAATAAGTAAATAAGAATAAAGTTTATAGTAACAATTAAGTATTACTACATTTACATTAGTCTGAATTTTTTAATTTTTAGTTTTTTAGTTTTTTAGCTTAATTTAAAGACTTCTGTTCCATCTTTTTATTGCACTTAAATATTCTTGCTTACTTTTGACTGTTTAGCTTTATATGAATACTAGTGTAGATATCTATTCAATTATATATTAAAATATTTACTTATTTAATGGGTATGATAGTCGAGCTATTAAGAAAAGTGAAAAAGAAGTGATTCTATCTTAATTCCAATAATAAAAAGCTTTAAAATTAATGTATTAAACAACTTTAAGCCAACAAATTGCTTAAGCTTATTTAAAAGAAATCATAAAATACGATTTCTGTATTTGATAATTTATATACTTATTTTTTTAACAATGACATATACAATATTTAAATAAATGGACCCTACTTTATTTAGTTGTTCTGTTTGTACTATTGCATTTAACATGTACTATTAGATAATTCAAAGCCATCTTTACTATAAAATTATATAAAGTCTAAAGTAGCAATTTACCCATATTATCCCTAATTTACTCTCATTCCCAATAAATTTGCAATAATTGAATCATTGCCAAAAACCAGAAGAAAAATTAATTGGCTAAAATAATCCAATCCAAAATTGAGAACCTAGCTACTATCCATCAATTCCTACACTTCCTTTAGCCTTTTAATTCTTAAAAAATGAACGAAGATAATTTGTTTAAACATTTTGATTTCCCAGCCAACCATGGGCAACAGGTAGTTCATATAGATCATAATTCTATGCATCCTTTCACGATGCCCATGGTCCATCAATCCCATTTCCCAGACACCCTTGAACTGACTCATAGAATAGCCCAAGAATTACACCAAAACGCACTTTCGACGTTTAGTCTAAGTCCTCACTTTAGCCATTTACCTTTAATGCAACCCCCTCAATTATCTGAAAAGTCAGGAATAAGTTTATCTCAGCAACACCAAAGGTTGATAGCTCCCACGCCTCATCCAGCGATAGAAAACTTTACTACCACGCAGGTGCCAACCCAAAACCAACCTAAGCCAAAAAGGATAAGAAAGCCAAAAAAGAAAACAGAGACTATTAAAGTACCTAAAACAACGACTAAAACGATAGCTAAAGCATTATCAAAGTCTTCAGAGTCCAGCACCGGACCAGTAGATAGAGGATACACTAATTTGATGCCAGGTAATTTTAAAAACTTGCTCCCTTACCCTTATGAAGTAAAACCTCGTGCTTTACGCACTTCATTCCCAGAGATGGCTAAAGTGGAAAGGGGCGCAAGGAGCGTAGATAATTGTGTGGATAAAGCGGCTAGAAAAGCGTTAAAATTAAAACGGGCTGCCGAAAGAGAGGAGCTAAGAAATCAACTTAAAGCAATTCAAGAAAATAGATATCGACCTGTATTCTATTATCAACCTGCTACCCAGGTGGTGTTTTCGGATCCTTCTGGTAAGCAAGATTTTTTTAAAGTTTGATTTTTTATTCACATTTTTTAAAGTAGAGGCAACTACCTTCAATGGTAGATTCAGAAAGATTGTACCTAAGGATCCTAGTTTTGTCACTGATAATGTTTAATCAAGATGTGTTTTAAAAAAAGCTTCAGTATTATCTTTTCCATATTTTTTATTTAGTCCTAAAATCATTTCGCGTTGTTTTTTTAAGAGAATAACTTGAGTATTAATCTTTTTTTCAAATTAATAAATTTTAAGATAGAAAATTTATATCCATTCTTCTTCCCTTTATTCGATTAAAAGCCTTTTAAACGTTGGGTAGCGTATTTTGAAGCGATATAGCTGTACGTTAATGATGATATTTGTTGACAAAAAAATTTCAAGTGCTTTTGGAATTTCATAAGTGAGGTTCCGAGTTCCAGAATTATGGTTTCGATTTTTAGTTAATTAATATGGATAAGGTTGTTTTATTAAATGATTAATTAATTCAGTACAATAATGAGCTAAATGTTGTTATTTAAACCATTTTAAGTAAACATAAATTTAAATAAATTAGGTTGTACAAGAGTTCACTTTAATATAAAATAACTATGTTAATGATTATTATAATTTTAAGCTGATCACTGTATTAAAAGAAATGAAATTAAAATGGAATATTTTGATCAAAATCTAAACTAACATTTTGAATGTCGTGATATAAATTCTATAGTATAACCATTCATTATTTCAAATAGTAACCAATATTATATCTGATTTGTTCAAACAACATTACTTCAAAATATATAAGCAAACAAATCACGGCTAATCTATATAATTTTAATCTAATTAAACAAACACTATGCAATTAACTTGAATTTGACAAAAGTTTTGGTCCATAATAAGCAGTGACAGCAACAAAACTATAAGATGCATATTCTTCTTCAATTTCACATTCTTCATCTTGAACTAGCTCACCTAACTGATCATAATCTGAATTACGAGGTAAAAAATAAGCAATATTTGGAGTAATTTGTCTGCTAATATTAAAAAGGTCTACCCTAAAGCAATGTTAACTATAATTCAAAAATAATAAATGAACTAATAATTACCCATCAAACGGCATCATGGTAGTTAAATCAAAGTACTCTGATTTTGAATATTTTGGACCTCCCCAAGGTGGCGATAAAAAGATGCAATCTGCTTTTAAAGTTTTAATAACTTCAAAATAGTCTCCAAGGATAAAATCAATCTTATGATCCACTTTATAAATCTCAGCGTTATGTTTAGCACATGCCAACCTTATAGGATCTTTTTCAATTGCAATAACTAATTATCAAAATAGGTTAAATTAATATCAAATAAATACTGCTAAACAAAGACTCAAATATTTACAAAAAAAAACTTACCGTGATTACAGACCATAGCAAATTGTATCGCATTGCCGCCGACCCCACAAAACCCATCAATAATGACATCACATTTCATTCTATTAGCGATATGTTTTGCTACTTTTTCAGGCGTAACGGAATACCAACCCTCTATTTTACAGGAAAATAAACTACTTAGCTTTGATCCTATAATCATCAAATTTAATAGTTACCTTGATCCATCCATATACCCTCATTATATTTTGAAAATAATCTTTCACGTTTATTCCAATACTTCATTAATCTATTTGGAAGGTTGTCATTAAATTTACATGCTGGAACGAAATCGGTAGGCAAAAAGTTTTTTAGATCTGAAGAGTGCATAGAGTTGGTTTCATTATGGCTTTCTATTTGCTTTAATTTTCTTTTCTTTCCTCTTTTATTTTTTGTTAAAACTTGTTCCAAGCTGGTCATTTCTGTTTGTACCACTTGTTTACTTTCTTCAGTAATGCCATTTTGAAGTACTATTGCTTCTTCTACTTTATTTATATCCTTAAAACAGTTAACAGTATTTTATATTATTAAAAACAAATTTACTATTGAGCTGTTAACTAAATCTTGCTCATCTATCTTATCTATTTGAAAAGAAAAGTCCTGTTTATCTTCGATGTCTACCTTAAGGGGGATCACCCTTTCTTGACCATTCGTTGTATTTTTATTAATTAGCAATGGGTTAGCCTGGGAGCCATTAGTTGATTTATTTTTTTTGCTTTTCTTTTTTGCCATAATGTTATAATTTTAATCAAAATTATGTTTATGGACAAAGAGTTGAGTTTAATGCTTTTTGTTTTTTAACATCTAAAGAATAGTATAAGATTTTGTGAAAATCCTTGCACAATTTGATTTATAATTTTCGCACCACTTTTAAATGTCTGGTGGGTAAAGTATTGCTGCTAACTTCATTTTAATACATTTATTAAAAAAATAAAAGATAAAAATAAAAAATAAAAACTACAGGCTTTCTTAAGCTATGAATTATCGGAATATTGTCTTGCTCAATCATTGAAGTAGCTAAATTATAATTACTTGAATATTTGAAAATAACGTTAAAAAATCAAAAGTGGATTGAACCTAAAAATCGGAATTAACAAATAAAACTTTAGTAACGGAGTTACAACTCAAATTTTGTTTCAACACCGTTTGATTATTTGCTTCGCTATAATTACTCATAATCCTATCTAATCGAATTTTATTTCATCATATCACGTACTGTCCAATTTTAATACTTTGAGGTTTAACTTAGGCAAAACAGCAACTAAATAACACTTAAATGATTCATTATAATATAGACTTAATTTTGTTAAATACTTCATGTTTTTTAGATTCATCAGATTGAAAGCCACTTGATTTTTTGTACTTAAACTTTGGATTTTATTGCCTTTAAGCTGTTCTAATATGTTTGATAAATTTGCATTTGCATTCATTTGATTCCTAATTTCACATCCTAAATTTTCTTTAAATCTCTAAAGTATTTCATTATATCAACAGCGTTATCCGAATCTAACCACAACTTAAATTGCTCAAGTGAAAGAAAGCTATGAGTATTTAAAAATAAAAAGGCTATTCTATAATTATTGGTATTAGGATAGAATACAGCTGATTGAGGGAATCTTTTATTTCATTCATAGCAGTTAAATCTAGAGTTCCCATCTCTATTTTAAGCACCTTTAATTTGGCTCTACTTGAATCTTGAATTAAATCCTTTAATACTAAAATTTCAGTTTCTATTTCAAATGCTTCCAATTTTCTAATAATTAGCCTCTAATTATTAAGTTGCTTTGTATCCAGATTAACAAAAGTGGGTGATAATCTTTGTTCCCAAACATAGCTTCTAATTTTCTAATATACCTTTGTTGAGCTATTTTAACTATTGAGTTTTCAAATGATGGTGTCGAAATTTGTTTACTATAACTGAATAATCCATACCTTGTGGACAGCCCTTTTATACACTTATATAAATCTAAACAATCAGGTTGATCCGTGCTATAAGTATATGGATACTTGATATCATCACCACGTTTTTGAGCAAATTGTAATTATAATTGTAATTGTTGATAATATTCCTCCACGAGAGTGCCAGAATATCACTTAATCGCTTACATTGCAATATTGCAAAACCTTTTACTTAAAACAACAAATCAAATAAAGCTTTTGGTTTATTGTATTTGAAGATTTCAATTAATATGATATCTGGTAGTTTAGTTAACATTTTGTAAAGAAATTTAAATTAAATTTTACTAAATGGGGGTGTTTTTTGGCTTCATCACTTTTTCCATTTTTAAGCGCTATTTGTGCAGAAAAATTGGTAGTAAAATTCTTAAGCACAAAAATACATCCCCAAATTAATTTCGACTTTATCCCTGTTTTTTTGGGCAAGACTTAATTTACCAACCTTGAGCCTTTTGCAGGCCAAAATTTTAAACCTTTGAAGGATTAAAAGCACTCAAACAATTTTAATAAAATGGTCTCCCATTTTTAAAATAAACATTTCAAAGTTTTAAAAAGGACGATAGTACTAAATAGAGGCGAATAATGAAAAATAAAATTAAATAGAACCAAGTAGAATCATTCTGAATTCCATATTTTAAACCCACTCTATTTTAAGCCAATTAAGCTTTCGATTTTCAGCTCAAGGCTCCTCTTCTTTAATAAGCTACCTGTTTATTCTTACCTAAAAATAGCATCAATTTCAAATCTTTTGGTATTTTCCGACAAGAAATAATTGGGTTTTGGGGTAAAAAATGAGTCATGGTTGCGGATGATGAAATCTATTATCCCTGAATTACAATTAAAAATCATCGATATATAACTGAAATATCAACAAAGCAAATTTATCTTTTTTCAAAATTTAGAATGTATAGTTTAAAAAGTAATAGTAGAATAGTTGGGTTAAAAGGTATATACTAGAACTTTTTAGTTTATTGTAATTTATTTTTATTACTATAGGTAGCTATTTCAGAGCCTTCTCTTCAACTTCTTATGTAAGGTATACTAAAGGTAAATTTTAACTGCTATAACTTATTACAATAGTAATTTTTAATAGAAAGGGTCATGATACTTGGTAATTAGAACTCATAGAAAATCAATAATAATAATAACGATTTGTTTTTTATCTATTAAAAAGGTTCAGGCTGGGGAGGTAATTGAATCATTAGTCAATAGCTAAATTAAACACTAACTCATCTTTAGGATTTAAGTTAGCAAAGGATTTAGACAATAAGAAATATGACGTCACTCTGATTTCACCAAGAAATTACTTTCTATTTACACCACTATTGGCAAGTACTTCAGTAGGTACTTTGGAGTTTCGTACCATTACTGAAACGATACGTAAGCATAATCCAAAGGTCCATTATATCGAAGGAAGTTGTCAAGAGATTAAGTTTGAGGATAAAAAGTTAAAGATTGCTCCCAATTTTGATAATAAGCAATCATTTGATATTGGTTATGATCATCTTGTTGTGGCTGTAGGTGCCATTTCTAATACGTTTGGTATTAAAGGGGTTGGGGAACACGCTCATTTTTTAAAGGATATTACAAATGCTAGAAGTATTCGTAGAAAGGTTATGGATTGTAAGTGCTATTATATTGTTTAGTTTTAGCTCAAGTTTATTTTTTAGGCTTTGAAAAGGCAATTTTACCAACTTCTAATGAGGAAGATAAGCAGAGGTTATTAAATTTCGCTGGTAATTGAATTTTATTATGTTGTTTACTATTTAAATTTGACTCTTTTATATTAAAGTTGTAGGCGGAGGACCAACAGTAATTCCCAGATATTGTTTGTTTTGATATGTATTAATTAATTTATAAAGGGAGTCGAATTTTCGGCTGAGTTACACGATTTATTAAAAGAAGATATGGCAAAGTTATATCCCACTCTTATGCCATTTGTTAAAATGACGCTTTATGATGTTGCACCAAATATTTTATCTTCATTTGATTCCAAGTTATCCACTTTTGCTACTAAATTAATGAATCGTGAAGGTATCAAAATTAAAACGGGTAAAGATTGTTGTAACTTTATATGAGAGTATAAAATTTAATTCCTTTTTTAAGGTACCTCAATTACAGAAATTAAATCAGACTCTATAATATTAAAGGATGGAGAAGAAAGTAACTATTTTTATTTTATGTTTAGAATAAAAACTAATTATAAATATAGTCCCTGTTGGTATGGTAGTTTGGGCTACTGGTGTAACAGAAACCCCATTAATAAAAAATTTGAAAGAGAATATAGCTGCTGACGGATGGCGATTATCAACAGATGATCAACTACGATTGCTAAGCAAAAAAACCAATCAAGTATTAGACGATAAAGTGTAAATTTTATGAAAATATTATTTCAGAATAAAACTAATCCATCTACTATAAACCAGGTATGGTATTGGGGATTGCGCAACGATTCAAGGCAACCCATTGGCTTGCACAGCTCAAGTAGCGGAACAACAAGCCACTTATTTAATACAAAAATTCAATGATCCTAAATTTTACGAACGTCCGTTATCTACAAAATTAAATAAGCCATTTAAATTTAATAATAAAGGGATTATGGCTTATTTAGGAAATTGGCAAGCGATTGTAGAATTATCAGATCCTTTAAATGAATCTGGTAAAGGAAAAATTAAACAATCGGGTTACGTTGCTTGGTTCTTATGGCGTTCTGCTTACATGACCAAATCTGTCTCTTGGAGAAATAAGTTGTTGATCCCAGTATATTGGTAACTTTTATTTTTTATGTGTTGACTTTGCTTATTGAATTTTATAGGTTTATGACTTGGGCTTTTGGTAGAGATGTTAGTCGATTTTAGATAGGGTTTATTAAGGTGAATCCAATATTAAAATGTAGATTAGAAGCTATTACTATTTCACATTATTTTTATTATTGTATCAAATTTACTTATATAGAATAGAATAGATCAAGCTGGATCTTAAGTAGTAATTTATAAATAGAAATGTGATGTTCATATACGAAGACAAGTTATTTTTATTTGATTAAATTTTATGTACTACTGTATTAGCACTTTTAACATTTCACAATAATTGCAATCTCACAGTTTGATATCATAAATAATCATATCCTTTATTGTATTAATAATAATACAAAACATTGATTATATGAGCTAATTTATTTAAAATTAATAAATGAATTAAAAGTGATACTGTTTTCAGTTGAAGTATTAACAAAGCTAATTACTATTTCTTTTGTATCTACTCTAGTTAAATTATCATTAGATGAACCAATAGTAATATTCCATTATAATACTATAAGATTGTTAAATTGGCTTAGCTCAAATTCTAGATTGTTAGTTGAAGGATCAACGTAATGAGGGTTCAAATCCCAAATTTCATATTCATTGCCATTTTTAGTATTAAGATAGGATATCTTTAATGAATTTAAGGAAGGCGACAATGACACTGATATATTATTATTAGTTTTATTGATATTCTATTTCTTCTTGTTCTTATAACAAATAAATCATGAATAATTATAAGAAATAAAATTATCACAACTAAACTACCAGCAATCTCATCCATTTTTGAATTATCTGTTGAATTTAATGATTTCCTACAATTACTGTCCTTATGATTCGTATGTCCATCTGATGTATATAATTGATTGAAATTTTCATTCTCTTTTTTTAATGCTGGTCCAATTGTGTTACTTAATTTGATTGTTTTCTTCTCTAGATCAAGTGTTTTTAAATCAATTGCGATAATATCATATTGACTATCATTATTATTAATGTCTCCGTAAAAAAACACAACTTTGTCATTAATTAGCTCACTTGAATGCCATGCTCTACCAATGTCAAATATTATATTATTAAAGTCGATAACTTTGATTTTTGTCCATTGCCAATCAGTTAAATTCAATAGCTGAATATCACTATATAAAGTAATATAATCATTTACTTTATCTGTACCTCCATAAACCAGTATACAATTCAAATCAGATAAATAAGTAGCTGAATGTCCTATTCTTATTCTACCATCGCAATTCTTTGTTTCCATCCTTTCACCTGGTTTCACATCAATATTATATGAGTAAGTATAGCTCAGGTTTGCTATTGTTGATTCTTTGCCATACCTTTGAGCTTGGATCTGTACCTACTATCAGGTATCATATAAAAAGAATCATCATAAGATAAACCACCAAGTATAATTATAGTAGCTGTATGAGAAGTATTAGTAGGTAAACCACTGTCTAAGCTATAAACACTAGATGGCATATAAGGACTGGTGATGTTAAAAACGGTGATTTTATTGCTTAATACAGAAAAGGTTGTATTCATATCCAAAAAGCAACCACCACAAGCATACAGTTTATCATTCGCGCTTATTATTGATCTACCACTAAAAGCTTTCTCAGAAAATGGGAGCATGAGTTTTCTTGTGACTCACTTTTCATGTTTTAAATTGACAGTATATAACCTTGAATATCAGAACTTGTCGTTCTCAACTTTATTATTGGAATGAAATTTATATAATCCTGTTACAACATTTAGGCTGATATTATATGCATACATAAACGTATGTCAAGCTTAGTATTTAGGACGTTTCTTTTAAGTTTGCATTTGAAGAAATTTATTCCAAATTGATAGTTGAAGTCAAATTAATTAAGAAAAGACTATTTCTTAAACTTTCCTTTTCGTTTGTTTCTTCCTCAATGTTAGGTACTTTCCTTTTTATTGTGTTATAAACTACTAACATTTGATAATATAATACAGTACTACGTTTTATAAATTCCTTGTTCTCTTTTGTGGTTTTCTTAAAGTCGCTTTTTATTGCACTAGTCAATGACAATAACTATAACAATAATTTTACTGTCAAATATCCGTTATACATTATATTATATCCTTTTTCTTCAATTTTAATATATATATCCAACTATAAATACACTTATTTTGACATGCATCCTTTCTTATGTTTACACTCAAATGATATTTTTAAAATTTATTCTTATTATTAGTCAAACGGGATGAATTTATAGTTTTTTGTTATCAGAGTCATATTTTTATATCCCTTGAAAGAACAGTAATAGAAATTTTATATTAAGAAAAGAGCTATATATTTGAATAAACATGTTTGATTGGATTTATTTCAATAAATTTACAATCATGATTATATGATCCATTTAAGTAAAATAGAGAAGATTTAAAAAAGATGGAAGAATTAAATAGAAACGTTGTGAAAGTGTTCTAAATTATTGCTAAATAGTTTAAATATAAACATTTAAAAATTTTCAATAGTTTGTATAGTCAAAGCTCAATTTTTTTTATTTGATCTTTCAACGTAAAATAATGTTTAAATAGTAGATTTGTATTTTTAAATGGTTAATGTTTTATGAGGTTTAATTATTTGTTTAAAGACTTGATTAAGTCAACAATTAGATAATATAATTTGATTTATCTTAAAATTTGCAATATTTGTATGTAGATGTTTTTTTCTTCTAAGAATTTTAAATATAAATATGTTCTTTCCACACGTTATAAGTTTATGAATCTTTAGTGTATGATGGTTTAATACTAACGTTATTATATATATAAGCTTCGTAAAGCTCTGATTTGTGGAAAATAAGTTATTAAACTATTTCAAAAACTCTTCACAAACCACCCTATAATAAAAAAATTTAGAATTTAATGTTTATCGATCGTAGGTTAATTGTTTGTTTATAAAGAAAAGACTGAGTATTTATACTATTTTTGAGAATATAAAAGGGTAGCCCAGACAGGTTGTTAGGTAAGAAGTTCGAGTGTGGCTTATTACTGTACTTAAGATTTGGAACAGCTTTTTACTCAGACGATGAAGAGAGTTCTGGGGATTTCTAAATTAAGCTAGTTAATAGAATATTAGTTGCAAACAAGAGACAATCCTGATACATTGGTTTGAATAGAATAGTCAAATACCAGAAGCTAACAGTTCTAATGCTATCAAACTAAACAACTAGCCAATTGGCCACGGAACATCTTTTTATCCCATAATATTTTAAAAGAATAAAAACCACATGCCTTATTGGGTTCAAGGTTTTTAAAAAAAATGTTCAGCAGAGTTTCTCCTTAAATTTTTATTTATCATATCAATATTAAAACTGAATAGTTAAGAATTTATCTAAATAAAAGCCACAACAAGGGGTGTATTTAAACGAAAATAGGTATTCTACGATTAAAGATAGAAAGCAAAATACAATATATAGGCCATTTTTACTAATAAAAGCGTTATTGCCATTACTAATGAGTGCAAATAGTAATGAGTTCCAGAAAGTCAAGAATAGCAACAAAGAGTTTACAAAATGTAGTACGATATTGTATGACAAAATATTACTAGTCCATAATACAATAACAAGGAAAGATATTTATAATGAAAAAGTAATAAACAGGAAAGAGCCAAGTTTAAACCACAGTCACTTTTTAATCAATTTAACATCAAGTATTAACTTGAACCAAATTTATCCAAATGCGAATTTGAAGAATAATTATATAGACAGTAATTTTGATATATATTTTTTCACATATAAGAATAATTTAAATGCCATGGCAACGTTAGATAAGTTTCACTCAAATAATAAATTTAATAACACAGGCGACAGTCTCTTATCATTGTATACAATTAGTTTAATGAAAAAGTTGTGGATTGTTAAAAATAACAAACCTGAGTACCATATAGATAATTATAGCGGTAGCTCAATAACAAGCGTGAAAGATAGTTTATTTGTCTATGGCGGCTGGCAATTAAACTTAGATACTAATACTTCTACAATAGTTAGTAATTTCACAGTTTTCAACTTGGACTATGGTAACTCTTCATATCCCACAGTTGAAATTGATTCAAGTATGCCTCCTAGTGCTTTTCATACAGCTACTATGATTAATTCTACTACTATGATTATACTTGGTGGCTTATCTTATGAAAATTTTGACAATAGAGAATCTAAAATTGAGTTTATCCCAAAAGCCCAAAGCTATTCTAAGGAATCAATAATGGTGAATTTGAAGCATACTCATATTTATAATACAGACTTGAGATTATACAAAAAAATGGAAACAAAGAATTACGATGGTAGAATAAGAATAGGACATTCAGCTACTTATTTATCTGATTTGAATTGTATACTGGTTTATGGAGGTACAGATAAAGTAAATGATTATATTACTTTATATAGTGATATTCAGCTATTGAATTTAACTGATTGGCAATGGACAAAAATCAAAGTTATCGACTTTAATAATATAATATTTGACATTGGTAGAGCATGGCATTCAAGTGAGCTAATTAATGACAAAGTTGTGTTTTTTTACGGAGACATTAATAATAATGATAGTCAATATGATATTATCGCAATTGATTTAAAAACACTTGATCTAGAGAAGAAAACAATCAAATTAAGTAACACAATTGGACCAGCATTAAAAAAAGAGAATGAAAATTTCAATCAATTATATACATCAGATGAAGTTATGAATTATTATGTAGACCCATATAAACTAAAACCAACGCGTTATTTAAATACCTCTGATATTGTTGGAATCATATTCGGAGTAATTTTATTTACTATTGTATTAATCATTCTTTGTTGCTATTTTGTAAATAAATATAAAAAATGGAAATGGTATAAAAAATGTAACATGCTCGGATTAAACCCATCTTCTACATTTTTATCGTCATTAAATCTATCTTTACCTAATACTAAAAATGGTGACGAGTATGGGATTTGGGATTTGAATTCTCATTATGCCAATTCAATTCATATTCTGGAAAATGAATTAAGTCATTTCAATGAACCAATGATATTATTTCGTTGCAATAATTCACCTCCTTTATCTACTAAATCTACTAAAATAAACTTAAATGAAGAGACAACTGCTTTTAATATTGGTTCCATTACAGATGACACTATTATTAATGCAACTAGTAGCTTTTGACAACTATTATTAACTATTATTTCACCATTTATTTTATTGTTCTTCTTTTTTTAAATTTTTAAATTTTTATTTATTTATTTATTTATTTATTTATTTATATACTAATAAGTTCAACTTGTTAAATATTTTTTAAATTTAAAATTTGAGTATTATATTTTTTAACAAATTGAAAAAAGTAACTATTATTGGTTTGTTTTTTGAATCATTTTACAGTAATTTCTAAACTTAGTATTAGTTTTCTTGAAGCATCTTATTATATATATCTACGTTTAACAAACAAGCTTATAGAATAATTAATAAATGACTTCTGTTTTTTATTTTTATTTTTATAAGTACCTATCGTAACTAGTAAACTCAAACTACCCTTTCATTTTATAAAGACTCACAACCGATAATTCTCTTGCATTTCCAAACGCTATCTTTATTTTATATACAGGTTACCTTTCAGATAGGTGAATTTAAATTTGTTAAATGGAATTTAGCTATAGCGAAGTTAACAGATTTTAAACTGAAGTAGCCTCTCTTTAATTGCAAAATACTCAACACTACCTCTTTTACTTTTCTTCACTTACAATATTTATATCTCTTTACTTTATTTTTTTATATTTTTCTTTTCAAAGTATTGTGTAGTTTTTTAATATTAAAAAGAAAGGAATTGGCAATTATTAATAAAGTTGCAACTTTTATTTTTCAATTATTTAAAAAACTGTGAACTACTATAAAACTAACCAATACAAGAAATATATTATTAAACTAAATAATTTTATAAAAAAAGATAGACATAATTACTTTCATTATTATAAAAGTTAAAATTCTAAGCCTGTAATGTCCCCCCAGTTCCTTACCGATTTCAACTCAAATTTAAAACAAATTTACCACAATAAATTTACTTGCAATTACTAACATAATCCCTTTTTAGCATTTTATTAAATTATTAATTATCAAAAAACTACTGTTTAACTCAAGTAGATATACACTTTGACTGCTTTCTCTAAACAATTAAAAATTGCGTTTATTTAAACTCCATAGTATTAAAACTAGAATTTATTATTAACACGGAGAATTTATATGGGGGTGTTTTTTTGGTTTCATTATTTTTTCCATTTTAGGCACTATTTGAGCGGAAAGATTGTTAGTAAAATTCTTAAACAAAAAAATACACCCCCATATAGCAATATGGAATAATATAAAATTAACAATAATTAGAAATACTGATTCAATATAACAATGTTAATAAAATTTACCTTTTTTTACTATTTTATAAAAATTAAGTTTTCAAAACGGTAAAACTTATGCTTTAATAACAACTCTAATTACTGTTTACAATCTATATATTCTTATTATTTTGAAAGTGAATTTAATTTACTAATAAAACTATTGAATTAAATTAACTAACATTCTTATCAAAAAATAGAATAATTACAAAATCAACATCAAAAACATCAATAAATATTCCCAGTACGTTGTCCTCTCTTGAAACTTCTAATGATCTAATATTTGTTGAGTCAATGAGGTAGTGATAATATACAATTTCATTTTCATTAATTGTCTGTTAATGGTTTAATTTTTATCAATGGTTGGTGATTTATAAATTCGCTATAAAATAGATAAACCCACTTTAACTATTTTTGCTTTAAAATAATTCACAATGTTATTTCTTCACCCTTAAGTTATTTCTATCATTATCATTGTCATTGTCATTGTCATTTTAATAATTTTTAGATTTCGTCAAATGAACTTAATTCATTTTCCTTTGTTAAAGTACATTTGATTAATGTAATAAATAAAGCAAGCTCTAAAAATGATTATTGACTCCTTTATCTTTATAGATTTTAATAAATTATTGAGCGCTTTACTTAGTATTTAAACGTAATAATCTAAACTAATAATTGATTTATACTATTATTATATACTATTATTATATACTACTATTGGTTGTACTCGCCTTTTATAATCTCCACTAAATCAAAATAAACTTTTCTATTATTATCTAAATTCCGACTCTCTTATGCTCTAATTATTTTCCCTTTTTTCTAAAATTCTAAAAGCAGTCATAATAAAAACAAGGATAGTAAATAACCTTTAAACAGGTGTTTTTTAACACTTTTTTATTGAGCTCTTTTTATTTTGATATTCAAATAATAAACAAATTGACATCTCAGTCCCAAAATATTATGATATAGTTAAAAGAGTTTCAGTTGACCGATAGTTAGTTACAATAGTTTATTATTAATAAACTTGGGAAAGTGATCATATTTACCATATTTTAGGAGAGACAATAGTTAAATGAGGTGTTTTTTAATTTGATATTAAGACTGACTTTTTGAAACTAAAGAGGAAAAAATTCTCAGTACCTGTTTATTTGAAATTAATCTATGGTTATACCTTACTTGATGATAATTTATATCTAATAAGATATAAAGTGCTAAGTATGAGTTTATTGTAATTTACTCAAAAAAATCCACTTGATCTTTAATGATTTTAATATGTTAACTTGCTGATAAAGGCTAATAGCTGGTAGGAAGTTTTTGTAACATCAATAGCAAGTAGTTAATTTTCCATTTATATCTATGTATATAAGCGTTTGGTCTATATAAATTGATCGCTCTCATTTAAACTCTTTGGTTTTTGTTAAAAATCATTATGTAAAAAAGATAAAGGTGAAGTACTAGTGCTTATTCTAAATAATTCAATCTATTTTATAATAGATATCTACAGTAAAAATGCCAAGAGAACAGAATGTAATTCTAAACAAAAGACAAACGCACAGCTTTATAGCAGATTTATTAAGGAGGCAAAGGACGGTTTCGCGAAATTAATTATTGGTAAAGGGAATTCAAATTATATCTCACCAAACTTATTGAATATTAGCTTCGCTGCTACAAAGAAAGCTATTATTAATAAAAAAGTGGATCGGAAAAGAATATCATTGAAGAGAAACAATGTGAGCAACAACTTAATAAATCAAAAAGTCCAGTTAAGACAGCCTTTAACAAAACAAATGATAACTTTAATGAATTATGGTAATTGATAATAATCCAAGGGGTAAACACCTCAGAGGAAGTAGGAAAAGTTGGCCTTACAGTTAATTATTCACAAACTATTATAAGGAATGAAAGGAATCAAATAATAAAAAATGCACGTGAAGGTACAATTACTATAGAAGATTGTGTCAAGTTGAAAACCTTTTTAAACAATAAATATAACAAAATAGGAATTCAAGATAAGGGCTTTTTGCTCAATTTGGCTCTTGAAAAGGAAAAGTCAATAGAGAATAATACGGTTCAATTAGCCACAAACAATAGCAGTGCAGTAAATGTTACTGATAAAAAAGAGTTTGCCAATAAAAAAAGCAACAATATAAATATGAAAATATTCTTTGTGAAATTAACAAAATTTGTATTGAGAAAAAAGGGTTTACTTTTGAACAATAAAAACAGCTTTACATTGTAAGATAGAAAACAAACCGCTAATGGCTCCAATGATCAATCAAAGCGTTAATATTGTTTAAAACAACCTTCAAAAACTCACTTCTTGTGCCAAAAAATATAAAAGGTATAGAGGTTATAGCTAAAAGAGCTGGTTTTTTCAAAAAAGTCGCTTCACATCTTCTTAATAACATTAAAAATTTTATTTATATACACAAAGCTAGTTTTGACTATTCAATAAGCGAAAAATATTTAGGGGGTTTAGAAAAACAAAGCATAAATATGGTCTTACCAACAATGGAAGTAAAAAATATTTCTTTAATATTTGTTATGTCCGATAGTAAAGTAGCATATTATAAGACATTTGATAGGGATTCTAGAACGAGAACTTTATTGTCGTATTCCTCAAAGAAGTAGTTATAAAGTTAGATCAAAATACAAGCATAGATGGACCTTGGATATCCATGAACAATGCAATCATTTGTGGAGCTTATTATCCAGAAAGTACTTTAATCAACACTATCTATCAATTTGGAACTCTTTTACCTTATTCAACTAACCTGAATCCCGCTGGATCTTTTTTGTATACATTTTACATTTTGTAAGATTTTATTTGCTTTTAAATATCAATGGTACGCCTGCTACTGAAGATGATATGAAGCAAGTAATTGGTCATCTCATATCAAAAGTTAAAAATTCAGACTGCGAAAGTTATTTTGATGACATGATGTAATATATATGTTCAAAATTTTATAAAATACCACTTAGTCAAGTTAGAAACAACAATGGGGGTGTTTTTTTGGCTTCACTTTTTCCATCTTTTAAGCGCTATTTGAGCAGAAAAATTGGTAGTAAAATTCTTAAACACAAAAATACTTCCCTATATCATTATTTTAATAATTAAAAATAATTTTATTAAAGTGTTATAAAAAATAAAAAAGTTCAATTAATATACAAATATAGTTATATGTATATTAAACAGTTTAAAAAGCAAACCTAATTTTATACTACAAAAATAAGCTTATACTTAATGTCTTAAATCAAATATATTGTTAGTTTTATCCATATTTGAAGCAGATACTTAAGAGCTTGAGTATATCCCATTAATTGAATAATCGATTATTAACCCTCTTTTCACTTTTTTTAATACCTTTTTAAGCTTTTTTCCTACATTTTTAACTTTTGTTTAGCTTTTTTCTACTTTTACTAATAAAACACTTGGGGTATTTTTACCTTTTAAATTTTTTTAGATAAAAACAACATTTTAATGTTTATTGTTTTTAATATACTTAATAATTTTATTTAATAAAACATCATTTTTAACTTTGTCATACAGTAACGCATCATCTTTAATATCATATAATTTTACCTGATTAAAACTATTTTCACAATTGAATTTATCTTAAATTTATTTGATTATATTGAGATAAAGTTATAACTGTATTTAAATTTTTATACATATATTTTGAATGCTTGTTTTTTAATCAAAAGAGATGCTAAATAACTTCAGTACTTTTTTAACAATTACTATTTCTTATAAGCAATTGATACAACTCAAAAAAACCTGGGTATATATTGAAATTGTCCATTTTTTAATACTTTAATTTATAAAGTAAAGAAAGTATATATAATTATATATGTAAGCTTGACTTTCTAATAAAAAAAGCTATAAATTATTTGACAATATATTTTACAACTTAAAACATACCATTTCCGAATATTTTCAGACTTTATATTTCAAAAAATTGCTGTCATTCACAAGCAGTTTATTGTTTTATTGTAATGGAGCTACTATAAAGCAGTCAAATGAAAAAACGGCTAACACTATGAAAAGTGACAAAGAAAACAACACCTTAGCTCTTTTTTCCTAACATTTCCAATCAAGCTAGTTCACAGCTGCTCAGTTGTTCTATGCGATATATCCAGCTTTACAGCCTACTGCAACTCTTTTACGACTTTTGCTCAACTTTTTATAATCCAATTACTTATGTAGCTAATTTTTTTAAAGCTTGGTCCTTACAAGTTTAAAAATCATTGACGTAAATTTTTCTTAAATAACAGTTATTATGTTGCAAAATCGTTACAACATTTGTAAAAAATAAAAGGTAAACAATGTGCCAGATTGTGCTGCAAAGAGTGCCAATTGTACCAAGGATTATTAAGAATAATAGCTGAGGCAATACTATAAATAATTGAGTATATTCAGTGAACGTTCCTTGTGTAAATAATAAAGGTGAGTTTCTATTTTTTTTAAAATGATATTGTTTCTTTTATACTTTTTAAAATCCAGATTCAAATCTATATTTCCTAATTTAATTTTTCAGCCTTTTAATTTTAATTTATTTTTTTGTCACACTAACCGACTTAGAGCGCGTTTGCAAATCAAATTAAAGGAATGTATAATTGGTTATTTTTAAAATATAATTGTTATGATTTGATACTCATATGATAAGAATTTTAGAAAGTTAACTTGGTGTAAACTTTAAGAGGCAGGAAGATGGAAGCTTGATCAGAATGATAAAAAACCATTATAGCTACAACTTAAAGGCAAGGAAGGCTTTATCATCAAATTACTTAATTGATAGAAGGCACTCTAGCATGTATTTGAATTATCTTAATTAAATAAAAGAAGACTCCAATCAATTATACCCCTGGACCTACACTAGGTTGTATATATTCTAATAGCGGCAAGTGTTATAAAAGAAAGTTTGTCTATTTTGATTATCAAATAAATAAAATAACACAATTTATATTCAAATTAATATTAAATATAGCTTTCCCTTTCTTTGAGTTTATTTTGGTTAATTTATTATTAATGAAGTAGTAGTAACATTATGACAAAGATGTGCTGGATCATAAGTTGGTTTGATTCGTACTTTAACTTATTGTTGAAGAATTGATATAATGAGGATTCGGCTCTCAGATGCCACATTTATCTACTATTTTTCATTAGAACATGATAATTCTAACGAGTCTAAAGGAGGGGAAGGTGGAGTTAACTTATTTTGATCTTTATTTTCCTTATAATTACAATATAACCCATAAGTGGTAGCAAATAATCAAACCACTCCAATTAAAATCCTTATAAATTAATCAATTTCTGAACCCTCCTTTCCATTGAACATCCTATTTTCGGTGTTTTTTTCTCAATATAAGTCCTTGTTTTATATAATTAGGTAAATATTCCATTCTCTTTTTTCACTGTTGACTCAATTGTAGTTCTTAATTTGATTGCATTTTTTTCTAAGTCAAGGGATTCTAAATCAGATGCAATAATCTTATATTATTATTGCTACTACAATAATTAGCATCTCAATAAGATGAAATTGATTTGTTGCCGATTACACGCTTCAATGCTTTGCTTTACCGATGCTAAAAATATCATCATTTAAGTAAATAATAGCATTTGTATATTTCAAATTGCTCAAGTTTACTGATTGAATATTATTATGAAAAATGCTATAGCCGTTCAATTTGCATGTATCACCGTAAACTAATACACATTCAAGCCAGATAAATATTCCGATGAATGCCCTGCTCTTATTAAGTCATCATAGCCCTTTGATTCTTTTTATATATACTCTCAAGTCTATTGCATATATATAATTATATTTGAATTTTACCATTACTTGTTTTATATGACAATTTCGACTTCTTAGATTTTCGCATATATGTTATTATTAAAGATTATCTTAAGATACACCACCAGCTATACCCATAGCAATAATAAGTTATAATATATGTATAAAAAGCATTGAAAGGGTTGAATTATTGAAAATATAACTATTAACACATTGTAATATTCATGTATAAAGGAACTTTAGTTTAACTGATTAGCGCAGAAATTTTAACTTCAAGTCAAAAAGCCAACCTCTATAAAGAAATGATTCATCAGTTGTACTATTACCAATCTGCCGTTAAAAATCCTTTCATTTTGTGATATTAATTTGGTTTAACTGTCAGCTTTATTTGCATCTGAATTAATTATAAGTGACTGAAAATATTGTTTTAAGTTGTCTTTAGCCTTTTTATTTGAATGAAACTTATCTAGTGACATTACAATATTTAAATTTTATTCTCTACAATATTCTTTGTTAATTCTTAATTGAGTAAATTTGGTTGCTTACTTTTTCAAAGTTGAAATTTTTATTTTCATCTCTTAGCCATTTAAACTATCTAATGAAGATCGAACTAGTTTACCAAATTAGACAATTTAAGTAATTAGCGTAACTTTGTTTTTCATTTTTAATGCTACATACTTCATAACAGTAGCAAACAACTGGATTTTTAGCATCTTGTCATGAAATGTGAGTTTTTTTTAAAAAACGGATTCATGCAAAATGCTATAAAAAATTACACTACATTTTGCTAATGTAATTTATGAATAAAGCAAAAATAGAGTATATAAAAACAATTGACATCCATCCTGGATGCCAACCTTTTTTATAATAAATATTATTTTTGATTGACTTGTTTACATATTGACTTTGGATTTTATTGTCTTTAAATTACCCCCATTATTATATTTACTGGAAAAACAACCAAATCATTATAGATATCACAATCTAGTTTAATTTAATAAAATTAAATTAAACATTTTTTAAATTAACTTATTTTCAAAATCCAATCTTTCAATTTTATTTTTCCAATTTTAATAAATCTCACTCAAAAAAATGCGAGACTTACCAGGCTTTTATTTCGACCCTGAAAGGAACCGATATTTCAAAATAACTCAAGGTGGCCCAACAAACATCCCAACATCATCATCCTCAACTACTCGACAACATCCTCAGTACACTGTCAATTCTATCAAAAACTCAAAAAAAGCAAATAAAAAACAAAAGCTTGATACACTTCTTAGTAGAAAAGGGCAACTAATCATAAAAGATAAACTGAGTATACCATTTAACAATGTATCTGGGCTACAAAGTATACTTTGGGCTAGGAGGAGGATGGATATTAGGATTAATGGAGCAGAATTTAATGAATTGTTTTTGAAACCTCAAATGAGTTTGATGTTTAGGAAGAAAGTTAGTTTTCATGGGAGTAATTTAGAAGCAAAATGTAGTTTGGTAAGGATAAAATAGATTTACTATTTAGATACTTTGTGATAATAACGATTTTTTATTAGTTAGTTGGAAAGTATGTTATTATTGGTACAGCATCAGGGAAAGTGAAGTAAGGTTTTTTATTAGTTTTTTTTTTATAACAGTAATTCATTGTTTAGAATCATCAAGTTTGATCATCCAAACGTGGATTTAGAGAAAGAAACTAAAATAAATGTGCAGTCAAATACTCTTTATTCAGACTTGAGTCAGGTGATATTCTTTTGTTTTTTATAACTAATTTATTAACATTCTTTTAGATAACTAGTTTAAAATTGGCAAAAAATAATTTAGTGTAAGGAAGATGATGATTTAAGAAGTGAAAATATTTAATTTTAGCTATTAGCTTTACAAGCCTTGGAGAAGCAGAAATAACGGGAAAATTTCATTTAATTAAAGGATTTAATGATTTCACGACAGGACTAGGTAGCTATTAAATATATCTAAAATTTTGCTATTATCAGTTAATAAATTTAATGGACTTTTTAGGCTCTATACAGCGACCTTTCAGCTATAAAGATGATTCAAGTATTTGGTGTATGGAGGCAACAAATAACAATAAATTTATATTGGGATGTTCAAATGGCATTAAATTATTGGATTTGGATCATAATACTACAAATCAAACAAAGTCATATAAAATGTCCAAAAAAGACACACGCAGTCTTTGTTTGCTAAATGATAATGTAAGTATTTATAGTTAATATAATTCTTTTACTTAATTCTTTTAGCCTAACTTATTTTTATCGGGTAGTAGAGATGGGATAGTACACCTGTACGATTTGCGACAAAAAAAAACAACATTTAATAGAGGAATTATTAAATATAATCATTTAGTCAATCAAATTGAAAAATACAATGCATATAATATATTATGCTCATCCGTAAAGAGTGGGGTAATTCAGTATATTTATTATTCATAATAATTCTAATCAATAATGATATAATTAGATATTTATGCATGATTATAGAATGATTAAGGATAGTAATAGTGAATTGAAAATTATTAAAGAGTTTAACGGGTATTCTAATGAGTATTTATATGATTTAAAATTTATGATTCATAAAGATACTAATACTTTAATTTGTGGTAAGTTAATATAATAATAGATAATAATATTAACATAATATTAATATAACACTAATTAAATTATAGGTGGTACTGATAATAAATTGCGATTTTGGAGTTTGATAGATGAATTGTTAACAAGAGAGCCAATATGTGAGTTTAATGCCCCAGTAAAGCAATTAATTCCTTATGAATATTATAATTCTTTTAATCAGTGTAGTAAGCCTTCCTTTTTAGCTAATTATAACAACAATTGGGACTTGTTTAGCTTATAAACCATTTAGACTAGATAATAATACATTTAATTTATATATTAACAATAATAGAGTTATTTATTAAATAAATAGAAAAAATAAAATAAAGTTAATAATTATTTATCTTTTATGTAAAGTAAAATATAATAGAAGTGATTATATTCAAAATAAAATTAATTAACCCAAGTTTATATAAATTATCATAAAGTACATTCCAATCCAAAAGTAAGATCAAAATAAGCTAAATGAGAATAAATATTTAAATTCTTACCAGCATTTAAACAATCTGGGTCTTCAAATCCATTCACAGGATCTATACCTAAATCGTTACACTCTTTCCAAGTATTATCATTAAATAATAATATTTCATGAGGATTATGATAAAATCCGTTTTTACTTAATGGTAAATGAGTTATAATATCATCCCTATTAGCAACTCGAAGTAAAGAACACTTATTATTGTCATTATTATTATTCTTGAATGTTTTTGTAACAAGTTTAGCAAAGCTAAGGTCACCTATCCTTGGCGCTCCAAAGGTATTGATATTAATGGTATTATTCATCTTTAAATTCAATTTTAAATCTAACCCCATAAATGTACCTAAGGCACCACCAAGGGAATGACCTACTATTAATATTGATGCATCTTTGTACTCCTCAGAAATTAACAATTCAGTGAGTTTGAGTAACATTGGTTTCTTTAATCGGTTATAGGTTTTTAAAAAACCATAATGGACTTTTGAATTTTGAAATGAGTAATCTAATTTACTACTAACTAAATCGACCATTATTCCTTGAAAATTTTGGGTCCTAAAAATATTATTAATTATTAGCTATCATTCATTATTTAAATTTTTGTTTATTTTAAAAAATAATAAATGATAACACCTACCCTCTAAAAGCGATTACCAACTGTTTTTCTTTTTTCTCCTTATTTCCTATTTCTCCTATATAAGCTGAGGAACCTAATAACCAATCTTCATAATATTTAATCAACTGAAACCCTTTAGTTATTGTTGAACATGGTTTACCACACTTCCATTTCAATAAAAGCCACTTTGGACAATATGCTGCATTAGCAAAATAGGCACTTAAACGTAAAGTTTCGTTTAATAATTGAGTTTGAGTCTGAGTTTTGAAATTGACCTGTTTAAAGCATACTGTTACGTTGATGATGAGGGTTGAAAAGGAGATAAATAAAGTGAATACTCTCATGACTGTTTTTTTTTAAATAAAGAATAATGGTTTTTTATTAGAGTTTAAAAAATATAAATAAGTAAAAAGCGAATGCTTAGTTTAAATTAAGGATGAGCCTAATTAATCAGTAACAATGACGCTATTAATAGTTGCTATATTTAATATAAAATTTTATATTTTTCAAAGTATTAAAAATTAATAACTTGTTTGAAACATTTTAATACTAATCACAATTTAATCAATCCAAAAATTTCCCACTGTGAAAAACTCAAGCTCAAATCTAACCACTTACCTTTTTTTCATTTTAAAAATACCCAATTTAAAAATGACCGAAAAGCCAGGACGTCCACCTAAAGTAAAAAATAAGAATGCCGCTGAGATCCAAATTACAGCCGAACAAATTTTACGTGAAGCTAAAGAACGTACTGAAGGCATTTCAGTACCACCTAAACAAAAGATTACAGATCCAGAAGAGTTGGCTGATTATAAGCTTTCAAAACGTACTGGGTTTGAAAATTCAATTAGAAAAAATAGATTGAATATTGGTTCTTGGATTCGTTATGCGGCTTGGGAAGAAAGTCAAAATGAGTTGGCTAGGTAAGAAAATAAAGATTTTAGATTATTAATCAAGACGATAACAAATTTTCTATTGAGTAGAGCCCGTTCAGTTTATATTCGAGCTTTAGAAGTTGATGAAAGGAATGTAACGATTCGATTGAAATATTTGGAAATGGAGTTAAAAAATAAAAACATCAATTTAGCTAGAAATTTACTAGATGCTAGTACTACCATTCTTCCTAGAGTAGATCAGTTTTGGTAATTTTAGGAATTATTATTATTAGTGAATTGCAGATTTTAAAGATTTTAATTCTTTCATAACATTAGGTTTAAATATGTTCATATGGAGGAAATGTTAGATAATATAATTGGAGCTAGAGCTATCTTTGAACGTTGGGTTAAATGGGAACCAGATGAGCCAGGATGGAATGCATATATTAAGTTTGAATTGAGGTATAATGAAATTTCAAATGCTAGAAATGTTTACCAACGTTTTGTGGAATGTCATCCATTAGCTAAAAATTGGATCAAATGGGTTAAGTTTGAAGAAGATAATAATAATTTTGGTAAATTTAATTATTAAATGTCATTTGTTTTTTTAATGTTATATTTTAGATATGGCAAGAGAAGTATATTCTAGCGCAATCGATTATTTTGGAGATGATATGATTGAACCCAAAATCTTTTTATCCTTTGCTAAATTTGAGGCTAGAATGAAGCAATATGAAAGAGCAAGAATACTATTTAAATATGCATTAGATAGAGTACCGAAATCGAAAGCAGACATATTGCATAAAGAATATGTATTATTTGAAAAAAGATACGGTAATGTAGAAGGAATCGAAAATTTAGTACTATCAAGACGTCGTACACAGTATGAAAATGAAATTAAAGAAAATTCAAATAATTATGATATTTGGTTTGATTATCTAAGATTAGAAGAAGAAAATGGAGATATTGAAAAAATTCGAGAACTTTATGAAAGAGCCATAGCACAAGTACCACCAGCACCAGAAAAAAGATTATGGAGAAGATATATTTATATTTGGATTTATTATGTCTTATTTGAAGAATTATCAGCTAAAAATATTCCAAGAGCAAAAGAAGTCTATAAAGCATGCTTGGATTTAATCCCACATAAAAATTTTACTTTTGCAAAAATTTGGTTAATGTATGCTCAATTTTTAATTCGTCACGAAGATTTGGTTCAAGCTAGAAAAACTTTAGGTAGAGCTATTGGTATGTGTCCAAAACCTAAATTATTTAAAGGCTATATTGAGCTGGAAATTGCCCTTAGAGAATTTGATCGTGTGAGAACTTTATACTCTAAATTTTTAGAATTTGAACCTAGCCTATGCTCCACTTGGATTAATGCAACCGAATTAGAAAAAGGCTTATTAGATTTGGATCGTTGTAGAGCTATTTTTGAATTAGCTATTTCATTACCAAATCTAGATATGCCGGAATTGTTATGGAAGGCTTATATCGGTAAGTGAATTATGTATAATTCATTTAAAATAATATATATAATTTTAATTTTAGATTTTGAATTTGAAAATGAAGAGTTTGATAAAACTAGAAAGCTTTATGAACGTCTATTAGAAAAAACGTCACATGTCAAAGTAATATTTTTTGATTTTTTAATTGTATATTTTTAACAATATTATTAACTTAGGTATGGATTTCATTTGCTCAATTTGAAGCATCAATTCCAGAAGATAAAGAAGAAAATGTGAACCATATTAAAAGAACACGAGAGGTTTTTAATAGAGCCTTTAAAGAATTGAAATCCCTTGGCTTGAAAGAAGAGGTAAGAAATTAACTTTTCAACTTAATTTATAAACTCCCATATACTAACAACTCATTTAGAGAGTCTTACTATTAGAATCCTGGAAAGCATTTGAAAAAGAGAAGGGGACTTCGGAAAGCTTAGAAGCTGTAGTTAAGAAGACTCCAGAGATAGTGAATAAAAGAAAATTAAATGAAAATGGAGAAATGGTGGAATACTTTGATTATATCTTCCCAGATGACCAAGCTCTTAAACCTCAATTTAATTTACTCGCTAAAGCTCATCAATGGTTTAATTCAAAGGAGAAGGAAGGGGATAGCGAGGAGTCTAAGGAAACCGATAGAGGTGATAAGGATGAGGAATAAAAAAATTGTATCTTCCAGATTTTTTGGTTTTGTTGAATGTTACGTGTTGATTATGTTGTAACTGCTTTTTTATGTAAACCAATGCTGTGATATTAATTTTAGTATAATAAAAATTAAAATAAATGTTTTTATTTCAATATTCATTCTTTTTTTTTCTTTTTTTTTCTTTTTTTTTCTTTTTTTTATGTTGAACATAAAAGGGACAAAATTATAAATTAACTTAAGCGTCACTAAACTTTGAAAAAAACACGGTTATATTGCTAACCCTTTGAAGCAAATTGCCAAAGTAACATTTAACTAATAAAGTTCAAAAAATTTAGCTGATCAAATCAATTTTTAGATAAAATTTTTGGACACTATCAATTAAATGTTTACTTTTTAACCTAAATGGATAGATCTATCTTAATCACTTAGCAGGTTAAGGATCAAACTAAACTTTAAATTTCAAGGGTTTAAGATTTAATTTAATTTTAAAAAAATACAAAATAAAATATAAATTAAATAAATTGTATTTGACTTTAGTTAAAAATCAATTTCAGAAAAAATATAAAAAAGCATATGGAGGTGTTTTTTTTAGCTTCATTGTTTTTCCATTTTTTAAGCGCTATTTCAGTGGAAAGATTGCTAGTAAAATTCTTAAAAATATATTCCTTTATTTTATTTTTACAAGTGAACTTTAACAATAGCAATGTAACTACTACTAATAAAATGATAACAGTGAATAATAACTTAAAATTTATATCATTATATTCATAAATAGTTAATTTATAATAAACAGCTTCTTTACTAAATCGCCAAACAACTTGTAATTAAATCAACCATCTTTAGAACAAAATAATACTTTTAAAGCTGACAACTTTAATATGTGGGTGTTTTTTTTGGTTTCATTATTTTTTCCATTTTTTAAGCGCTATTTGAGTGGAAAAATTGTTAGCAAAATTCTTAAAAAAATACATCCCCATATATATTTTAAACTTACATTGAACTTTATAAATTTTTATTTTATTTTATTTTTATTCATAGCAAACAGAGACAACTTAAAATCCATAAAATATGAAGCATTTAAAATATAAAAAAATAATGCTTATTTGAGAGTTTATAATAATTAAAGTAAGCTATAATAATAGATAACAAATGAAACAATATTCATTTTTGAAATAAACCAAATAAGAATTTTAAATATATATGTATATATAACGCTAATTTTTAAATGGTTTCTTCTGGAAGTTCAAATTCATCAATTTCTTTAAATAATTCCACTTTTTTCTCAATTTCTTCCTCAACCTAAAAATAAGATATATTAATATTTTTGTAATAAATTCTAATATTAACTTACATTTCTTTCAACTTTGACTCGATTTTTTCCTCTTTTATTTTTTGTACCATATGTATTTTCTGTATCAGTTGGCCTTTTATTTGCATTGATTGAATTTACACTAGTGTTATTTGAATTAACCTTCTTCTCCTCGATTTCTTGTTTAATTCTTCTACTTAGCCTTGTATTTTTAGCAATTGGTTGATTGTCCATATCCGATTTCTGTTGATTAGTACTAATTTCCAAACTACCGAAGCTACTATTTAAAGTTTCATCTTCTTGATTTTCTTGTTTATTGATAATATTTATTTCCTTCTTTACTTCAAATATATCATTATCTGGTCCAAAGACTTCCAAATAAGTGTTAACTCGTACCTTCTTTTCAGCAGCAAAAAATAAATTGGACAGATTCATACTTTTATCTCTATTTTTCGAGTCTTCTTCTTTTTTTGTATCCATGGAATTCCTTCTAGTAGAACATCCAACTGCTACTTCTTCCAAAATATTAAAATCTTTATTTAAATCATAATTTTCGAAATCATAATTTTCAACATTTCCAACAACTCCATTTTTTATTGATAACTCTTCAATAATTGATAATGCTTTTGAAGATCCACTGCGTACACTATTTGTTCTTGAATACCTACCTTTATTTCCCAAAGAACCTAATAAGCTGTCTAAAGATAAATCTCTTTCGGTACCTTCTTCTTCATAAATATGACCCCCTTCGGTAAATGTACTGGGTGTTTCACAACCTTCTAATAAATCTTTATTCTTTAATTCTAGTTGACCAAATGCAATGTCAGTATCTTGGCTGCTATCATTTACTATTCCATTATGATTGTTTCCATTTGAATGTACTTGATTAACAGTAGTATCCGCGTGTTTGGCTTTCTTCCTTAAATCTCTCTTCATAAAAAATAATAAAAATCAAAGTAAGTTTTGTCTACTAATTTTTGTTTACTAATTTTTGTTAATGAATCGTGATCATTAATATGACCTAACCAATCATACGCTTGAAATTATGGGATCTAATATTAATGAGTTTTCAAATGATAAGAATGAACTATTCTAAATGTAAAAACATCAAAATCAACAATAAAAGTCTCCAAATTTAGTAAATGAAATCCATTTTTTGGTAATTAATGACCAATAAAAACCCAATTTTAAAAGTAAGGACAATTCGAATACAAAATTAACAAAATTAAGGGAGGAATTAAAAAAAAGAAATTATTTTATTTTAAAATAATAAAATGTCCAACAACAATACTCCACAGGATATATTTACACCGAATACTCAGGATGAAACACCATCTGAGCCAGCCTCCACTACTCCTGCATTAGCTAGTTTAGTTAATAGAGGTACACCTATGCTGAATATTGGTACCCCAGAAATTAATCCAAGTACACCTATTATTAATCCATTTGCTTCTGCAAATAGTACTCGTTTTACACCATTACCAAATTCTTCTCAAAGTAATTTTCAAAATCCAAGTCAAAGACGTAACAACTTTGCTCCAGGTAAATCACTTTATTTTTATTAAATTTTATAATTTTAATTTAGTTTTTTTTATTAGATATGTCATCACCTTTGGTTTATCCCAATACTCAAGGAAGTAATCAATCCCCATTTTTAGTAAATACTCAAAGGTTTACAAGTACTCCACGTGTCAATCCTGGTTCCTCTCAATTATTTAATGACTTTGATACTCCAAGAATGTAGATATTTTATATTTTATTAAGTAACCAAGTTATTAAGCTATTTTCTAATAGGTATCAACGAGGAGATGTTAATCCAGTTGGTTTAACTACTAGTTATGGTAGTTCTTCTGTACCCAATAATAATTCTCCAATGACACCTTTAGATGTTAATATTAATTTAAATAATGTACAAGGACCAGTAGCACCAAGTGGAGATACTACACAAGTTATTTGGGGAACAACAGTGAATGTTCATGATTGTATGAATCAATTTAATCGCTTTTTAAATGAATTTAAAAGAGAAGATTTTTTAAAATTGAATAATTTACCAGTATTAGAAGAAGATTTAAAACCATACTATATTGAACATATAAGTTCTATCGTTAATAATGATTTTTATAATTTAGATTTAGATTGTCAATATTTATTAAGTTTTGAACCAACAATTCGATTATATTCTCAATTAAAAAGTTACCCACAAGAAATTATCCCATTAATGGATTATTGTTTAACTAATTTTTGTAATGAGTTATTAGAAAATAATTATGTTCGTACAATTCAAAGACCATTAAGAGTACGTCCATTTAATTTGGGAAATAGTGTCAATATGAGAGAATTAAATCCAAAAGATATTGACCAATTAGTGTCAATTAAAGGCTTGTTAATTCGTGCATCAAGTATTATTCCTGATATTAAAAAGGCTTATTTTCAATGTAAGATATGTGATCGTTCTTTGTTTGTTGAAATTACCTCAGGAATTATATTAGAACCAACTAAATGTCCTGAAACAGCATGTCAAACTTCAAATTCAATGGTAATGATTCATAATCGTTGCATTTATGCTGATAAACAAATATCAAAATTACAAGAAACTCCAGATATTATACCAGATGGTCAAACTCCACATTCAGTTTCTTTGTGTCTTTATGATGAACTAGTAGATTCTTGTAAACCTGGTGATCGTTTAGAAGTTACTGGTGTATTTAGATCCACCCCTGTTCGTGTTAATCCACGTAAACGTACCGTTAAAGCATTATTTAAAACTTACATCGATGTAGTTCATATAAAAACCATTACTTATGCTACTAAAAATGAAGCATCAACTAATAATGGTACAAGAAATAATGCTAGAATTAGTGAACGTGAAGTTGCTGAATTTGAAGAATTGGCACGTTCAGAAGATATTTATGAACGCTTAGCTAATTCAATTGCACCATCAATTTATGGTATGACCGATGTCAAAAAAGGTATATTACTTCAAATGTTTGGTGGGGAATCTAAATTATTTGCTAATACCAACCAACGTCGTGCTAGAGGTGATATTCATATTTTATTAGTGGGTGATCCAGGTACTTCTAAATCTCAAATGTTACAATATGCTCATAGAATTGCACCAAGAGGTATGTATACCAGTGGTAAAGGTTCTTCAGCTGTGGGTCTTACTGCTTATATAACACGTGACCCAGATACCAATCAATTAGTATTAGAATCTGGTGCCCTTGTTTTATCAGATGGTGGGTTATGTTGTATTGATGAGTTTGATAAAATGAGCGATGGTACAAGATCTATTTTACATGAAGTTATGGAACAACAAACAGTATCTGTAGCTAAAGCAGGAATTATTACTACATTAAATGCTAGAACTTCTATTTTAGCTAGTGCTAATCCAATTAATTCTAGTTGGTTAAGAGATTTATCTGTACCTCAAAATATTAATTTACCACCCTCTTTATTATCTAGGTTTGATTTAATTTATCTTATTTTAGATAAAGTTAATCCAGATGAAGATAGAAGACTTGCTCAACATTTGGTTTCTTTATATATTAATTCTGATGAGAGTCTTGTTGAAGGGAATCATTTACCAACTCATACACTTAGTCGATATGTACAATATGCTAAGAGCACAAGAACTGAAATAACTGATGAAGCATCTAATAAATTAGTTAAAAATTATGTGGAATTACGTAATTTAGGTAAAGAAAATTATAATCAAGAAACTCGAATTACAGCTACTACACGACAATTGGAATCTTTAATAAGATTATCTGAAGCTCATGCTAAAATGAGATTAAGTCAATATGTGGAAGAAATGGATGTTGAAGAAGCATTTCGATTATTAAGAGCAGCTATTCATTCTTCTGCAACTAATCCTAAAACGGGTAAAATTGAATTAGATCAATTAGTAACGGGTATTTCTAGTGAAACTCGAGAAATTCGTAAACAAATTCAAAAAGCTATTGTCGAATTATTAGGTCAACCTGAGAACCCAATTCAATACTCAAGTAATCAATTAATTACTATTTTAAAAAATAATGCAGCTGCTTCCGGTCTTATTGTTACTAAAACCGATTTTGAAGAAGCTATTAATGAATTAGTTTCGAAAAATTTTGTCTTAAGTCAAGGTTCTCAAGTGCGTGGAGGTCAACGTATGTTAACTCGTAATTTTGATAGAGGGTTTATATTGGAAGAAGATGATTAAATCGTTTTACAAAATAAATAAAACATAGCGTATTTAGTAGAATATAAATTTTTTGAAATTTATTGAATTTATTTACTTTTGAAATTTAATTTTGAATAATTCACTAAAAATAGAAAACTACTTTTTTTCAAAAAAAAGATCCAAAATAGTTTAAAAAATGGATAGCTTTAAATTACCACAAACGCCCGAAGAATTAGCGGATTTAGAAGTCGATAAAAATTGCATATTTAAATCTGGAATGTCGGGAGTAATGGGTAAGTTTTAATTAACATTAGCTTCACTTTTTCATACAATAAATCATCAATTTTTCAATAATGTAATCTCTAACATTCCCTTCCACCTTAGGTTTTGGTTTTGGTGGTGTATTTGGACTTGTTATGTCCTCCTTAGACTTTGGTGGACCAAGTCTAGACCCTAGGTTACACGATTTAAATACACGTCAACAATTAAAAATCATGGGTAAAGACATGTTAAAAAGGTCTTGGTCAAATGCCAAAAACTTTGGTTTAGTTGGTATGGTATTTTCTGGTTCCGAATGTGTAATTGAAGGGGTATGTTAATAGATTTTTATTACCAGATAAGGACTTTTTAATGAAATATGATGATTTAGTATAGGGCTAGGTCCGATCTTTATAATTCGGCTTATGCTGGCTGCTTTACTGGTGGGGTATTGGCTTTAAGAGGTGAGTTTGAATGGATTATTACCATTTTATTATAAAGTTTTAATGTTTTATAATTATTTTAGCTGGTCCCTATGCAGCTATTCCAGGCTGTGCTGCCTTTGCTGCGTTTTCAGTAGCTATTGATTATTATATGAGAGATATTTAAACAAAAAATAACAGCTAAATAAAAGATAGAAATTTAAAACAATGCTTGATTTTAAAACTTGAAAATAAAAAGAATCACTTTATGAAATATTGATTAATTTTTTAATTCCATATATAGTTCAGATTAAAAGCTCACAAAAATAATATATTTAAGCCAACCTTTGAATCACATGGACCCCTGAATCGGTAAATACAGGTTCTGAAATATCATTAACTTGTAAATTAAAAGCGGCTTCTTCAAATGGTCTTTGCATTTGACCTCTTGAGAAGAAACCTAAATCACCTTCATTTCTAGCACTTGAGCAATCTGAAAACTCTTTTGCAATAGCTTCAAATGTTTTTTCTCCAGATTTAATTTGTTGGATGTAACCCTCGATGATATTTAAAGCTTCTTCTTTAGTGCGGGTAATGTTCTCCTAAGGAAATTCGTTAAATTTTTTTTTGATGATGCTTTTTAATTTCTAAATATAAAGATTCAAGGATAAATACACAAATAATTACTTACCTCCCTCCAAGAAGATGGTCTTCTACTATCTTTGTGTTTAGCTAAGATATGTCGAGCTTGAACACGTGATTTGATTTCCGAAGTGATAATGCTACCTTCGGTGGGTGGTTCCCATTGACTTTGGCCTGTTTCTCGATTATAATAAAATTTGATGCCTTTTGATTTCGATACGTGTTCTTCCCACTATGGAAAGAGTTTAATGAAAGGGGTCAAATTGAAGGAGTGATTGTTTACCATTTTATTTTGATTTTAGTTTACTAAAATTTAATAAAAATTTTGATCAGATTTAACGAACTTGGAAATTTTGATTGAAAATTAGTAACAATGACGCAAATTAAAGAAATTTTTGAGAATGTTAAGGGCTAAATATGTGGAAGAATAGGAGTTTGAAGTTTAGTTTTTTTTTAAGTTGAAAATATATAAAAATGGGTAAATTCCAAATAAAACACAAAAGGTTTAAATTAGACTAACCATTGATCTGACTAGTTCAACTCATACCAGACAAAATCAAAGAAAATGCTAATTTACAACTATCCTTATTAAACGGAGTGGAAGAGGGTAGTATCAATAACAAAATGGAGGCACTAAAAACGATTAAAAATGAAGTCATTGGAAATCGAACCAAAAAGAATTTATATGTACAAATTGGGTTAATACCAAAGTAAATAGATTGTTATTGTATATCAATTAAGAATGATCAAAGAGATTTAATACTTTGATTAAATTAGAATTATCCAAATCATTTATACTAAAGAAGAAGAAAGTATGTCCGTGATTATTCAAGCAGTTATTGTTTTAGGTAGTTTGGCTTATGGTAAGAGATGATAATTTAATTAAAAGAAGAGTTATAATAATATCCATTTGATTCTAGGCTCCCCTGAAATAGTGAATGAATTAGTCCAACATAAAGCCATAGCCTCGTTGGTAGGGTGTATTGACTTGAATAAATATCCTTTAGAGTTAATTGAAGCAGCATCAAGGTCTTTAAAAGCATTATTACAACATTCTAAAGTAGATAGTGGCTTAATTTACAAGGTAAATAATTTAGTAAATTAGAACAAAAAAACAGAATTTTGATTAAAAAAAACTTATTTTCTATTTTTTTAGGATCCAAACTTAAAAAACATAATATCTTTATTAGAAATTAATGATTTAGATATTGATATTGATATTGAAAAAAAACAAATACCTACTTTACATACAGCTGAATTAGCCGCTTTAATTTTAGCCAAAAGTTGTGATACTAATGATCGACAAAATCAATTAAAATCAAGAGATGTGATTCCATTATTGATTAATTTATTACAATCTAATTCTACTAAAGTAAGAACTAAAATCAATGAGATTTAGGTTAGATAAAAATTGACAAAATTGATTTTTTGTAGGCTAAAGAGGCTGCTTTATTAGCTTTATCAGCTTTATGTAAAAAAAATATTGATGTAGGGAGATGGGCTTTGACTATTCAATGTAGGCTCAATATGCTTATTAACATATAAATTTATAATAAATTTTTTTATTTAAAATTAGCCACTGGACCTATTCCAACTGTTGATTTGTTACTTAGCTTTGTACGCTCAATGAGTCCATCAATTCAATTAGCAGCTGCTTCTTGGTAAATTTTTATTGTTATTTACTATCTAATTATTAAAAGCTAATTTATTAATTAATAACATTATTAAGTTTAACCAATTTATTACGATCTAAAGCATTAGAAGATAAAAATAGTGAAGTAGCTTTAATTTTAATTCCAACTTTAGTCAAACTCCTTGAAGCCAATGGAACCGTAAAAATAGAAGCGCCGTTAATATTATCTGAATTAGTAGCAGAAGATGAAAAATTACAAAAAACAGCATGTGATTTAGATGCTATTACCAAATTATCAGAAGCTATTTCCAAGTTATCGGAATATAAACAAAATATTAATAATTTTTTTTATTATCAACCAAAAGATAAGGATTTATTTGAGGAAAATTCATTAATTGCTTTAGCTTCTATTGGTTCCTTAACAGAAGAATGTAGAGAAGCAGTAAGATTCTTTTAATATTTAAAATTGAAATTCATTTATATGTCTTTTTATTATTATTATTGAATTAAGATAATTGAAGCTAAATGTATGCCACGAATTATTGATGCTATATCTCATCCAAAAACAGGAGTTAGAGCAGCAGCTTGTCAATGTGTAAGATCATTGTCAAGATCGGTTAGATATTTAAGAACAGAATTAATGGATGCTGGTTTATTTAAACCTTTATTTAAGGTGAGTTTTAAAAATAGTATTATTATTATTATTTAAAATGAATAATAAAATGAATATAATATTTTTATTTAATTATAAATTTTTAGTTATTAGATGATGAAGACATAACTGTCAAAAGTGTAGCTGTATCTACTTTATGTAATGTAGTATTAAAATTTTCACCAATGAAAACAGTAAGTGTTAATTAATAGTAATAGAATTAATAGATATTAATTATTTTACTTTTTATTTATTTTATCATTAGGATATTGTACAAAATGGAGGTATTGAAAAATTGGTAGCATTAGTTGATGCA
Source organism: Batkoa obscura (assembly GCA_030770535.1). Taxonomy (NCBI): domain Eukaryota; kingdom Fungi; phylum Entomophthoromycota; class Entomophthoromycetes; order Entomophthorales; family Batkoaceae; genus Batkoa; species Batkoa obscura. The sequence goes on along the minus strand of JASVEC010000013.1, from coordinate 805,967 downwards.
TCAGATAAAGAATTAAGTTTAAATGCTATATGGGCATTAAAAAATTTAATCTTTAAATCAGATCCCTCAGTAAAAAGAAGTTTAATGTCAATTTTAGCTTATTCTAGGTTGGAAGAGTGAGTATTAATTGTATATTAAAAGTGGATTATGTATTAATAAAATTATTATCTTTATTTAGCTTTATTCTTAATGGATTGCCTGATGTACAAGAGCAGACATTGGGATTAGTTAGAAATTTATCATGTGGAGAAGAACCAGTAAGTTGAAATATTATAAAAAATAATAGAAATAAAAATAATTTTGATTTTTTTTAGGATCTTGATGAGCTGATTAATGGAATGGGTAGTAAAAGATTAGTTTCTTTATTAGAAAAGAAATTAGAATCTAGTTTTACTAATATTAAAATACAAGTAATTGAATTATTATTTATATTATTTTAAAATAGAATACTAATATTATATTTTTGTTTATTTATTAGACAATGTTTTGTGTAGTTAATATATCTACTGGAAATAAAGAACATAAATCTTTTATTATGAATTCAGGTAGTATTTTAACTAGTGTTAGAAGTGCTTTGGTAAGATTTATTATTAATTTAATAACATTAATTTAATATTAATTTTTATTCTAGAATCATGCTAATCAACAAGTAAGAGTAGCTGCAATTTGGGTAGTAATAAATTTGAGTTGGATTGACGATAATCAAGAAGGTAAATTAATAATAATATGTAATATATAATATTATTAATTTTTTATTTTTTATTCTTTATTTTTTATTAAATATAGAATGTTTTCAAAGAATACGAAAATTAAAAGCAATGGGATTTGAAAGATTGTTAGAAAATTTAGCTAAAGATAATAGTTTAGATGTTAAAGATAGAGCAAGAACAGCATTAAGTCATTTTAAAGCAGAAGCTCAACATGCCTTTGGTAGTCGTAACATTGGATTTGAAAATCAAAGAAGATCGATTATTAGAGATCAACACAATCGAGATAATTTTTTAGATGATGAAGGTAAAATAATAATAATAATAATATATAATATAAAATTCAAGTTTAATAATAATGTAATTATGAGATATTAATAACACTATTTATTTTTAGGACCTTTTGATCGATAAATTTTTATTTTATTTTATTTTATTTTATTTTAGGATTCTTAATTCCTTTTTTTATTATTAAATTAAAACAAACACTTTTATTTTTGTAATTCTATTAATTTTTATTTTTTATCATTGTTGAACCTAAACATTGTTGATCTATGGAATATAAAACTAAATACTAAAATTAAAATTAAAAAATTAATATTAATATTAATAAATATATTTAATAATAGAATAATAATTAAAAACTTACTTGTCCAGCTACAATACCACGTTGAGTATTTAAAAAATAAATTTTATAATTGTTTTTGATTGAATTATAATATAAATAACACTTTTGTAATTTCATTGTGGACCTTAATTTAAAATAATAAAGTTGATATTTGTTAACTAAAATATAATAAAGTTTTGAGTTAGTTTTAAATTAATATGATGTAAATAGATTATAATAAATTAAAGATAACTTACTTTTTAATTCTTTTGGTATTTCTTCAGATATCCAATCAATTGAAGAAAGTATTAATTCAGATTGATATAGTTTAGGATGATTTCTAATAAATGTAAATTAAATAGATTAAATTATTTTTTAATTAAAATATATAATCTACCTATCTGGAGCTACGATTAATAAGTTATTTTTAATATCTTTAGAAATTATATAATATCTAATATAAAAAAATATAATTATTAATATTATAATGAAACTATTAGAATTATTTTGAATTAACAATTATTACTTTTTGGATTTAAAACTTAATCTTAATCGTTGTCCAATTGTATAACTCCATATACCATCATGATAATCTAAAATAATAATATTACTATTGTTAATAAAGAATTCTTTTATTATTCTAATTAAGTTACCAATAAATTCATTTTCAGTAGTTATAATTTTACCAGGATTATTAGAAATATAGTTATCTAATAATAAACAATAAGTTCAATTTATTCCATTATAATATTATATTATATTATATTATATTATGATATTATTTCTATTTTTATTAATATATTCTAACTTACTTAAAAATTCATTAAATTTTTTCTTTTTACCAATAAAACAAATACCCATAGATTCGGGTTGTTCTGAAATGCTTGTTAATCCTATTTTTTTAGCTATTTGTTTAACTTCTGTTTTATGATAATAGCCTAAAGGAAAGAGAACCTATAATGAATTATTATTATATTAATATATTGTATTAATTATATAAATATTATTTTATTATTATTCAACTTACATTTTTAAATTGATGTTGTTTTAAATTAGATAAATAATATGTTTGATCTTTTATTGGATCAATTGCTAGTATAATAATTAAATTAATATTGATAGAAAATAGTATATTAAATAGTTATAGTCTTATATTTACCTTGAAATAATTGATATTTATTATTATTTTGATTATACTTCAGTTGAGCGTAATGGCCTTATTATTAATAATAAAATAAATTAATATAATTAAATAAAAGATCAATTTACCAGTAGCTAACCAAATATTACTATGTTGTTGAATATTTAATCTTTGAATCAAACTATCAAATTTAATAAAATTATTACAAATTATATCTGGATTAGGGGTTAATCCTATCGAGTATTCAAAAATCATTCTTTCAAATACAAAATTCCAATAATCTTTAATAAAATTCAACTAAAAAAATAAAAACAAAATTAACATCCTATTACAAATAACGATATTCATTTAATGATAATAATAATGATAATAATAAGTTTAATACGAGAGAATGTAATAAATAAGTTATTTAAAAATAGATAAAAATAATATATATAAAATTACTCTTTTACAAGGAATTTTTAAATAATTAGCTATATTTTGTACTTTTTCCCATTCTTTTTCACAACTTGAATCTAAACTTCCTTCTTCCTTAACATCCCAATTTTGCATATAGATTCCCTGAACATTTAAACCCTGAATTGATTATTATTCTATTTTTTTAGATAAAACAAACATATTGTCAACTTACTTTCTCTTTTAATAAATAGGCTGTAACAGTCGAGTCCACTCCACCAGACATAGCTACATAAACTATATAAGTTGAGTTTAGTCGATATTATTATGATTGTGAAATTGATTTTAATAATAATGTTAAACTTACCCAAATCCTTTTCTTTATTAACATGATTTAAACTAACCGTTGTCCATTTTCTAATAACATTCAAACTAAAATTTAATCTATTGATATTAAATTTCATATTTTATAATTCTATAATTCTATAATTTTATAATTCTAAACTGTAAAACAAATAAACTAAAAAACTTTGAAAAAAAGCTTCAAAAAATGGACGATTTTTATTCATTTATTACATTCATAAAACTAGGAACCAATAATATTGAATTTTGTTTAATCTTTTTTTTAAAAAAGTCATCCAAATCTTCATTTCCAATTAATTCCTACGATAGTACCTATTATCTCTTGCTAAATTTCTTGCATTATACGGTTCCCTAGGAGCGGAATATTTCCTATAAGGTGCCTGTTGATTACCAATATAACCTCTATTGTCCATATTATACCCTCTATTTTCATAAAATCGTCCGTTATTTCTTCTCACATCACTTATTCTTCTAGTTTCTTCACTCTTGACAGGATTGAGAGGCTGTGGAGGAAGGATAGCAATCGACAAATAATCCCCAATAAAAAATTTTAATTCGGCTAATGTTTTATCATCAGCAATTGATCTTCTACCATAGATAACTGCACCTGCATCTTTCGCTGAATATTTTCGTAAATTACTATCATAATATACAATCTTGAAGGAAACCACATTGTCTTTTTGAATTTCTTGCTGATAAACGTGTTTTAGTAGAAGACTAAGTTCACCAAGGCTAGTATTTTTCCTATAAGAAAAGTTAATTAGTTGATAGTGGGAACAGAGTGCTTTTGACTTACCATGCATGTAAACGTATTTCTTCTTCTAAAGGTAATAAATCATCTCCGAACTCTAATAAACTAAATCAAAACATTAATTTTAATTGTTCTACTTTGCTATTCCAAATTTATAACTTACCTATGATGAGAACCTTCTCTACAAAATAAACGTAATAAAAAGGGACATATCTAAGAAAATAATTAGTTAATTACAATTATTTTCAAATACAAATTGAAATCAATTCCACTTACTTTATTTCTAGTTTCATTTAACCTTTTATATTTTTCTAAGTGTTGCATACTACCTTGTTGATTTTCCAATCTTTCATTGTCGTGTTCTTGTTTAATATTGTCCAATTCTTGATGAGATTGAGGATGTTGACTATCTTCAATTACACTCTTATTCTCTTCATCCATATTTTCAGTTTTATTCTGACTTTGGGTATTAGTATTATCTTTGATGAGGTTCTTGCTTCCATCCCTTATACTTTCATTCACATTATTACTTTCGTTATGAACATCAGCTTCATTATTGTTTTGGGATTCGATTGGGTTTTCAACAACTTCCTTAGGCTCTTCATTTTTAGTTTCATTATGAGATTGGCTTTGTTCATTATTATCGATAATATTATTATTCTCTTCCATTATATTTTGATTACTACTATTAACTTCTTGATGTTCCATATTATCAGCTTGCATTTTCTTAGTATTTAAAAAAAGAATAGAATCAAATAAAAGAGTCCAAGGAATGCTTAAAATTCAAAGTTATTTTAATTTGCATATTAAATCGATTTTAATTGGTTCAAATAAAATGAAATGAGTTGAAATGCTTTTGTAATTTTTTGTAAACATTAAATTTTAATTTTTTTAATTTTTTATAATATTTCAACTTTCGCAGAAAATGTCCATAATTTCTTGTCAACGATGTCAAAACATCGTCAAATCGCATGAGAGTTTATTAGATATTAATGCTAGTACTTATGATTTGATGAATAGTAAATGATTTATTTATTCTCATTTCTATATACACTTATACTAATTCCTTTTCCTCATTATAAATTCAGGCATTATCCAAAGCAAACCTATTGATAATAATAAAAATTATCATGAATTACTCACCAGCCAACCAAGATTAGGAAGTATTGATAAAGAAGAATTTAAACGAAAAATACATTTATCCATACCAACAATCCCGGAAAATAGTATAATAAGTAATAATAATAATAATAATATAACTGATGGAAACAGTAGTAATAATAGTACAAATGAAAACCAATTAAATTCAATAATTGGAGGAAATGGCAATTTCGAATCAAACCCAACGGAATCGTTTATAATCTTAGGAAAATCTCAGTTAACACAATCAGTATTAAATCCATATTTGATTGATAGTGAAGAAGATAATAAACAAGAACAGTCAAACTCAAACTCACAATCAAATAGTCAAAATAATTTTAATTTTAGTACACTTTTGACAATACAAAGTCAATTATTTGATAAAATTAATGAAAGTTCTGATTTTAATCATCCTTTATGTGAAGAATGTTATGATGTTTTAATTAAAGGTTTGTTGAGAAAAAAAAATGAAGCGATTAGGGAAAAATTGAAATATAAAGAATATTCTACTTTGATGATGAGACCAAATAACAATTGGAATAATAATGAAGATGGGGTAAATGTTAATGACGCTAATCAATTGGAAAATGAAATTGAAAAGGTAAAGGATTTATGTATTGGTTTATTATGGAGGAGAATGTTAATGAGATTCGATTTTTTAGTTGAAGATAAAAGAAAGTTCAACTATAGATTCATTAAAAGAATTAGAAAAACAGCTAGAAAATTTAAAATTAAATATCAAAGAACTGGAAGAAGAAGATAGTTATTTAAAAATTGAAGAAGAGAAGTAAATTTTATTAATTATGTATTAGTGTTATTGTATTTATTTGTTATTATATTAGTTATTGGAATGAATTTAATAATTATGAATTACAATTAAATCAATTTGAAATTAACTGTTTAACTATAAATTCCAAATATCAATTTGATTTAAAACAATTAGAAATATTACATAATACTTCTATATTTAATGATTTATTTCATATATCTCAATTTGATGGGATTGGTACAATTAATGGTTTAAGATTAGGTAGATTACCTCCAGAGCACAATGTAAGTATATTAATTGTATTGTAATAACACAATAGTAGTATTAATATTGATTTTAATTAGACAGAATGGAATGAAATTAATGCCGCTTGGGGACAAACGGTATTAGCTTTACATGTTGCAGCTAATAAATTAAATTTCAATTTTAAAAAGTAAGAATACTAATAATAACTTTAATTTATTAATAACTTAACTTAGATATACCCCCTATCCAAACGGTTCTTTTTCAAAAATCTTAAAAGAAAATCAAGATGGTACTAAAGAATACTATGAATTATTTTTACCACCTGAATCTACATTTTCAAGAATTTTATTATTAAGAAGATATGATTATGCTATGGCAGGTTATCTTTTTTGTTTAGAGCAAATTCATTTATATATACAAACTTTGGATCCTAAATTTAAACTACCTTATAAGTACTATTTTTTGATTTATAATATAACTATTTGCTTATTAATGTGCTTGTATTTTGATTTAGAATTGATAATGATCGAATTAATAATTTACCCATTCATTTTCAATTTCATAATTTAGCTCAATGGTCGAAAGCTTTAAGATATACTTTGAGGAATACAAAATCTATATTGTATTTTTTGACATCGCATGTCAATGCGAGTAATTTGAAATGAAAGATATTTAGTTTGCTAGTTTTTTTTAAAAAGAAAAAAATTTAGCACGTCATTTTTCCAAGGGATGACACCTTGATCACGTGGTTCGTTGATTTATTAAGCAGGAAATTTGTAAATAAAGTATTTATATTCTAATAGAATGAATAATTTTTTAAATCGTTTTGTTTAAAGTTTTAATTAATAAAGAGTGTTAAAAGTACTATAATATAATAAGAAATGGATACACAATTGATTGAGTTTAAGAAGTTTCAATATAACTTTTTAACAATATTTAGTTCAATAATGTTATGTGAATGGTTACAAGCACCTTATATCATTAAATTATATATGAGCTATGACTATAATTTAAACCAAATCGTTAATTTATTTACAATTGGCTATATTGCAGGGGCGATTATTGGCCCTATTATTGCTGGTTTGGCGGATGGGATGTAAGTTCAATTTAATTTAATCTTAGTACATTCTAAATTGATAATATTTCCATTCCAATCAGTGGTCGTAAAAAAATTGGTAGTTTATTTATAATATTATATCTCATCCATGGCTTCATACTCAACACCACCAACTATTATTATCTACTCTTTGGGCGCTTTATAGCTGGTAGTGCTACCACTATTCTATTTTCAGTATTTGAAACTTGGATGGTAGAAGAACATTTTAACCATAGTAAGTTTAATTTCACTCATAATAACTATTTAAATAAGTAACTCCTCAATTTAATTAGATTATCCCAAACCTTGGTTGGCAAAAACCTTTAGTTTAATTACATTTCTTAATGCTATAGCAGCTATAGTTGCTGGTTTTTTAGCGGAAATATTGGTGAAGAATTATTCCTTTGTAGCACCTTTTAATTTAGCTAATGTAATTTTGCTGGCTTGTTTTATCGCTATACAAATCACTTGGAAAGAAAATCATGGTGAAAAAATGAAGGTAAAGAAGATACTGCTTTTCTAAATTGTAATTTAGTATTAATGGTTATTGATAGCTATTTAATTTAACTAATTTTAAAAATTCGATTAAATATTTATTACAAGGTAAGCTATTCTTTAATTTAGTATACAATTATTTTATTTATTTACTAAATACCAATAGATAACAACGCCCTCTTAATAGCCATTTCTCAATCTTTATTTGAATGTTCTATGTATACTTTTGCCTTTTTATGGGCACCAATATTAATTGAGACAAATATCAACCCCAATGTCAACTTAAATTTAGGTTATTTATTTTCTTTATTTATGTTAAGTATGTCTATGGGCTCTATTCTATTTAATTATTTATATAATCAACAAAGAATCAAATTGAAAATTTTGATTATAGCCTTGTTTTTACTCGCTTTTTTGGCTTTGTTTTTGGCTTCATTGACAAAGGTAAGAGAGAAAATGGTTTATGTACAAAGCACTAGTTTAGTATTAATATAGTAATCATTATTTTATATAGAATTTTCATCTCATATTGCTCTTTTTTGTCGTATTTGAATTCACTGTGGGTATCTATTACCCTACTATATCACAACTGAGGAATCAATACTTACCCCAAAGTATCAAAGCTAATTTATTAGCTTTGTTTCGTACACCATTAAATTTAATGGTAGCTATTTGTTTAAATTTAGTAAGTTATTGTAAAATTATTAATTAATAATAATAAATTTTTAATGGTGCTTTAATTTATTCTAGATACCAAAGTTTGATGTTTATTTTGTATTATTTGCAGCTTCAACACTGTTGCTGATAGCTGCATTACTACTATTGAGTTTAAATTATGAAGTTGAAGTGGAAGATGGCGAAGTACAAACAATTCTTGTTGGATAAACTTTTGGTTTGTTGTAAGTTAAATATTGATTTTTCTTAGTGTTTTTCTGAATTTATAGCGAACAATAGTTTTGTAAATTAACAATAATCAATATGTAAAATAGAAAATAAAATAAGATATGTTTAAAGTTATAGAATATTGGAGTTCAATGAGAATTTTATTGCTATTTAAGGATGTGTTGTACTACTCTATTTTTTTTAAATTCTTGTTAACCACGGATATAATGCGAGTTGTTAAAAAATATAACAAAGTTTTAACTTTATAAGTATACTTGCTATAGTTATTTTAATGCTATGTAGATTTAATGTACTTTAAATTATTTAATTTAGTCCGATACATTATAAAAAAATAAAGATAAAGATAGCAGTATTATAGCATGAATAAGGATATTAAAGATCAAACAACATTGGGTTTAATTTCAAATTAATTTTTAATGACTATAATATAACAAAGTTATAAAAAAATTCAATTTTAATTAAAAGATATAGCGGAAGTTTTAACATAGAAATGGTATGCCTTAAATTCCTTATAGAAAAATATTAATTTGTTCACAGAATAATAGTATTTAATATATTTAAATCTACTAATTATTGACTAAAAATTAATGTCAAATTAAAATAATTGTTGTAATATCTAATTTAGTTATATTTGTGAAGATCACTTTTATAAATTGTGTAAAGCCTATTCAACATTTCATATCAGTGTCTAAAATTGTACACTATAGGATGATATAAAAAGCACAAAGTTGTAAAAATTATATTAATTGAAAAGTAACTTTATTATAATAAATCAAACATTCTATATATAGTGTGAAGTGAAAGGGAGCAGAGAAAATAAGAGCCAATTATTTACCTTTAAAAATTAGGTAAAGGAACAAGATAGTTGAGTAAAAATGTAATTATTTGTATAAATATTTGCTGGTAAAAATTACATATCAACTGAAATTTGTGAAAATAATTGCTTAATCTGAGCTGAAAAATTAACCAGTAATCTAAGTCAACTAAAATTCTTACAGTATCACTATTACAATTATTTATTTTTTATTTTTATTTTTATTTTACTTAAATCAGCTTAAAATAAAAAATGCTAAATTCATAACAACTAAATACTTTAATATATTTTTAATATACTTTTTTAAAAACTGATTTGATTAGCAATATTATTTTTTTTAATATTTGAAAAATAGTTCGAACTCTTAGCAATTTACCTAATCTTATTTTGAAAAAAATTCTCAAATATCTGCTAGGAGAGGATTTAATAAAAGCCTATTTATTTAATAAGGATCTTTATAACATTTATTGAAACCACCAAGAGCAATTTATTAAAGAAAACGGATGTTTGATGAAGCATTTAAATATTTATCATGATAAAGAATGCTTTTTAAAAGAATGTCCTAATATTGAATCAGTTTGGTATTGGTATTCAACTATAAATAAAAAAATCGTTTTAGAATTAAAACTCCCCAATTCAAGAAAATTTGTACTTAATTGCCTTGAGCAACATAAGTGACCTTGATGATTTCCAAAAGCTTTCAAAATAGAGAGAAGTACCTGAAATTAATGGAAAATGTTTAGTTATTAGTAATATCATCCAACATTTGAATTCAACTAAATTAAAAGAGTTAAAGTTATGTACAACATTTAGTTTAAATGTTGATGGGATTGATAGTATTAGAGCGCAATTTAATACTTTAAAGTCATTGCATTTGAAATCTCATTGAAAAATCAATTCACCAATTAGTATTAATCCAAAAATTAATTTTTTTAGCTGTTTGAGTTAATAATCATTGGAAGTGAATTTTAATACTAAAATTTTTGGGAATCTAAGAGGTTTAGTAAGCATCAAAATGTTAGATTATTATAGATATTATTACAAACCTGGAAGTATTGGAAATACAATCCAACACATTAATAATACCAGTACAGTTACTTTAGGTTATTTTGATACAATGTCAAAAATTAGTTAGATTACTTAAAACTTCCAACTTTAAGAGAAATCTATTTATACAATTTGTCTAAAAATTTATTAAAGGTAATAGCTTTAACGAATATTCCAATTATTCAGTTTGATTAACTCAAATTCAATATAGATGGCCTTATTGATGGATTTGTTTTAAAAGATAGTAGGCTTTATAGTGAGGACCACGAATCTATTAAATGTAACGGAGTTACAAAAATTAAAGCGAAATATTTTTATATAACATTGGAACAGTTTATGTACCTTCTTTCCCTTTTTTTCAATCTTAATGCATCATATGTAGAGAATTTTGCTTTTAACTAGTATTGATCCTAACGTAAATTATGATCTTGAATCTGAGTTAGTGTTTTACACTAAAAATAAAATCATCGTTGAACCAGACTTCTACGATGAGATCGAAGCCATCCCTATGTTAATCTGGATTGAATTATAACTTAATATTTTTAAATATGACTTCACTCTTATTTCAATTGTATCATCTATTGCCTTCTTGCTATATTTCTTTTTGTATTATTGTTATAAATATACTATTACATAATTATTTCTGTATCTCTTATTGTGTTATTGCTACTTTATCTCTATTGGATTATTACTGATGTGTTTCCTATTGCAGTATTATTATTACCTATTATATCATATTATTGTTATACATCCTACCGTATTATTATGCTGTACCATCTATCAATTCCTTCTATTCTATTCTCTATTGGACTATTATTGTAGCTGTTTATCATATTATCCTATCATCTTCATTATTTCTCCTATTAAACTACTAGTATTATTTCTCTAAAAAAGCTTTTTTAGGTTAATTACTTTTTATAATTCGAGGTTAAATATAAAATAAACTTATTAAAGTATAAATCCAATACATAATTTTCATTTGTTTTTAACAACTTAAATAAATTATTCTTTTATACATAAGATTGACAAGCGATAGTAGACAATGTTCTACTTGTTGGTAAATCGGGAGATCCTTAAAAATAAAATATTTTTTATAACTATCGTGAATCAAAGTATAATAGCCTGTGCTCGTATCATCAGTCCCATTAATAAGTTGGCCACTTATTAGAAGGCATAATGACCAATGAGTGGTATGATATGATTAATTTATCCCTTTATTGATATTCGTATTCGTAACCACATTTTCAAATTTAAATTCTTTTTCTTTAACTTCAATTAAATATTGATTGTAATTCAACGTCATCTGTTTCTCTAGATTCGCTTTCAATAACTATTTATAATACCTCTCAATTAAAACAGTTTTCTTATCCCTATGCTATGAAAAGTCACCTTATCACGTTCCTTTTTTGTATAATTAGCTATCTTCAAGTAAGATATTTTTTGTTATGCCTTAATATACTAAAAAGAAAAATTTAAACTTAATTCAATACTAATAAGTAACTTCCTTTGTTTTAGTTGATGTTAGAAGCGTTATAAACACTACGTTTTCTATTTTAACTCTTATAAGTATTTGTATGTTGTGACTACCGTTCCAAATAAATAGTATAGTAATACTCTATCTTCCTCTGATACTTATTTCAATTCCTAGAGTAACGATTAAATAGTAATAACTTAATGCTCTACTATCTTTTAAAGCTATTTTATTGTTTTCAGATATATTTTACTTTACATGATTTTGAATCCATTATATTCCTTGAAGTAGATCCTCTTTAAAATAATAATAGTTAGTCTCTACAAAAGTTCTTAAAGACTGGTAATACTATTTGTTGTTGGGTTCAAGGCCACCTATTTATCATTATAGAATCGTTTATTTATTTTAAGAACCAATAACAATAAAGCTATTGGTCTGATTTTGTTTGAGTGTTGTACTATTATTATTACATGAAGACCAATTGTAACAACACCAATCGCTAATACTTTATAACTCTATCTTTTGAACTTTGATTAGTACGAGCGTCCAAACCTTGATATATTACTCTATGATAGTTATAGAAAATTCGTTTATTAAAGTAAATAATATTATGAATAAACAAGCTTAGTATTATTCTTCATTTCATATTTTATTTATATTAATGCTTTACCCTCCTTTCTCAATTCTTAAAGTTGATTTAAAAAAAGGACTACTAAATCGAGAAGAAACCGGTTATAATATTACATGGTGGTAAGAAACTTTGACTAATGAAGATAGATGCTCATTAGTTTTGTTTTGATTGTTAAAATCTTCTTTGAATTTATTTCTTACTTTTTTTGTCACTTTTTCATCTCTTTAATTCATTTGTTGATTTGTTTTTGATTAGTAAGTATTTAGATAGTTGTTTTGTTCATAGTAAATGGCTTAACTAATTAGTATTATAACAGTTCCAATTTCCGTATTGATTTAAAATTGACATGGTATAAAATCTTATGCTTTACATAAAACAATCGAAGGGGTCTCATAATGTAGTAAATTAATACTAAAATAATCCTTTTTTTAATCCTTGAGTTTTTCCACACAAATCATAAAAAGCTCAAATAACTGTCAACACGATAGATTATAGGCTGATAGCCGATACTTGGCATTTTCCTCTACAAATACTGACTATGTTCTGAGTGCGAATATAGTTATTAGCCTTCACTTATTTCAATAATTTAGTAATCAGTTGTCAAACCATTACCAATTGTTGATTGTTTTTGATAGTATTTAATAAGCGAAATTCGCTTTGATCAAATTAGTTGTGGGATTTAATTTAAAAACAAAAGAGGTAAAGTTGATTGAGTTGGTTCTATCAAAAGCTGCCCTAAGATCCGATCCTTGGAAAAGAAGAATTGACTAATCAAATGTAGGGAAAAAGGTAAATAAGCAATCAGATGTATTAATTCGAATTATGATAAACTCGGTTAATATTTTATAATACTTACTATATTTGTTTAGATAAATTAAAAAATTTCAGATATTGTCTTTATTCAATTAGTAATAAAAATAATAAGATAAAAATAATAAAATAGAAAGATATATAATTTAATGCTTAATAAAAAAATTTAGTTTTAATAATTAAAATAAGCTTATAAATAAAAATAGTATATAATAATCAAAAAAATTACATAAAGTAAATAAAAAATTAATAAAAAATTAATAAAAAATTAATAAAAAATTAATAAAAAATTAATAAAAAATTAATAAAAAATTAATAAAAAATAATATAACTAAAAATCAAAATAAATTTATTAAAATTAGGTATAATAACTTTTTTTTAAAAAGCTGTTATATTAAAAACTTTAAGTTAACTTTAATCAATTTTATTTATTAAAACAAAATTAACTTATATACTAGATAGGTTTTTATATACAATATTGTTTTGTACAGTTTAATAATAATGAGTATATAAGTATAATAAAAAATTATTCTAAAAAAGTTTTCGCTGTTACAGCTATAATTTGCAATACAGTAATTAAGGGTGATTTTTTTAATTTATCACTTTTTCCACATTTTAAGCGCTATTTGAGTGAAAAGGCTATTAGTAAAATTCTTAAACAAAAAAATACATCCTTAATTGTTTTTTGATAAAATCCTGCTTTTAAATCATTAGCTAATTAAAAAAGAAAGTCCTAAAATAAGCCTAGTCTTATGAAAAAAAAATATTAAAGTGTTATAAAATAAACTTTTATGACAAAATCATATAATCTATTTATTGTATTATTAATTATTAAATTAAAAGTTCTTTATTTATAAAATAAAAGATTAATCAAATTTAAAAAAAATTGTTTGATATTTTCATCACTTTAAATTCATCATTCTTACTTTTCTTTTTATCTATTTTAACTAATTTGACTCAACACATATAAATGGCGTCATTTGTTTCCAATTAAATCATTAAGCAATGATTAAAATCAACCAAAAGCCACTTAAAATAGCTCGATGACAATAATATTTAGCGGGGGAATGCTTATTACTAAAGATTTCAAACTTAATTATTGCTTTTAGGTACTTTTATATTAATTTTCAATTTTTAAATGTCCACAAGTCATTCCCACCATCAAATTCAACGTATATTTATAGGTCCCAGTATTGAATATTGGTATAAAACAGAAGCTTGGTCATTAAGGGGTAATACCGATCGTAAAGCTTCAGTAGAAGATATAGTTAGATCCACAGCATCAATACGTTCCACAACAAGGTAATAAAAAAGAATATTTAACATTATTTTAAATTTTATTGTCAACTTAAAATTAGATACTAATTATTTGATTTAACTACTATAGTAATTTACGTAATAATTCTTTGTTATTACCCAATTTAAACTCAGTGATCAGTTCTCCTAATTTAGAAGAACATAATTTATCAATCAATGCTCCACTTTCACTTGAAATACCTAGTCCTGGGAGGAGTTTACCGTATGATGTCAATTTTTCAGTAAGTAATATAAGAGCCAGTGAACTGCCAAAACATTGTCGAGCACTGGTACGCATTGAATATGCTAAAGAATGGAATGGGGCTCCAGGTACTTATCACTCTCAGTTGTTAAATGCAACTGAGCGCAAGTTTTTACCACTTAAAGAGTTTGGATTAATCTTATATCATAATCGATTGGAGTTGACCAATAGTATAGATAATGTAGATAGTGAAATTAGTTTTGATGAGTTCACAAAGTTATCATTATATTCTATTACGGATTATAGTTTAGCTATTACAAAGGATCATATTAAAGAACATATTACTTGTGCTTATATCTTATTATTCCCAACACCCGAAATTGCTAAATCTTGGTATCTTAGTTTACACCAAATAATGAATAATGTCAAACAATTTCAAGACAATATATTGGTATCGGTACCAGAATTGAATACTAAGGTTAGTATATTGATAAGTTCACCAGATATGAAAGTATGGTCAATTAAAGAAGCAGTTATTGAAGCACTTAAAAAAGATGAAGATAATATGCAAATAGTTGAAGGTTGGGAAAGAGAAGGGATGGTTGGTATGTGTTGGAAACATAATGATAAAATCGAATGGATAAGTGAAAGTAGAGAAATCAATAAAATACATATGGAATATGATTTAGTATTAAGTCCACAATATATTGAACAAACACATGAGTTACAATTAAGAAGTAAGTCTCATAATATATTGAATGAAGAAGAACCACTTCCAGTTGAAGGTTATTTAATCTTTCGTGGGTTCTTTGAAGTGAATAATAATAATGAACTTAAAAAGATTGATAGTGGAAAGTTAACTAAAGGACAAAGCTATTATATCTCTACATTTCAAAATCACATTACATTTGTAGCCAATCATAAGTTTTCAAAAAAGAATAAGAGTAATGTATTACCCTTGGATTCTATACCTTTTACTTTGTTTTATCCTAAAGATCGACCCAAATTCGATAGTAATGAAAAGTATATGGTTGATAAGAATGATTTAAATAGTCATAGTAATTTATTATTATTAAAAAATATGGATGGATTTATTGATATGCGAGAAATTGTGTCAATTGAAGAAAGTTGTAAGAATCAAGGGAATAATAAAGATCCATTATTTGATATTACTTTGATCGGAAATTATAAATTACGATTTGAAGCATGGACAGTAGAATCAAGAAATGAATGGGTAAAGAGACTTGAAACATTAATAATATATTGGAAACAAAGTTCAAGGAAAGAATTAGAAACACAAATTGAAATTAATAAAGTAAATGAAAATTTCAATCAAGAAGAATATAATAATGATGATACAATTAATGATAATCAAAACATTATTGCTAATCCAATTTTATGGAAAAGTTGTCTTAATGAATATTGTTTTCCAATTTTAAAATCAGGTACTTTATATATTAAAGATCGTATCCATGCTCCCTTTCGTAAAGTTCATGCTATTCTTACTTTAGATTCTCTACATTTTTTTGAATATTCAGTTACTTCTTTTTATAATAATAATAATAATAATAATAATAATAATAATAATAATAATAATGATAATAATAATAATAATAATAATTTAAGTAATAGTAATATTAATATTGATAATAGAACTAATAATAATGAACAACAAAAAGGAGAACAAAGCTATTCTCCTTTTGATTTATCTCGTTTACCACCACCAATTAAATTTTTACATTTAAGGGAAACTTCTAATTCATATATTTCATTAAAAAATTGTTTTATTTACAGTGGTTTAGCTATGGATTTGGTAGTTGATGGAGATGAAGTAGAACCACATTTATATCCAGATCGATTATTATCTCAAGATAGTGAATTAGATCGTACATTTGCATTATGGGAATCTCATTTAGCTTATTTGTGGCCTAATAAAATGGAACAAAGAAATCAAGTGGAACTTGGTATTCATTTCTTATATCGAAATATGCATTGTGGTCACTCTTTAATTTGGCCTTGGCATTGGTTTATGCCCAGTTATTATGGTAAACAAAACAAATTTACATTTCAAACAAGAAGTAAATTAGAAAAAGAACATTGGATTTATTGTATTAATTTAGCCGTTGAATATTTAATTATAAATGATAAATGGCATTATTGAATTATCTATTTTGTATTAAATTAATAAAATTACTGCTTATTTATTTTAATTTATTACGTTTAGTTTACTTTTTAAATTTTAAATAATTATTTTGAAATTTTAAATTCTTTATTTATTATTCTTAATTTTTTTAGTCTTCATCCCAATTTGGGTTGTTTTTTGGCATTTTAGGACCCCCGGCTGGTTTACTCATTATAATCTATAATTTCATTTAATAAAATTTATTATAAAAATTCATTTTAAACTTACCTGATCAACCATTAATACAGTTAAAGCAGCATGAGTAGCCAATTCAATAGCATTATGTTTAACAGTGTAAATATCAAAGATTCCTTTTTCTTTAGCATCTATACTGGCTGCTTTTTCACTCTAAATAAATTATAAATAACTAAACTAAATTTAAAATCATCAAAACTTACATCTATATCTACACCAACAAAACAATTTTCTTGATTTGTATAATGAGCAGCATGTAATTTAGAGAGGATTTCATAGGACTAAATAATGATAAATAAACAGATATAAAATAAATAATTATTTTCTTACACTCATTCCAGAAGTTTCACCAAGAGTACGTGGTACAATTTCTAAAGCTTCTGCAAATTTTTTAATTGCATATTGATTTAATCCTGCTGTTTTCTAATTAAAATTGATAAAAAAATAAAAAATAATTCTAAAAGGTTTACTTCTCCGAATGAAGTTAAATGTTTAGCTAACTGCGTTTCAGAGGCTCCAGCACCAGCCAAAACACGACCATCGCGTCCCAAGGCTTTCACTGAGCTGATACCATCATCCAAAGCTCTTTCAACATCATCTAAGAAATTTTGAGTAGCACCTCTCAATAAAATAGTGGAAGTCTTTGATTTCTCAATTTCTAAAAAAAATGAGTTTCTATTAAATTCATTCTATCAACTATTTTACCTTGACGGAAAATAACAACACGATCACTACCAATTTCTTCAGACTCAACAATATCACAATATCCCATCTCTTCAGCCATTGGTACACCCTAAATTAATATTTAAAAAATCGAAACAATAGTTAGTTATGATATTACCAATCTAGCTAACGGGGTAGCTCCAACGACTCTAGAAAGACGACGTAAGTCGAATTTAGATGGACATTTAACTGCCATAAGACCATAACGATTGATAAAGTGAAGGGCTAAATCACCAATAGCGCCACCACTGACAATAACTTTGACACCAGATTCAGCTAATTCTTTGATAGCCTCTTCAATTTGGGATTCTTCACCCTTTGAAAAATCCAACATTTCTTTAGCATTGTGGATTAATACTGTACCCTTAGTTTCAGTTTGTGAAATATCAATTGGACAACTGAATACAGCAATCTTTGCTTTTTCGGCATAATGAACGTTTCCTAATATAATTTTAAATACTTGTGCTATATGATGTACTATCTTTTTACCTTCAGCTTCACGTCCAAATACCATTCCTTTAACTACTTTAGATTCTAATAAGCTCGAGCCCATTACTTTAACAATACGTACGCTATCCACATTGAAATTAGATGCTTTATTTGGCATGATATAGGAGCAAGCATCCCAAACTAATTTAGCCAAAAAACCTTGATAACCATTCATTTTAGAACCAACTGCAGCTTCAATTACTTTTAAAGTTAAATCTGATTCATTAATATTTTCAATATTTTCAACACATAAAGCTAATAAAAAACGAAATCAGCCCATATTATTATTTTAAATTCAAAAAGACTAAATTACTTTCTAATAACTCAAGTGCTTTTTTAGATGCAATTTCGTAACCTTGGGCTATTTCACTTGGCTTTAATCCCATTCTTAATAAGCCTTCAGCTTTGTCTAAAAGTTCAGAAGCTAACATTAAAACTAAGTTAGAAGCATCTCCTAACTATTAAAAATAGATTAGTTAAAAAACAAAATGATGGAAATAAATCTTACTTCTGCTTGTTGATGTTGAGAAGCTTGAGCTAAAATTTTAGCAGCTGGGTGGACTACTTCCAATTCGTTGATCATAGTACCAGCGTCATTGGTAACAAATAATTTTTCTAAATGATTGACTACAATCTTGTTACGACCTTTTAAGAAAATAAATAAGTTTTATCTTTTTTTTACATTTAATTTTTAATTGCTTACCATTGGGCCCAAAGGAAGATAAAGTGATCTTATTCAACTCTCTACAAGCGTCGATGTTTCTTACAACCGCATCGTCAACACCTTGGGAAATCTATCAAAATTAATAAGCTTGGGTGGATTTTTTTAATAACAAGAAGATTACTTTATATCCATCCTTAAACAAGGATGAGGAAGAGGCCTTTGGTACACGTAATGACATTAATTTTTTTTAGAAAGATAAAAAATTATAAAAGTCTTCTTTTGACCGAATTGAATGGAAATTTGTTTCGAAATCGAAACTTTTTGTTGTGTTGGATTATTTGGCTATGTTAAGATGTTATTGGCTAGAAATTTGCAACTTTTTGGGTGCTGTTGGCTTGATTAGAAATAGTCTTTTTGGTATAGAATGCTAAGAAAGATATTGTGGCATTTGTCTAGGGATAGCGATGTATCCTTATTACTAATTGTATTTATCACTTTATAAAGCAGATTATCAATATTGTTTAATGAAGCTATTGTAGTTTTCTATTATCACTTATTAAGGTTATGGTAATAGAATTTCCTATAAGGTAATTTCTAATCTAAGATTTTGGGGAAAATAATGCTAGTCATTAGTTGCAATAGAGTTTTTTTTCTTGTATAAAGTAGTTATTATCTGCACGCAAAGTTACCTTGATGCTGCAATTATGTATCTTCACCAATTAGATTGGTCCAGAAGTTATAGATTACTTTAGAAGTTACCTTATTAATTTTTATGGGATTAAAAAGAACCCAAGCTTTTGTTTCGAATTTCTAGGCAATTTATTAGATAACCATAATAAATTGGTTCATAAATTTCATTAAATAAAGCGTTATTTTTTAAAAGCTTTACTTATTGAATGATCTATATAATGAGTATAATAAATATAATATGATCATTATATACTTACAACAACTATAACCCAAATTCAGATATAATGGATATTTTTAATATCACCTAAGAACAGGTTTTTTTAAAATTTAATATAAACTTTTATTAAGCTTAAAATGATAAAACTAGGGTTAACAAACGGGGTAAGAGCAATAAAACCCTAAAATTGGCTTAAATTAAAAGCGTAAAAATAGTAATTTGTGATTACATTTGCAGCATAATATTAAACCTTATGATCAATGTTACAACTAAAGGGGTTTTTATAGGGCAAATTTCATCAAAATGCTTAAAATTGAATAGTGATTATTGTATCCTAATAGAACTTTAAAGTATAAAAACTAAGCAAAGAGAATGAGTTGTTTTTATTTTTTATTTTATTAGTTTTTTTCAATTTATGCTGGGAACAAGCAGTAGTACTGGTGGCTATCAACCATTAAATAAAAGTGAGGATGATTACTCCTCAGAAAAGAATGTATTTAGAGATAACGGAGAATTTGACAATGTAAACAATAATACCAATGAAGAAGAGGAGGACCAAAATGAGAGTTATGAGTTACCACCAAGTTTCGAAAGTGTATTAAAAGAAAAGGAGGCATATAAAAAGAACACGATTAAAAGAAAGTTACTTACCTTATTTACCATCTTTTTTTCAATCGGTTTATTCTTATTTTTGTTTGGAATACCATATCTACCCAACTTTATTCAATCCTATTTTGAAGGTTTGGGAGGAAGATATCAAGCACCCACTTTACTCTATACTGGTAAAAGAGGCGCTGTTGCTACTGAAAATGAAATATGTTCTAAAATTGGAACTCAAACACTAAGAGAGGGTGGTAATGCCGTTGATTCCGCTATTGCTTCTGCTTTTTGTATTGGTGTAGTCAATAGTTTTTCATCAGGTATTGGAGGCGGAGGTTTTATGACTATTCGTACTAAAGATGGAAAATATGATTTTATTGACTTTCGTGAAGAAGCACCTGCTGCCACTACTTTTGAAGAATATTTAAAACAACCTAATCGTACCCAGTTTGGTGGCACTGCTGTTGGTGTTCCTGGTGAAGTTAAAGGCTTTGAACTTGCTCATCAGCGGTAAATTTAAATAGTTATATTGATTTATTCTAACCATTGTTAGTTATGGTAGCTTAAAATGGAGGCAATTAATTGAGCCTAGTATTAAATTGGCTAGATCCGGGTTCCCAGTAGGCAAACAATTAGCTTATTATTTAAAAGTAAATTTATATTATATTTGCGCTACATTGTATTGATTTTGTTTAGTCAAATAAGCAGTACATTGACGCTTCAACCGGATTCAGAGAAGTATTTATAAATCAAAAGGATGAATTAGCTAAAGAAGGGGATATTGTTTATCGCAAAAATTTAGCAGATACTTTGGAAATTATTGCTAAGGAAGGTTCCGATGGCTTTTACAAAGTGATTGATAAATTATTGTTATAATAGGATAGAATATAATATAATTTTAATAGGGAAAAATCGCTGAAAAAATAATCCAAACAATACAAAAAGAAGGTGGTGTAATGACATTAAAAGATTTACAAGAATATCGTCCAATCACTAGAAAACCCATGGTTGGTACCTTTTTGGGCAATAAAGTTATTACTTCACCCCCACCAACCTCAGGCCCAATTTTATTGTCTATTTTAAATATATTAGAAGGCTATGAATTAAGTAATATCACTGCCCATGATGAAATTACTTTATATTATCATAGGTAATTATTACTTATATATTGTAAGAGCATAATAATAATAATATATTTATTTAGACTTATTGAATCTTTCAAATGTAATTATACTACAATCATTGAATATAAGTATTAATATTGATTTTAGTTGGCTATGCTCAAAGAACAGAATTAGCAGATCCAATTATGGTACTATTATTTACTATATTATATTGATATAGCAAAGTACTAACTATTTAATAGCCTAACATAACTCAAAAAGCAAATGAATTTGCAGATAAATTAACAGCACAAAACATTCGTAGAAATATATCAGATGTAATTATCATTTCAATAACTGCATTCTTTGGTTTAAGATATTTATTTTTAGACCCATACTTACGACTACAAATACTACCACCCTAAGTATTCTCACAAAGAATTACCTGGTACTACCCATTTATCAGTCATTGACTCAGATAAAATGGCTGTTGGGTTAACATCAACTGTAAGTTTATACCATATACTACTGTATAATTTATTTAACACATTCCTTCAGGTTAACTTGATTTTTGGTTCTAAAATTATGGACGAAGAAACAGGGATTATCTTTAATAATCAAATTGATGATTTTTCAATCCCACATACTAAAAATGGCTTTGATCTTTTCCCATCCCCTGCTAATTTTATTGGTAATATTTACTTCATAACAAATAGTGATAGTAATTTAACCCAATATGTTTTGTTAGCCCCTAGAAAGAGACCGCTCTCATCTACAGTTCCTACTATTATTGAAGCTAACTCTGATTCTGATGATTTAGAATTATTGGTTCTTGGTGGATCGGGTGGTAGCAGAATTTTAACTGCAGCAGTACAAGTAAATATTATATAATAACAACAGTATAATATTAATATAACAATGTTTATTAGGTTATATTACAAGTAGTAATAAACAAAAAAGAGGTCCATCGTGCTATCGATCACCCTAGACTTCATAATCAATTGTTACCTGAACTTGTAATATTACAAATTATAAATTCCATTTTATATACTAACTTATAATTAATTAGACTTACTTTGAACCTAAGTTTTGTCCCATGATCTCAAGTTCACTTGGAAAATATAAACATAATGTAATTATTATTTATTAGTTTAATCAGTAGTTAAAATAATTGTTTAGGTTGAATATCTTTCTTTTCCTAACTCAGTAATTCAAGCTGTTCACTATTCTAAAGGAGTTTATTCAGGTAAATTTTACTGTTTTGATTTCTTTTAATTTAGTTTAATTTAATTTCCTTATAGCTGCTTCCGATGGCAGAAAGCACGGATTGGCTGATGCCTATTAAGTTTTTTATTAAATAAATTTGGTGTTTTTTATTTCTTTGGTGGTACAATAAATGACGATGTGTTAATACTGCTATAAGATTTACTAGTAGTATGACTATATTGTCAACAGTTAAAGTCTTGATTAAAAAGATAATAAAGCTTTAATAAAAAAACAAGCTTGTGTTTAATATCTAATGTTTATTTTATTATTAACTCAAATAGCTTTTAAGGATGTCACTGAGTTTATTATGTAAAGTTTAAAATTTTGATGTTTTAAATAAATAATTTCATATATTATAAATGCTCCTTACTGCCTGAGTTCATGTTTAAACAATTGTGAATAGTACAGAGAAATCAATTTATACTTTAAGCGAATGCAAAGTAAGAGCAACTAGTTAATATATCCAAATTACTGATAATACTTTGCAAATTTGCAAAGTTTTGGTAATTTACACAGATTTTTGGGCCCCTTTCTACTTTACCACTTGCTTAAAAGTATAGCCTAAGATTCAAGAGTATTAAGCATTATAAGGTAGGAAGGATTTTTATAGAGTTTTTTTAGCTCATAACAAAAAATGACATCCCCCCAAAAAGTACCCTTGGAATTTTGATTATGTCTTGGGGATGAGTGATTTAGTTAACACATACAATAGTTTTGTACAAAAAACTCTCATCTAAACCTCTTTATTCCACAAACTTTACAACTTCACTCGTATGGCTGAGAGACTATATACTAACTTAATAATTAGAAAATCAAGATTATATTTATAATACAAATATTTTAGTAAATTGGTATGATAACTTTATTAAATTCAATCAATAACTTTGAATAAAAAAATTTTTCACAAATTAAGTTTATTTTTATTTCTATATAAATACTATAAAAAAATAACTTATTTAGATCAAAGTGATCATTTAAAGTAATAAAAGGTTAAACACTAATGAAATTTTGATTCTTTAACAATTAATATTTGTTTTTCAATACTCAATTACATAATTTTAACATGCAACTTTTTTGAAGACTGTTGGTAAGCGTAAGTAATTTGGTATACAACTTTATATGGCTAGTACATTTTATTATTAAAAATCGACTTTAATAAAAAGGCTGTCATAGTTTAATTTTGTTTATTAAAATACTCTAATCAGTGTTTAAGTTTGTATATCAAAAGTTTACTGACGTATACTAATAGCTTTCATAAAATGTATGTTTAAACGCAAAAGCTTTAAATATAGACCACTATTACTTACTTTATTTTCACTTGTTTGTTAGTTATATCGTTTGCTTTTAAAAGTGTAAAAAGAATATTTTAATATAATTTAATAACCCTTCTAATTTTTATAGAACTGGTCGCATTTAGATACATTCGATTTATTTTAATTTGGCACTGATTTCTTTTACATTAAATTCATAGATCATACGTAGCCTTGGCCCATATTTTCATTATAAAAGAAATTAACGACAAGTTAAAATAAAACGAAGCATCTAAATGCAACTAGTTCCAATTTGATGTATTTATTTTAAAAGTATTGGCTTTATAGCCACTGCAACCCTATTACGATCTAATTAACCGTTCATTTAAACATAAAATTTTGCTAAAATTTTACTAAAATCCTAGATTAGTCTTTGAAAAACCAAACCAACAGATAACTGGCTCCAAAATTTACCGCAAATTAGGTCACAGTATAGTTGCAGCAGCTATATTGGAACGAACAAAAAACCCCATCGAAGCAAAATACCTTAATTCTGACCCCCTAGGCTATCAAATTTATTTCAAATAAAGCAACTTTAGGATAAATTTTTAGGATAAATTAGACACTTGAATTTTATTTCAGGTTTATGATTGTAAGGCGTATTTTCATAGTTCTTAAATAAAAAAGTGGAATCTAAGTTTTTTATAATTTATATTCATTTTTATTTCTTTAATAACAAAACTCAAATCATTTTAATGAGATAACAGTTATAGATAGTCAAAAAAAGTTAATCAAAAATTTTTTTTATAGCTTAAGTTAAATTCCTTTATCCTTTTTGACTTTTTCAACATAAATTTATTTTTAACTTTATTTGTTATATCCCTTTTTATACGTCATTTTTTTTAAAAAGTTAACGTTAAAATGATTATTTTTAAAAGATTGCTGAATAATTTAATTCCTTCAAGGATAAGTTATGATTTTTCTATTTAATAAATTAGACAGGGTTTTAGCCAATCAGAACTGTTATTAGTTTTTAATTAAAGGCACATCAATCTATTACACTAATAGTAGATATTATAGTATTATAATATAAACAAAATATAATACAAAAGTAAAGAATTTTATTGTTTTTGAAATAAATTATTGTCCTTAAACTATTCTCATAATTTTTTTAAAGCCTTACATTGTTTCAATATGCGCTTCATTAGAATGAATATGTTTAAACATTCTCCTTTTATAACTTGATAAATGAATGTTAATTGGCTAATATCGTTTTATTTTAAATAGAGGTTAAAATTTATTCAAAATTTCAGAGTAAATATTAGACTGACTAATATGGATAAGATGAATTATATAGATTTTATTGGCTACTTATATTGAAGCCAACAAATGATATTTAAATTAGGTTAATAAGGTGTGGAGATTAAAAGTATTTTTAGATCTAATAAATTTGGTTAAGCTGATTTGATAATTTTCAGCACTAAGCGTCATTTTGAAACGTTTTCGTCTCTCATCTTTAGTTAATCACCTTAAAAACAGCTTATTCTTAATTAATCTTAGCAGGGTTGATCTATGCAATTGTGTTTAAAGTATTAATTTGATATTTTTTAAATTAGTCCAAATTGTTATAATATTTCAATTTTTTTAAATCTTTTTTCTTCTCAATTCTTCTTTTTGATTATTGAACTTTGAGTCTCATTTGTTTTTTAAATAATTACCATCTTTCGTTTATTTTAAAAGCTTTCTTGTTTAAATAATTAGATCTTTCCTTTCCCTTTATTCATTGTTGTTTTTAATCTGTTACTGCCTCCATTATAGTGAATAGACTTACACTATTTTGATCTTATTGTTTTCCTTTACCTTTCATTATAAAAGTTGTTTTTAACTCATCAAAATGAGTGATGATAATAATAATATAAGTAAAAGCCCCTCTTTATTACGTCGTAACAGAGCTGATACCCTACCTTCAATGAATTCCATTCAACAATTTAATATCAATAACCCTACTCAAGAAAAAAGTAACCTTGGAAATGACTTAACGTCATCTCTTTATCGTAACCGTCTTAGTTCTTACAGCATCAATCCAACGGAATCAACTGGGAGCCCTAGTATTACTAAAGTCAATTCTTGGGATGATCCATTTACTTCTTCAAACAAAAGTTACCAAGGAGTTTCAAAGATGCCAACTTCATTTTTATCCCATTATGAAAGTTCAGCAGCTAAAACCCTTGATTTTCTTGGTTTAAATGAAGAGTTAAATGCCCCAACTATTCCTTCCCCAAAGTTAAATGGTATGATTATAAATAATTTTAATTAATATCCTAAATTTAATTTTATAGCTTCCCGTAGAAATAGAGCGATGACATTACCAGGAAATAATCCTTTAGCACCTCCATTCAAAAGCAATCGACCACCTTCAATGGGTGCAATTAGTGATGGTGAAAGTGAAAATACTATTCATTCCCCTACTTCTGGACAATCTACACTTCTTGATGGAGCCCAAAAAGATCAAGTAATTGATTTGATTATGAACAATATATAACATTTATTAATTTGACTAGGATTTAGAATGCTTATCTCTTAAGTTAGAGAATTTGAGTCTTGATACTACTCTTAGCAAATTGACAGTTGAACTTTCCAAATACGGAGATGTTGAATCTGTACAAATGGTCAAGAAAGACGGAGTTGGTTATGTTACATTTTCTAACGCAGAAGAAGCAAAGAATGCTCAAACTAGTATGAACAACAAAGAATTTTTAGAGTCACTTCTGAAAGTCAATTTTTATAGAGTTAGTATTAATATAGATATTTAGTCAACTAAAACTAATTTTTACAGGAACCAGCTAACGATCAAACAAACACAGCTAATTCTAGCCAAGGTACTAAATTTATCTTAAAATTTTTTGACGCTAAATAACGAATTAGGTAATCTTGCTACTGATCCTTCAGGCTTAAATCAAAACAATTCTGGTGTTAGGTAATGAAATATTCAAAATCAAAATCAAATATACTTATTTTTTTAATAGTCAAGAAGCCAATAGTTTCTATAAAAAAGTATATTATTTCAAAAATCTAAAGTAAAAATCTAATAACATATAATAGACTATAGACTATTATAACCAACAAGCAGAAGATTTTAAGCTAGCTATAGCTGAGGTTTCAACTAGAGGCTTAAAAAAGCACGGTAAATCAAAGTTGATAATTTTTTGATTCAAAATTTAACATTTCAATAGAACTTCTTATGTCATACGAATATGCAGTTACCTTACCACCTATCCCAAACCCTACTTTCAAGAAAAGAGTTGAACCAACCAGATTGAGAGAACTTCGTAAATTGCTTGAATCGGAACCTAATACCGAAGCAATTGATAGCTCTTTTGAAGAAACTAAAGATTCATGGGTAGATCTTTGCTCAGGTAAGATATTTTACTCTATTTTAAAGGCATATAATTAATATGATTGATAGATTACATTGGGAATATTATTATTCAAAAGCTTATTGAACATGGAACTGAAGAACAAAAAACAATACTCATAAATTCTGTTGCACCATATATGGCAGCTATTGGAATTCGTAAGTTAAATAACCATTATCTCGATATTTATTAAAACATAAAATAGATAAAAATGGTACTTGGGCTATTCAAAAAATGATCGAATGTGCTGATACAGACGCACAGGTATTTATTTGAAATTACAACATTTTATAAATCTAACTTTACCTTACAAGGTTGTTCCAATAGCTGCTGCTTTAAAACCTTTTACACCTGCACTTCTTTTGGACCAATTTGGAAACTATGTAGTCCAATGTTGTTTAAAATTTGAATCCCCTAACAACCAATTTATTTTTGATGCTATTTACTCTCGATGCTCCGAAATTGCACAGGGACGCTATGGTGCAAGAGCAATACGTACTTGTTTAGATAGTCAATTTACTACACAAAAACAAAAAGAATTAGTTTCCGAAGCACTTATGCGTAATGCCTATTCTCTTTCTACTAATGCTAATGGTTCACTCTTGTTAAATTGGATACTTGACTCTCAATTTACTGAGCATTATATGGGTATTGTAGTCAATTTGAGTGGCCATTTATCACAGCTGTGCTGCCATAAGTTAGCTTCTTCAATAATCGTTCGATTAATTAATCAGCAACTCGATTCACAAGCACGTGAATACCTTCTTTATAAACTCTTTTTCCAAAACTCTGGACCTGTAATCAAAGATATTCTTACTGATTATAGCCAAGGAAACCAATTTGTACAAAAAATATTAAATTCTCCATATTTAGATGAAGAAACCAAAGCTTCAATTCAAATGTCGGTAACAAAATATAATAGTCAATATATAGATCATCAACAACTTATGGGATATCGTCGTCTTCTTTTCGATGAAGCCATGGCTCATTCTGGACATTTCCTTCAGAATCAAACTTTGCCAATTCAACACGATCCCAATTTTCCATCATTCAATCCTGGGATGAATCCTGGGATGCCAAATACTCAAGATAATCCTGGAAACTGGTCTTGGGGATGGAATAGCCAGGCTCAAACCCAAGCCACGTTACCAAACTATATTACAAGTATGTCAACGCCAAGTCCCAATCTTTTTAACCAAAATAACTCTTATTTTATGCCCACTACCGCTGCAAGCATAAATCCCGGTAGTGTACAACCAAATGAGCCAAAAGATTCCAAAACTTCGACCTCTTATATTGCCCTTAACATCAATTGAAACCTATTTAATAATTGTTCCTTTTCTTTTAGATGTATGCTTTAGTTTTACTTGACTTTATTTTAAAAGTTACAAGATTAATATTAAACTTCAATATTGTTCTTGTCCAAACTTTCTAGTTTCTTTATGCTAATAAATGTATTTTTTTATTTCTATTGATGCTTGCTTTGAGTGAAAGCTTGAGTAATTAATTATTGATAAATAAATGTTATAACACTAAATCCATTTATTTTTCATATTCCATTTCATTAGCTACTTCACAATAAAACTGAAATGGTGCAAAATAATTCATATCTACTGCTAAAGGTTATGTAGTAAAAGCTATTAAAAATCTAGAATTGTAGGGGCTTAAAGTGAAAGTAATAGCATAAATGCCTACTTAGATAAATAAATGCTTACTTCCTTTAGTCTAATGTTCTTATTTTTTTACTTCTATAAGAACTATTGGTGTCTTCACTTGGATTTTATTTTGCTTTTTATAAAGCACTTAAGCGTTGCTAACTCTTCCGAATTTCAAAAAGCAGTCTAATCCAGTCTTAAAATGATGGATTTTTTATACTAATTAAAACATAGAATACTTATTATAATGTGTATATAAAGTAACATTGATTATATGTGGATAAAATAAAATAAAATAAATATAAACAGACTTAAATGTTTTAAATTTATAGTTTTTTCTTTAAGAAAATCTTGGAGGAAGTAAATTCCCAAGCGGTTTATTGTTGGAGGTAAGTAAATGTATAAAAGAACTAAATGATGAGGATAAGGATAGCTGAAATCAGAGGAAAAGGTAGGTAGGTAGATTTTTCTAAATTTGGATAAATTTCAAAATTTCAAAATTAAAACGATTGTTTATATTTTTTTGTAAGATTTATAAACCAAAACAGAGGAATAATAAGCTTAAAATACAAAATTACTTAAAAATAATATCAATACACGATAAGTTTAATACGCTTTTATTAATTGTTCATGTTTTTATTTTTAGTTTCATTACTTCATTATTATTATCAAAGGTTAAAATTTATGAAACCAAATTATTTACTAGTTAATTTATTAAAAAATTAAAAAAGGCTATAAAAGCAAATAAACATTATTATTAGTAAAAGTATGAATAATATTTTCAAGCTTTGGAGTATTAAAGAATAGGTTTCAAAAATAAGGTTTTAATAGATTGAAAATCTTTAAGATTAAGACATTTCCAAAGGAACCCCTAGTGCTACTATAAGTAATTGAAAAAATTTATGGAAATTTATACACACTTATAAGAAGGGATTTTGTTGACTCCCATAGATCTGAGTACTTGATATATTAGAAAATTCCTGACTCAGTTTATATTAAGATCGAATAATATAATGTTTATTATTAAATTAGTAGTTTATTGATTATAATTCATTTGATAAATTTAAAACACAATAAGTTGCTTAAACGTGCACGTATTTATTTTCAAAAGGTTCTTTTAATAGCTCTCTATGAAACTAGATATGGGGATGTTTTTTTTGGTTTCATTACTAACAATCTTTTCGCTCAAGTAGCGCTTAAAAAATGGAAAAAGTAATGGAACCAGAAAAAACATCCCCATATAATATCATTTAACACGATAGCAATACGAAATTATAAATTTCGAAGCGACAATGATATATATAATGATATTTGTTATATTATAGCTGAATATTATATTTATTTTGTGATATCAAAAATATAAGAGCCAAGTGTGCTTGAGCTTTTCTTGAAATGTTTTGATTTAACAATGAAGGATGAGGGGACATCATCTTCAATATCGTTTTCATCAGCACCAATTACTTGACATATTTCTTTGATGCAAGGAAATAAAGCAAGTTTATTTGGTTTAAACTCGTAAATTATACTTTTATCTGGATTTATGATAAACATACCACCCAGTTGTTTGAAGTCTCCATTACCAGAGTCTTTGACTTTAAGCACATCCATAACATAGTCGTCTACCATTTTAACAAATTTACTACTCATCTGACTATCCAGCTCCTTATCGCTCAATTTGACTAACCCTGCTGCATGATATACCTTCCTCTCTACATCCAATAATATATCCCAGTCCCAATACCCGCTTAAGAAATCAGTCAAGTCGATATCTTCAAAAGCAACTGCAACTAAATGAATTTTATTTTCATCCAAGATCGATTGGAGCCTTTTTAACATTAAAACTTCATGACGACATAAGCAACAGCCTAATCTTGGTAATACTTTTAGTAACACTGTTTTATCATTCCACTTTTCTTCTAACAGAACATCTTCCCCCGCTGGGTTTTTCAGTACTATATTCGAGAACATACTAGCATCCTTCTTATCTTTGGTTTTATTTACTTTTAAAAGCTTAAATATTGCTTTTAACTGGACTTTTATATCTTTCTTTATTGTTGTTTTATTTGATACCATTTATTTGAAATAAGAATTTACATATTTAAAATTTTATTTTATTTTTATATTATCAAAGCTAAGTGTTATAGCTACTTTTATATTAATAAGAATAAGAGCAAAAAAACATCAAAATTATGGTACAGACTAAAAAAGTCTTGAATTTTGTATCCTTACAGCGCATGAAAAAAGTTATCCATAAATTCTAAGGATTTAGCTTTAAATGTCAATATCGCTAAAATCAGTAATTGGAAATCAGCTATTATTCTATATTTATGCTCAATGTATGTAATTAATATATATGTAGAATATTATTCTATTGATTGAATATTTAAAGCTACATCTTCAAAATTTGTAGACACTTTTCTCATGCATAGTAAAGTATGCATATTTAAACCGAAAAGTTCAATTTTTTACGGTTCTGTTTTGCAAAAGTAGTAAATAGAGTATAAATACCAAAAACAAAGGTCATGATTGTTTATAACTTTGAAAGGTTAAGAACCCCGAATGTTTTATTTCAATAAAAAAATAAATTGGAAACTTAGAGAGAAACAAGAGGATAAAATTTACGTTTATCTGAGCTAGATTCAAAAGATAAATAGTAGTAAGTTTACAAATAATTTATAATGAGCTACTTATTGATAAAAGATTAAAAAAACTGCTGATATCGTGATGTTTTTTTGGCTTCATTACTTTTTCCATCTTTTAAGCGCTATTTGAGCGGAAAAATTGTTAATAAAATTGTTAAACACAAAAATACATCCCCATATAGCCTTTGTTAACTAAGATAATGTTTTTTCTTTTTCAACAAATTAAATACTATTATATTATAAACTATTTAAATAATAGGAAAAATAACGAAAAAACTACATCCTGTAATCGCTTTTTTATATAGTTCTAAAATGAGTCGTATAAAGTTTATATTTAAATTTAAATTTAAATCGAATTGAAAAAAAATATATATATTTGTATATTTTTATGAAATGCATATCATTTGTTGACCCCTATAATCTTAAATATTTGATATTCTAAATCTCTTCACTTAATTTAGATAAAGATCAAAAACTATAATGCTTATTTTTAAATCTGTAGTTCAAAATTCCCAAAGCAGAATTAAGCTATTCAACAGATTTGTTATTTAAAAATATACAAAATTCTACACTTCTCAGGATTTTTTCAAAAAAAGTAGGATATTTTATTATTATTGTAAGCATTTAACAGAAAGAATTATTTATTAGATGTTTAACCATAATTTTTAACATTTTCTTGACACTTAGATATGTTTGAAAAGTTATCCCCTAAGTTCTAAGTGAATCCTGGCCTATAACTAATGGGGGGATATTATTCCCTAGATTATCGTTTTATTATCAGGGGAAAGACGGGGTTTGTAATTAAATTTTTATACAGTAAAAATGCTCCAATATAAAATGCAAAAACCGAAAGGCAGATATGCCACCTAATTACTATTTTCTGGGGGTTAAAATTCTAAGCGTCCACAAGTAAAGTTGGGTTTTGATGAATGAAAGGTGATTAAGTATAAAAATAATTTCTTAGGTAAAACATTTCGTCTCCCAAGCAAATTGTAAGCAAAACAGATCATTTTAAATACTACAGTTCTTTAAATTAAAGCTTGAAGTTAATCAAATTTGTAATGATGATGTTTAAAGTTTAAATATACTGCATGATATATTAATAAACAAGTAGCCAGTATAACTTTGTATTTAAACAAAGTCGTATTGGCAATATGACAATATGTAAGCCACATTTGTAAAATAAAAACGATGTTACAAGTTATTCAGAAGTGTGCTAAGAAAAATTGTTATGAAATCATAATGTTATATTTTATTTAAACTTTGCATGTGTAACAACCATTGCTTTTAAACAAATATTAATTTAATCCTAACAAGGTAATTAGCAAAAACAATACTTATTCTTATGTTATTGATTTAATAAATACTATCTCAGACACAGACTCTCTAAAAAAACATTGCTGCTAATAAAGCAACGCAAATAAAACTGTTTAGAGCTACCTTTTTAAGATAACAAGTTCACTTACAACCTTATCTAATAAAATGCTTTAAATACAATCGTTACTAAGAAAGGACAATATATGTATAACTCTATATGCTTTATTAAAATTAAATACTGGTTTATTGAGATCCATCAGAGTTGTGTGAGCTAGACTTACTTGGGCTTTTTCTTAAATATTTTGATTTAACAATGAAGGATGAGGGGACATCATCTTCAATATCGTTTTCATCAGCACCAATTACTTGACATATTTCTTTGATGCAAGGAAATAAAGCAAGTTTATTTGGTTTAAACTCGTAAATTATACTTTTATCTGGATTTATGATAAACATACCACCCAGTTGTTTGAAGTCTCCATTACCAGAGTCTTTGACTTTAAGCACGTTCATAATATATTCATCGATCCATTTGAAAAGTTTATTACTCATCTGACTATCCAGCTCCTTATCGCTCAATTTGACTAACCCTGCTGCATGATATACCTTCCTCTCTACATCCAATAATATATCCCAGTCCCAATACCCGCTTAAGAAATCAGTCAAGTCGATATCTTCAAAAGCAACTGCAACTAAATGAATTTTATTTTCATCCAAGATCGATTGGAGCCTTTTTAACATTAAAACTTCATGACGACATAAGCAACAGCCTAATCTTGGTAATACTTTTAGTAACACTGTTTTATCATTCCACTTTTCTTCTAACAGAACATCTTCCCCCGCTGGGTTTTTCAGTACTATATTCGAGAACATACTAGCATCCTTCTTATCTTTGGTTTTATTTACTTTTAAAAGCTTAAATATTGCTTTTAACTGGACTTTTATATCTTTCTTTATTGTTGTTTTATTTGATACCATTTATTTGAGATAAGAATTTACGTACTTAAAATTTTCTTTTCTTTTTATATAATTAAAATTAAGGATTGGAACTACTTTAATAACATTAAGAATAGGAACAAGGAAATGCATTAAAATCAAGGTATAAACTAAACAAGTTTTAACTTGTATTCATAATATTTATGTGAGCAAACTGGAATTAACCACTAAATTATTTACATCTTTTATCATGTTTTTGCCTGAAAATACGTATAGTAATGTTAAAAACGACCCATGTTATAGCAAATAACAACATATCAATAAGGCTTGAACTTGCTCCTTTCAATCTCCTTTTCGTTAATAGGTTATTGGGGTGTCTTTTTTGGCTTCATTATTTTTTCTATCTTTTAAGCGCTATTTGAGCGGAAAAATGGTTAGTAAAATTCTTAAACAAAAAAATATATCCCCTTATAAGCTTTTATGTGTCATGATATATTTCACAATGAATTACTTAATTTGATTATTAGTCCTTAAATTTAAAATAAAAGTCACGTGTATGATTATTCATAGTTGTGTATTTCTATGTCATATTGGTGAACATCAAACCACTTTATATCTATTTAAAAGCGCAGATTTATCGTCATGTTGTTATGTTCAATTTTTTCTATAATTTATTTACACTGATGAATTTTTTTCAAAATACATATTTATTACCAAACTATGAAAGCAAGTTTTATAATTTAATAGTTTGTTCTAAAAGCATATTATTAGAATATTAACTTTATTGGTTAAAGTTTTAAAGTTTATTATAATTTAAACTTGGGCTATTTTAAATATAAATTGTGCATTAAGTATTATCTTTAAATTAAAAATATCATGTTAATTATTCGAATTGTCTAATAGTATTAATTTAGATTAGCCTTTTGCTCATTATTTTAAATTTAAATGATTCAAGTATATGGGAATGTTTTTTTATATCTCTTTACCTTTTTACTAAACAGTCAAAAGTGAAAAAGCTATTAATTTAGTTTTAAAAAGGAAGCCTGTGTTTATTTAATTTAATATTATTTTTTAAAAGCTGTCTTTATTATTTAAAAAGCATTATTTGTAAAAACAACTTTACACATTGTTAACAAACTAATAACATATTTAATAATTTATCTAAATATTTTAATTTTACAATTAACAATTATAAAATAAATTGTAGCTTAAATCTTAAGAATAGTACTTTATGATGATTTACTTAGTATACATTAGCTGTTTCGTTATTAATGCTCATTATTTTTGTAAGATAAAATTATGTCTTTATTTTATTTTATTTATATGGAATCCTACTGTGTTTAATAATAATCCATGATAACTATAGGTTTTTACCTGTATTTCAGCTTTTTTCTAAATTCAAGACGAATTTTGTAATATTTGGGGATATGTTTTTTTGTTTAAGAATTTTACTAACCATTTTTCCGCTCAAATAGCGCTTAAAAGATAGAAAAAATAATGAAGCCAAAAAAAACACTCCCGTTTGTTTAGTTGTACAAGACAAAGATTAGAAATAAAAAGTTTATGGCAGTGTGTATTGGAAGTAAGTGAAGTACTTATAAAATAGAAGGATCAATTTAATGATAGAATTAGGTAACTCAATTATGAGTTTTGATTAAAAAAGGAGTCAAAAGACAGAGATCTAGACTTTTTGAGACGAGAAGGATGTGGGATAGTTCTTTAGTAGCAAGGTTTTTGCAGTTAAAAAAGAAAGAGCTAGCCATTTTAGTTTTTTTGTATTTTTGATTTTTTGTAACAGATTCTAATTTTGTTTTCGATTGGCTATTTCAAAGTTTATTTTTCATAGAAAGTACACAGGACATTCTTTAAAATTATGCAAATACTACTGATACAATTATTGTAATTCGTTAATTTCGTTAAAAAAGCAGATTGAAAATCAACAAATAAACCCTATATGGGGGTGTTTTTTTTGGTTTCATCAATTTTTCTATTTTTTAAGCGCTATTTGAGCGGAAATATTGTTAGTAAAATTCTTAAACAAAAAAATACATCCCCATATAGTAACTAAAATGGCGCATACTCTAGATAAAGATGTGATTTAAATTTGGCCTGGTGATTATATCACAAATATATATATATATACCCAAAAGCTTAAACACTACATAATGCAATCATCAAATGGTATATCTTACCAAGAAATACCTATTGCCTTACCATAAATTACAAGAAATATAAAGCAAATTTAAACTTTCCATGCCTGATTACCCTTCACCACTTGATAGAAATCAGGATATTTAATAAATAATGTAAGATACTATTTTAAGAAAACTAGAGTATAATAAGCGTAAAATATCTCTAAAAGTTTGGTTTTTTAGAGACAGGCTATTCGTTTATTAGCTACACCTTTCACAATTCCAAGTATCATGTTTTTATATTGTTCAAATATATTAGAAAATACGGTGTTCTAAAAGTAATACCAAATCATTAAAATTCCTCATTTAAAAGCTTTTTGAGAAAGCGGTAGCAAAAAACATTATATTAAAACAAATGATTTTTTTATTTGATATTATACAAACCCATATGGAATAGTAACTTCAAGAGATAAATAGTTTTTCGAGTTTTTCGATAATACTAATTTTTGACTTTTATGTTAAAAAATTCTATTTTATCAGATTATTTTTTTAATTTTTTAACCTATTTGATTAATTTTCTATCACCTGGATCAAATTTGAATAATTCTTTTACTACTTCAATAATTGTAATGTGGCACCACTGTGGCACTATAGCTTAAATAAAGTAACATTAGGTTCTTAATGATATATTTTCATATTTGCGCCAAAATTGCCATTTTAAACAACTTAATACCTAATTTTAATTAAAAATAATATAGATTTGATTTTAAATAGGCATTTCTATTTAAGAAATGTAATTTCCCGATCAATCTATCTATCAATACATTTGAAAAAAATCAATGTATTTATCAATGTATTTCAAAAAAGTAAATATATTGTTATTCTGTTTCGGACATAACCATCCCAACCTTGTCTTTGTGGAGTCAAAATAATTTAAAAATAAATATTATCCTTTAAATAACTATTATTAGTTCTATATTCGTATTTGATCTTTATTAAAACCTTTAGTCACACTATTGATATACCAAATCAATGCCCCAGAGAATAATAGTATTCTCAAGACAATATAATAACATTTAGTTACAATAACTGTATGTAAACTGTTCAAAAATGAGTCCAAGAAAAGTAGAAATAGGCTCTTACTATACTAGTCTAGATGTATTGATGATTTCACGACTAAAAAATGTGGGTTAGCGATTGGCTCAAATAAAGATTAAAAAATTCGGATTTAAATGGTTGTACAAGGAACAAGTATAAAA
This sequence comes from Batkoa obscura, assembly GCA_030770535.1. NCBI lineage: Eukaryota > Fungi > Entomophthoromycota > Entomophthoromycetes > Entomophthorales > Batkoaceae > Batkoa > Batkoa obscura. Next base: position 768,346 of record JASVEC010000013.1, on the reverse strand, counting down.
GTCAAAAATTGAAAAATTAAGAAAAAAAATCTGATTAATATGCTATCTAACTTTTCTTGTGAAACTCAAAAAGAATTAAATAAAGACAGATCCTTAGATTCCCCAACCTTATTCTCTATAGAAGACAATAAGGCTACCTTGGATCAATGTTTAGTTGTTTTAAAGGAATTAGAAATTTCAATGATTTGTATTAAATCCAGGCCTAGTTTAACAAATCCAAATACCTACGATGTCTTTGCTGATATTGGTGCTAAAGATCATCATTTAGCTTCCAAACTGGTCGATCATCTTACCTCTAAAGCTACAAATATAAAGCAAATGGACCCTTTTCTATTTTCCGATAATGGTATTGTAGCTAATTATGCTAAAAAATATATGTTAAAAATGTTTAGAAACCTTAAAGAATACACCTTGGTTCCCAAGGAAGAAAAGCGATTTGGATGCTTTTGCTGAAAAAATTTTAGGGTTAGAAGAATTAGGTAACTAGATATAAGATAAATGATGTTATTTAATTATATTATCTAGATTCCCATCACCCAGGGGCCCGAGACCTTAACTATATCCAACGTCGTGACGAAATCACTAGCCTTGCAAAAGTATATAAAACGTAACTTGTATATTAAAATTTTCATCACTGCTTACTAAACAAAAAACAGTGGCCAACCTCTTCCTAACATTGAGTATACTGACCTTGAGATCAAAACTTGGTATTATAGCTATAAAGACAATTTAACATCAATTAATACTTAATCAGGGGACAAGTGTACCGTCAAACGACAGCACTTTTTGAAAAGCATGCTTGTCGGGAATACCTTGATGCCTTTTCATTATTGGAGAAAAAATGTGGTCTAAATGATTCTAATATTCCACAGATTGAAGATATATCTAAATTTTTAAAAGGTAATTATATGATAAATTACAGCCCCCTTTTTACTAATTATACTACTAGAATGTACTGGATTTACGCTTAAGCCAGTAATGGGTTTATTAACCTCAAGGGACTTTTTAAACAGTTTAGCTTTTAGAGTGTTTCATTGTACTCAATACGTACGCCACCATTCAGAACCTTTCTTTTCACCAGAACCGTAACTTTACTTATGTTATTTTTATTTTTTATTCATAATTTTAGGGACGTTTGTCATGAACTGTTAGGTCATGTTCCACTATTCGCTAATCCTGAGTTTGCTGCTTTGTCTCAAGAAATCGGGCTGGCTTCTTTGGGAGCTTCAGATGAGGCAATTGAAAAACTAGCCACTATTTATTGGTTTACTATTGAGTACGGGCTCTGCAAACAAGGGGACGAATTAAAAGTTTACGGTGCTGGTATACTTTCCTCTTATGGCGAAATCCAAGTAAAATTTCCTTTTTATGCTACAATCTAAAGCTTATATTAAATTTTTAGTATGCCATGTCCGATAAGCCTGAAAAAAGACCATTTGATCCTAAGGTTACAGCAACCACTAAATATCCTATCATCAAGTTTCAACCTGTAAGTATAATATTTTTAATTTCAAAATTTAAACTTATCAATTTGCTAGGTTTATTATGTTGCAGAAAGCTTTAATGATGCTAAAGATAAGGTACATGAATTTGCTGATTCTTTATCCCGTCCTTTCCATATAAGATACGATCCTTACACTGAATCGGTCAAGGTGCTCGATTCTAAAGAAAAACTTACTGATTATGCAAATAGTGTTAAATGTGATTTGAAAAAGCTGATCAATACTCTTAATTTATTAAGTGTATAATGTTAGTTTTATATTACTGCCCAGTAGCTTGTATTAATTTAAATTAGTTCTATGTACCTTGAATTGAGTGTTTAAAATGTTTTGTTTAATTAAATGAATCTTTAGTATTAATTTCTGATTGTCTTGAATAGATTTTATAATTTTTGTTACAATTTTAATAATTAAAGGTTACTATGGATAGAAATTTTATAAAATCACAAATAAAATATTAGAAATTATTAATATATGTATATTTAAAAACTTGGTTAAAATGAAAATAAAATTCAAATTTGATCTAGGTTTAAATACTCAGAATCAATTCAACCCTTTGGGTACCAAGTGCTTTAAAAAATTCTGTTCGATTGGACCATGATTTTTAATCGGTTTTATGCCAGTTAGACCAGATTTTTTTGAAATTCAATACCCAAAGGGTTAACTTATTCAAACCATGTGGGCAATGGTCATCGATTTCATCTTAATTTAAAATCATATGCAAGCAATGGTCGTCAATATTTAGTTTTGATGAACAGAAATTTGGCGATCATTGTTCGTTCACGATACTCAAGTGGTTAAAGATTTTGTCTCGTTCATCCTTTATGTAATATGAAATTTAAAAAAATACTATCAATATTGTGATAAAAACATTTCTGTTGATTAATTTCAAAATTAGACAAAAGCAGCTAATTTTGTAGTCTTTGCACTCAATTTGCAACATTTGCAAATCAAAACTAGAAAAAAATTGAGTCTTGGGTTTAAACTAATGCATATTATCAAATTTCAATATTAGTACTTAAAAACAATCGTGGTATAAAACCACACTTACTATATGGCTATATATTTTATTGTAAGATAAAATCTACATCGGGAATAGTAATAAAAGCTATATTGTATTTGTAATAAATAAAATTTAAGATTTGATCGTTATTTTTATAAATGGTTAAAAATCAATCCAGTTAAATCAACATTTAAACAAAAAAGCTTCATAGGAGAAGCAATGGCCAATAAAATGACCACAATTTCCCATTAATTTGCTTTTTATAAATTGATTAGATCACCTTCCCATAGCAAATGAAATTAACCAATCAAAGGGTGAGAAACTTGAAGTTACAGTTGGCAACGAAACTTAGTTATTAAAACTAATGTTAAGCAAACACTATTAGTTAACTGGCATAGCAACAGGTTAGAATTGATAAAAAAGAAAAAATACAGCAATTAAAATGAAATTAAAGAAAATGTCAACAAAAACAGACATGTTCACATTATCAAAATTACAATCGTTTTTTTCTTTCCTTTTTGTTTTATTTAATATCTATTAGCACTATTTTTTTATCAGTTTATTATTATGGGTGCAAAACAAAGTAGAGAATTTCAAGACCTTAGTTTGGCTCAATACTATAGTAACCATGCAATGGAAGTTGAAAAGGACTTAAACTTTAAGGATATTCATTTTAAGCAAATTCAATCTTTTCAACAACTGACTTTATGCTCTCGTCGTATCTTTCATCTATCAGAAAACATTGGGCTATTAAAGTCCTTAATTTATATGCAACTGTAAGTTATCGTACCTATTTTGTTATCTAATATTAATTCTAGTCATTTAGATGTTGTAATGAGTTGGTAGAGCTACCACGGGAAATAGGCCATCTAAATAATTTAACCGTGCTAGACCTTAGTAAAAACCAACTAAAAAAGTTACCAGATACAATAGGCTGTTTATTAAAATTAAAAGAACTTAAATTAAACCAAAATCAATTGACGTATTTGCCACGTAGTATAGGCAACTTAAAGAAACTAAACGTTCTAAATTTAAGTAACAACAATATCAAATACATACCAAAAGACCTAGGAAAGCTGATCAATCTAATTAACTTGGATTTGAGTCATAATCCGGTACAAGTAATACCAGCAGAGATTGCTCAGTTACAATTTTTGAGAAAGCTAAAACTTGAAAGCTGTCCACTATGGTCGGTTGAGGATATTAGAGAAATTGAAGACAAAAAAGAGTGGGACCGTGAGCCTTTAAGTTTAAAGGAAATCTGTGCTAGAGCGGTTTATACCGGCAAGGTACAAATTGAGCTAACAAAATTACCCGAAAAACTATATCATTATTTACTAAACGTCGAAAAGTGTACATTTTGCCATGGGCCTTATTTTCAAAGCTATGTGTTAAGAAATAGATGTATTGAAAAAAACGAGCAACAGGTTCCATTAGAATACCGATTATGTACGAATCATTGGAATAATGATAAGGAAAGGTTGTCCTTATTATTTTGTGGTTCTCCAATGGCCATGTCACCACAATCCCATGATACTAGTGGAAGACACAGTTTAAATCAAAGGCCAGCCAATTTAGAGTTACCAACTAGTCAAAGAGGATTAAAAAAATTCCACTTTTCTAGATCCATGAATAGGCTTCAACAACCTTTATTAACGGAGCTTGTTGAAAAACCGCCCAGTTTGCCACTTTTACCTAATTATGCACTGAATTCAGTTGTGGTTCGTTCACTTGCAAGGACTTCCTTTTCCTCAAGAAGATCCCTTTCTATCTATGTACCTTAAAACCCTACTTTTAACTAACTTTTACATCACGTATAATAAACAAATAAATAATTTATTTTTGTATAGAAAATTGGTTTTTTGGTGTTTAATGAAATTTGCTAAAATTTCTAAATCTTAATTTTTTAAAATACGCGCTTGGGATCTGTTTATTAAATGAAATTTAAAGCTTTGAAATTTATTTTCTTTAACTTTTATAAATTTGAATAGTGAATTTTATACGGTATCAGTTAGTATTATTATTAACAATTTAAAAGAGTAGAAACAATCCAATATCTCAAATGGCAGAAGAGGATTTAGAATTGGAAAGATTAAAGAAGGAGTTATTAGGAGACGAAGATGTAAAACCAATAGAGAGTGATGTAAGGAATATACCATACCCGTTTTTAAGTTGACTAATGAAATGAATAGTTAAGCAAGAATTCAAACATATCTCGGAACTCAAAAGAAAATATTGATAGTCAAAAAAGTAATAAATTGATAAAATTTTGATTTGAATCAGTTTGGATTTAACAACAGAATATTAACAATTATCATAGATAATGAAGTAAAATCACCAACCCAACTTCAGTACAATATCGGAGATTATTTGATGATGAAACAAGACCCAAAAGCAAAGGATAGGGAAGAAAAGGTTATAATACAAATCATATCCATGAATAAAAAGTAATAAATTAACATATAAACATCGTTATTGACTTATAATTTAGAGACAACACATTTACTGGGGCAATATTTAAAAAACCAGATGAAGTTAAAATAGATAAGCCCATCGATTACATGAATAATGAAATAATAGCAGTAGCTAGAGCGGAAGTATTTTCTGTTGATCAAGCTCTTAGGCGATGCACAGTGATGCAGCCTAAAGTCCGACATCCTTCTAGTTTTTTTGGCCAAGATGTTTATATTGTTCGTTTTTATTTGGATGAAAAAACAGGTCTATTGACAGATCTTACTGGAGCAGCTAATACCAGTGAGCCAATAAACAAAAAAGTAAATTAAACAAATAATTTATGGTCAAAATTCATTCATTTTTTAGCGTGATAGTACAGCTATCGATATTCAGTTACCAGCTAAAAAAGTAAATTTAGAGCATAACATATCAATGGGAGATAGTAGAAAAGCTAGAAAGGAGGTAGTAAGTTTTATATTAACGTGTTTAATTTCGACTAATTTAATAATAAATAGAACACTAGCTATAGCTTACAAAGGAAAAACAAGGTGAGATAAATATCAACTAACTTTTCGATTATCCTAACCAAAAAATAGTCAACGGTAAATTCCGAGAAAGTCCATAGTTTAACAAACCTTGGAGACCAAAAGAGGTTTACTTCTAAACAATACGAACAGTTTATTCAGGGGTATAGAAATGTCAAAGGTAATATCAGTTCATTTTTAATTATTTATTTCATCTTTTTAGTCGATCCTACTTCTAACGAAGAAACAATTTGGTTTGACTCTCCACCTGTGCTCTTTAAGGATACTAAACCTACCCTTTCATTAGCTTATTTAAAGTTTAGGTCCGATAAAGCAGAGTTGCAGTAAATTTTAATAATATATGTGTCTTATTTTATATATTTTTTTACTTTTCAACATATTTTTATTATTAATTAGCGTTACTACAACAATATTTATTGCAATCTAACTTTAGTTTGATTTTTAAAAGTTCATAAATTTACTGTCTAGAAATAATAATTATACGAGAGTTAAAATTATAATTAGTATAAAAGTACCTTTTCTTATTTCATTACTCTTTCCGTTTTTGATGTAGTAAAAGATTTATAACTATCATTAACAAATATTGAAAAAAATAAAGAATCCATACATCTAAAAGTATTAATTTTTGGTTCTAATAATGTTGTTAATACAATGTTTTTTGTAGTTTATAATATTTTTTAAATATATTTGATAATCTAAATCTCGGGTAGTATAGTGGTGAGTATCCCCGCCTGTCACGCGGGAGACCGGGGTTCAATTCCCCGCTCGAGAGTATTTTTTTTGAATCCGAATACTTTGTTTGATAAGTAAACTAAAAGGAATGTCTATGATAAAATCAAAATTATTTTTGATAATGTAGTTAAAGAAACAAACTAATCAAGGTTTTATGAAGTCATAGTAGATGACTTTACTTATTTAATAGATCTTCAAAAATTGGAAATCTATTTATTAAATCATAAGAAATTTTTACAACTAATATACAAAATAAAGCTTTCGGTGTGGAATTTAATGTATTGGGCTTATTATAGCTATATCAACTCATCGAAGATTTTATGCTTTCTTTCTTATATAAATCAGATGCATATATCTAGAAATAAAACAAAGTATTATGAAATTATTAATAAAGCATATAGGAAATAGATAAATAGTGTTCAAGTCGGAATCAAATAAAATATTGTACCATATAATTATTAAACTTATTAACCTAATTTAAGAACAAAATGCGTTTATTGAGCTTTTGTTAATTTATAGTAATCGTATTAAAATTTATCAACAAATTGATTTCTTTTAAGAAAATGGTATTACTAAGGTATAAAATTGAATTAATAAATCCTTGGATACTAATAAAAGAGATGATTAGAATATACAAAATATTATGAATACTAAGACTGAGTGACTCGGAAGTAAATAACTGAATGTTGTAAAAAATGGCTATATCATGGGTAAATAATGGAACTAAAGGCTATAGAATTAATCTGAAAAGAGTATAATACCCTAATATAAGTCCTCTGTTATTAGAATCATGAGTTAATATTATCATTTATTTTTTTTATTACATAATGACCTATAAAAGTATATATGCTTATCATTACTATTGCTGAAATACCAATTAAAAAACATCTACAAAATATATACCATTATATTAGATCACTTTTATATTTATATCTATAATATTTTTTAGTTTTGATCTTATTAGCTATGATAGGCAATAGACTTGTTATAAAAGACATCAATAATGGAACTATGAAAATGAAATGGGGATGTTTTTTGATTTCATTATTTTTTACATTTTTTAAGCGCTATTTGAGTGGAAAGATTGATAGTGAAATTATTAAACGAAAAATACATCCCCATATTTAATAAAATTATTAAAAAATTAAATAGTAATTTTAGATCTTAAATAAAACATAAAAATACTAATAAAGCCAAATTTAATAAATTTAAATTATTATAATAAATAAGCTATATCAATATTAAAGTTTTATATTTTATATGTTATATTTAAAAAATAATAGGCAAAAATTATCTTGATTATTCACTTGAAATATTAAATTATGATTTAATATGAGGATGGATTTTTTTGTTTAAGAATTTTACTAACAAATTTTCCATTCAAATAGCGCTTAAAAGATGGAAAAAGTGATCAAGTCAAAAAAACATTTCCATATTTTATTTAAAGTCAAAAATAATTATAACTTATTATTTAATAAATTCATGTTTTTTTAATATTAAGTAAATTAAATAATAATCAGTTTTTTTTAAAGATTTTATAAAAATAGCTTTAAATATAACCTTTGGATATTTAGTATTAAATAAATTAAATAAGTTTGTTTTAATATATAAAGATGTATTTTTTTGTCTAATAATTTTGTTAATAACTTTTTTTGCTTAAATAGTGCTTAAAAAATAAAAAATTAATATTATTCAAAATTAATATTAAAAAATTGATCAAAATTTAAAGTTTGATATAATTATTAACTTTGATTTTATTATTTTTTAATAGAAATTTATTAATTAAAGCTACAAGTTTAGTTTTATTATAAAGTTTTGTGAAATATTGGTTTATTAGCTCTGGGATTGATTATAACACAACAATCACTTAAGTTGCTGTGTTCTTAAGTTCAAACACAATCAATTCAGAGTCCCTTATTTTGATCTGCTGCGAGAATTTATAACTTCATATTGCAAAGAATATTATCTTCTCGTTTTGATATCCATACTTGTTGGAGTATAAAAGAGATTATTCAACATGATAACTCGAAGCTTTTTAATTGAATTACTCTTTGATAACGTATCATTAATAAAGCCACTAAGTCTTTCTGACAATATCTTACGTAGATTTTACAGTAGTATCTTCTATTCTATTTGTTTTACATAATTCGTAGCTTATTACGTATTATTTCTATTAAGTTAAGTCTACCTTAGTTACATAAACTAAGACCGTTCGACTCAAGGCAAGTTAATTAAGCAAGAACTGCTTTTAACTCCTATCACTGAGTACCAACTTTCACAGTTTATATAAAAAAATTAAAATCATATTTTTCTAGTTAAAGTGTTTTAAGTTCAAATACCTTTAAAAATAGGATCACAGCTTTTTTTAGGCTTTTTAGCTTTATTATAACATAATTTAATATTAAAAATAATATCAAATAGAAAAAATTATGGTAAATAAATTGTTAAAAGTTTTAATCCTTTTTTTTACTTAAATAAGATAAAAAATTTCATAACAATGCCATTTTTTTAAAATAAATACTATTTTTATAAAATAATTCTTATTTATTTGAAAATTTATTAACTATATCAATTACTATTTTAAAGGTTTTATTACAACTTATTTATATTATAATAATATAGGGATATATTTTTTTGTTTGAGAATTCTATTAATAATTCTTAAACACAAAAATACACCCACATATATTGAATTAATAGATATATAAAATAGTTATTTATAAAAACTTTAATTAACTTTTATTTTTAAAATAAAGTGATTTTTTACAATTTTAGGCAATTTTATGCATAAATTTTAAAAATCAGTTAATTTTTTAAAATGTAGTTTATTATATAAGGATATATTTTTTTGTTTAAGAATTTTACTAACAATCTTCTCACTCAGATAGCACTTAAAAAATGGAAAAAGTGATGAAACTATAAAAAACATCCTTATATATTATAAAATATTTGTTATAATATTAAAAATATAAAAACTATAATAATATTAATATTATGTAAAAATGAAAAAAAGATTTATTACATTTATTATATTTATTATATTTTAAATAATACACTTGGGGATTAAAACTGTGAAAGTTGATACTTAGTGGTCGAAGTTAAAAGCTACTCTTGCTTAATTAACTTGCCTTGAGTCGAAGGGTCTTAGTTTATGTAACTAAGGTAGACTTAACTTAATAGAAATAGTATGTAGTAAGCTACGAATTATGTAAAACAAATACAATGGAAGATACTACTATAAAATCTATATCAGATGTTGTCAGAAAGACTTAGTGACTTTATTAATGATACGTTATCAGGGAGTAATCCAATTAAAAAAGCCTCGAGTTATCATATTGAAGAATCTCTTTTATACTCCAATAAGTATGGATATCAAAACGAGAAGATAATATTCTTTGCAATATGAAGTTATAAATTCTCGCAGCAAATCAAAATAAGGGACTCGGACTTGGTTGTGTTTGAACTTGAGAACACAACAACTTAAATGATCGTTGTGTTATAATCAATCCGAGAGCTAAATAAAGCAATATTTCACAAAATCTTTAACCTTTCAGTAAAATTAACTAATAGTAAAAATTAGCTTATTTAAAATTTAAACCAAGCTTTTAAACTAATCCATTCATCATTAGTTTTGTTTTTTGGCTTTGTAATTATTGTTAAAATAACTTTTAGTTTCATACTAGCAAATCACATCGTTTTTATATAATTAAGTAAAACTAAATTTTATACCTTTCAAAAAAAATGAGATATTGAAATGAATCTAAAGTATTTTTATGATATTATAATATTATAAAAAAAACTGACGAAAAAAAGTATAAATTAATAATACAATCATAAATTAATATATCAAAGCACTATTAAATAAATAGATATCACTGTATTGAAAATCTTTTAATTAAGAGACCATTATTCGTTTATTTGTAGAGCAATTACTACATTATATGTATGCTTAATTCCATATAACGTAATAAAGCATACTATAATTTAACAGTTTAATTATTTTACTTTTGTATATACTGGTTTCAATGTAATATATTCAATATGAAAAGAAAGGAATAGCTTTTTCAAAATAAAGTGCTCAGAGTGAACCTTTAAAATGTATTACTACAAAAATAATAGGTTTGGCAATAAATTGTGTTTTCTCAAACATCTGTTCTTGATGGATTTAGATTTTTATCACTATTGATAGCAAGTTTAAATGAGTTAAATTTGGCATTTTACTTTTTTCTAAAATTATAAAATCATAACCACAAAGTTAAGAAGCATTTGATTGGCCATAACATCAAAATGATTCACTAACTCCAAATAAAGTTAATTAAATCGAAGAATTTTTAAGAAGGGAGGGGAGAGCGGAACCCACAGCAATTAATTTTCATTAAAAAGCGGATATTGGTATTCTACAGTATATATAAAGCTTCTTTAAACATTTTGTTGAATCTAACTTTTTTAATTTATAATTAATTTAACATGAAATTCAATATCTTATTACCAATCGTTTCCTTGATAGTTCAGGTAACTGCTCACAGTAATATGCTTACTCCAGCACCAAGAGGAAATATTCAATGGTGGGGATACTGTTCAAGAGGTAATGGATGCAATGGAGCATGTGATGCACCAAAAGCAGCCTCACCTTTTAATTCCATTTTTAATAAGAAGACCTACGTAAAGCGTGGAGAAACCATCCCAGTTGAATGGCTTAGACAAAATCACCCTGGAGGTTTTGTTAGAATATCGTTTACAACCATGGATAAATCAGATGAGCATAGTTCTTTTGACGAAGGAACGGTAAAATACATTTGTTATGAAACCAACTGCAAAGAAGATCACCATGACCCAATCTTAGGTGAATTAAATGGCCCTGGATTCAAAAAATGTAGTAGTAGCGTAAAAATACCTAATAATTTACCTGACGGTCCAGTCACTTTACAATGGACTTGGTTTGGTGGAGGTGTATTGTTCGCTGATCAAAAAGCTTCCTTTGCTAATTATATTTCATGTTCTGATATGATGGTCAAAGGAGGAGAACCTTTAGTTTCTGAAAAAAGTAAACCAGAATTCCAAGGTGGTGATGCTGCTTACAAAGGAGCTGATAAATGTCGTTATTGGTCAACTAACTCTGTTTTCGGTTGTCCATTAGGTGCGGAAGATAATAATAAGAATGGCTGCGGTTATGGTGATGCTAGATTTGGTGCACCTGCTGAATGGGAAAAAGGTAATGGACAGGCTGTGCCCTCAACTACCTCGGCTCCTACTACAACTACAAATAGTGTCTCATCTTCAGAACCAGCTGCAACCTCAGCACAGACCTCTATTTCTCAAAGCGCTGCCAGCTCTACTGCTACCCCAAATGGACCTAATACTTCCACTCCTAAACCAACGACATCACAAATCTCAACTGGTACTAAAGATACTTCTCATACTGAAGAGCCAAAATATCCTGTAGTACCATCCGACCCTATTGTTACCAAGGAAATCATTGGTCAAGGTCAAGGAAAATTAGTGACTCCTAAAAAGAAATGTAAAAATCATTAAATTTCTAGCCCATTAAAAATAAATAGTAAATATGTTATAGCATTTAACTTTTATAACTCTATAAAATACAGTGAATTAATAGTATAAAAAATTAATTTTTATCATTTTGAAAGATCATATGGGGATGTTTTTTTTGATTTCATCACTTTTTCCATTTTTTAAGCACCATTTGAGTAGAATAATTGTTAATAAAATTCTTACAAAAAAATACATATCCATGTAGAAAATTAAGATTAAAATATTTTTATTAGTAAATACTAGTAAGGCACCTTGGCGGAGTGGTTAACGCGGAGCCCTGCTAAGGCTTTTCCCTTTGGGAGCGCAGGTTCGAATCCTGTGGGTGTCGTCTTTGTTCCCAAGTTCAGGAACTCAAGATTTTAATAAATTCATACTGTCGAAATCTATAAAATAATACTGTGATGCTTTTTTATTTATAAATTGCCCAACTTTCGTGTTACAAAAAGTGGATAAAATAAAAATAGACTAGAGTTCTCATTATTTTTAACATTTTTTACAAATTTGGTACTTTTGAATTATTTTATCATGCAATAAAATTCTAAATGGGGGTGTTCTTTTTTCCATTTTTTAAGTATTATTTTAATGGAGAAATTGTTAGTAAAATTCTTAAACAAAAAAATACATCCTTAAATCTTTATTAATAATTTTAGTATTAAATGTGTATTCCACAATTTTCAACTATATTCTATTACACTTTCTTGAAGCCTCCGTTTGATTACATAGTTCCAGTAAACACTTCTTCAGGTAGATATCTATGAAAAGAAGTAGCGTACAATAAAAACTAATCCAATATAGCTTTGATCTAAACTAAACACCTATAAAATGGATACAGTATTGAAATATAAATAACACTCGCTAAATAGACCAATATGTTTATTTTTAAACTTGGACTTTTTAGGGAGAGTTTAGTTATCTAGGAATAAATTAAGAGAAGAATAAGGCGAATCTTCTTAAAATTGGGTTAAAAATATATTAGCGAAGCCTTGGCTTTCATAACAGGGTATCAAAATATAACCACAATAGTATCATAATGACTTTTAGAAACTTAAGCTAGCTTACTTTAACCGATATCTAAATAAAGTTGACTAAATGGGATACTAACATTTATAATTAGTGACTTTAAATGTATTACTTTATGGTAATAATAATTCTATTTGTAAAAAATCCAATACTATTATAGCTTTAAATTACTTTCAATCTACTGTGTTTTTAATTAATTAAGTAAGTATATTGGAATAAAACTTAGTATATGAGGGTTTTTTTTTTGGCTTCATCATTTTTTCATTTTTAAGCGCTATTTCAGTGGAAAGATTGTTAGCAAAATTCTTAAACAAAAAAATACTTCCACACATTATTTGGAAAAAAAGTAGCCAAGTTAATTCCCCTTTTAGTTGTAATGAATTGATTAAAATGATTTATTTATTTTTAAATTTTGAAGGAGAAAAACTCACAATGGTTTATTATCAGAGATATGTAAACGTATAAAAAACCAAATTATAAGGGTTATCGACAAGAGCGGGGGAAAAGATGAGTAAAATGATAAATTATGTAAACGCTAGGAAATTGCTCAGTTCGGCCTTACCTGCTTTATATTGAATAGGGTGAACTTCATAGATTCAAACTCTATTTTGTACAGCACTACCCAAGTAATTTTAAAATTTTGGATAATGGATCTATATTTTCATTTATTTTGGCCAACAATATTATTTTTATAATTAAGTTAAACACTCTCTTAATAATTATTAATAAAATAGATTTATTTGTTAACATGGTATATAAAAACTTAATAGAAATAAAATTTGTTGATAAAATTTATTAATAAAATTTTCATTTACTCGTATTTTTAAAAATGGTACAAAAAGGGTTAAAAATAAATAAAAGGATACTAAGATTTTATTGATTTTAATGGTAAATCTTCATAACAAAGACATACAATAATATATACCCAGATATATGTTTGAGTAATGAAAAAGGAATAAATGATGATAAATTTCAAATCAAAGTCAGTGAAATGCCTTTGACTTTATGGGTACGTTTCTCCAGTAAAATCTGGAGATGAGACAGGAACTACTGATGTAGGTTTACTTGAATCAATAGCAACTAATACAATAGCTTTCGTTGGTAAACTTGAAGATGATACTGAAACTATTAGGGTCAATGCAGAGAAATATAATAATGTGAACTTCATTTTTGTTTATTTTAATATTTGATACCTCTCGATATTGGACTATTTATATCTTTCATCTTATAGCAATACCTCAAGTGGTATTTTTGAAGTAAATATAAGTTTAGGGAATGTTAAATCTGATTTTATTATTATTTATTATTTATTATTTATTATAACATAAACCGGATTATTTCCAGTATCTGGAATATGCATTCGAACAAAAATATTTTGATATCCTTTTCAAGCTAATGATAAATATAGTATTTCAAAATTTTATTTATTCAATTACTTAATTCGAAAATACTTCATTCGTTCAAATTTTCAAATCATAAACTGTGTTTTTTTGTAGCTTCATATACCAAGTTGTTTGTAAATTAATACATTAATTTAGTATTACTTTTATTTTAAGTTTAATTTTCCAAGGCATTTATTAATTAATATACCCCTTTTGGTTTTATTTTATAATTAATTTATAGATCAAAAAAAGCAGTAATGGACTTGGATCCACAACACTTTTAAGGTTTTTATAAATAAAACAGTATCGTGTAGAAGCAGGTTTAAATTGAGATCACAAATGGAATGTTGAATTTTCAAAACCGAATTCTGGAACTTTTATACAAACTCGCTAATACCATTAAAAGCGTGACTTTTTTCTTAAGCTTTAGGTCATAAAATTGATTCTTATTTGATATGGTAACATTACTCTATCGATATTGAACACGCATGTTTTAAATTTGTTTATTTCCTTATTCTATTATGTTAATGTAATTAACATCATACCTTTACTATCTAAAGAAATAGTTACTGTTTTCATTTACGTAATTAGGGGTACTTACTGAAAATAAAAAACTTGTTGATTTTGAAAGAATATACAATTAAATACAATTAAATACAATTAAACCCAATTAAACCCAATTAAAAATAAAGGTTTCTTATATTTAAAATAATAATAAATGTAATATATCAAATAATTAACGTTTTGAGCCGTATTTATATGATTCAAACATTTAAGGTCTCAAATTTGATGAAATTTGATTTATTCTATGTAACAGATAACCTATATATATTATATATGGTTCAAAGAACTTAATGAAAGTCCTATAGATTAAAGCGATGTTGATATATTTATGTTACTAAGCTATTGATTTATAATAATAAAACACAAAGTCTTATTATAAGATAAGTTTATAAAATTTGTTGATTCAACTATTTCAAGTAAAAGTCGATGATATAAAATATGTGATTTTGAGTGTAATGAAGTAACGAAATTCCTTCTAGAAAGGAAGCCAAGTAAAATGGTTAGTATAATGCTCAAAATAAGGATGACTATAGCCAAATATAAATATACAATGTTATCTGGTCGTTCTTTTTAATTATTTGTATAAGATAAGCTTAGTTTATACATTTATGTTCTATAATGATATAATTTATAAGTATTAGAACTTTCTATCTCAAAAAAAACAAATCTCGCCTTATTCCAATAATAATATATTTTTAGGATTTTTATAATATTTTTTAAGACCTTATAACATTAAATCATTGATTTGAGTACTTGATTTGAGTACTTGATTATCGTTTTTATTAATCAAAATAGACTCAAATAATTAAAGTATCCCTATACATCCAAAAGGGGATATTACTATTATTAAAGAGTATATGAGATTGGTAAGCATGTAAAATAAAATAAGTTACGAACCTCATGTTAACTTATTTATTATTTAAACAAGAGTAAAGCGAAAAAATGGAGCTTAATCTGAATTATTTTCAACTTGTTTATTATTTAACTACCACATTTTTATATACAATATTACAATCTCTTCAGTTTTTTTTACTGCTGCTTTTTACAAAAGTCTTTTCTGGCTACCTTTAGATGAATGTATTGACATTATTAAAATAAATTAAAATGCGAGTAAGATGACAAATTTACATAAAATAGCATAACAGTTTGTTATAATTATAATTATAATTATAATTATAATTTAAGGGTCATATTAAAACTTTATAATCATTTATTTTTTGAGTGCCATATGGTTTATCAAATGATTATAGAACTAAAAAAGGCAAGAGGAAATTTATTAATTTTACTACTTTATCATCTTTTTTGTTAAAAAAGACCTAAATATTCAATATTTACATTTATTTCTGCTTAGTTATGATGGCGTTATTTATTTCAACGCCACTATTTGATATCATAGTAACATTTATATAACATTAGTAAAGAGAATATGAATTTTAGACTCAGATTAAGTATTTGATAAACTATAATAGAATTGCAAGTATTATTGAAAAATTTTAAATGAAACTTTTTAATAAATCCAACAAAACCATTTTATTGATAAGTTTGCAATTTATGAATCAAAACTATTGATTAAAAGCTCCTTGAAGAATTAAATATTAATAAAGCGTATAAAATTTTAATGTGCACAATAAAAAGAAATTAATTAAAATATTGAATAATTTTATTTAATAACAAGACTTATAAACTTTTTGGAATAGGATTATAGTGTAAATATTAATATATGAGAAGTCATAATAATTGAAATACATGAAAAGGATAAAAGTTAATTAAGGGTAAGTATCAATATCAGTAGCTACTACTTTAACTTCAACAACTGGAGTAGGACCTGAATTATCATTTTCAACTGGATGAGCTACCTCAGTTGGTTTAGAATAACCATAAGTTCCGCTAGAGAGAGTAGTAAGAATAATCAAGGAAGTATAAATCAAAAATTTCATTTTTATGAGGATTGTATTTATATTAAAGATAGAAGACTTTATCATTCTTTATATACCTTTCCATTTAGTATGAAAATAAAAACTATAACACTACAACGATTAGATAATAGTAAATGCGAAAAAAAACTCAATATGAAAGTAAGAATAACTTAATAAAATTAAGGTTATAGCTTATAGATAAAGTATTACAACTTCAACATAAAGAAAGCAATTCATATCATACCAAAAAATTTATTAATAGTTGTTTTAAAGCGAAAAGCTTTACAAATTCTTATGTTATAAACTGGTTTCTATTTTATTAATAATTTATTATCGCCTTTTTTTATTAACAATAATTAACTATTAGAAACTTACTTATTTTAATTGTCTATAATCATATTGGAATTACCATACCATAAATGTACGGCATTTTCTTAATTTATCTAAGTAAATTTTTTAGTCACTACAAACATGAGTAAAAAGTGGATGTTTTCAAGCTTACACCAATTTTTATTTTATAATAAATAAAACGAAACTTTACTATACATTGTATTTTACATGATTTTAAACAATTTAGGACTTCAATACGTTTTGTTAACGTATGAAATCTAGAAGTTACTCTAAAAAAAGCAAAGGGCCTTAATTAATATTATATTAACATTATATACTTTTCAGAAAAAATGCGTATGAAATAATATTTATCACCTTAGTAATAGGAGAGTGGAAAAAGCAAGACCACGATGTGTTATGATTGAATTCTTATCAATTGTTAAAATTTAATTAAAAAATAAAACATCATGGCTAAAAAATTAAATGGGGATGTATTTTTTTGTTTAAGAATTTTACTAAATAGTCTTTCCACTCAAATAGCGCTTAAAAAACGAAAAAGCGATGAAGTCAAAAAAACACCCTCATATGATTCTCGGTTCTAAACTTAAAGAAAGATTTAGTTTATGTTTATATTTTTTGTATTTTTTATAAATAGAATAACCTCCATCAGGTATTATAGTAAACGTCACAAACTAATCACTATATTTAAACAAATTGAATTACTTATACATAGGTATGGTAAAATCGAATAGTCTGATGGGGATTATTACATTAACAACATAATATAATACAATATAATATAAAAGTATGATTACAAAGCTATATGGTTAACAATTTCTAACTCTTGAAAAAAATACAAAAGTTTTTATTAAATTTTTTATTTTTATTTATAAATAGAATAAACCTTATCAGACATTATTGCTAGTGTCACAAATTAATCACTTTATTTAATAAATTAAAATAGCTATATAAATGGTATAGTAAAATTGGGTATAACGGGATAATCACTTTAGTGTTTAATAGGGTTTATTCTATTTATAAAATAAAATTAAAAAATTTAATACATTATGATTACCAATCTATATAGTTCCGATTTTGAATCTTTGAAGAAAAATCTAAAGTTTACATTAATTATTTTTATTTTATTTTACAAATGTGGTAACTTCCATCAGACACTATAGTAACCATTACGTTATAACCAATTTTATTAGCCATTTATATAAATATTCTGATTTACTTAAACAGGTTAATTCACTTTGATAAAGTTGGTTTTTATAAGGATTAGGGTGAAGATTATAACAAAGCAACCCTCTCACGATTGATGTCCCTAGGGCAGCATCTCCCTTTTCATCGAAACCCCCGCTATTAATTATATCTCACTTATTTGCATCTTTCATGTATTTTTTTATATTTTACAGTGTGGAATCTTTAGTTTAATCCCTTTATTAAATGTTATTATATTAAATGTTATTTTATTAAATGGGGATGTATTTTTTTGTTCAAGAATTTTACTGATAGTCTTTCCACTCAAATAGCACTTAAAAAATGAAAAAAGTGATGAAATAAAAAAAACACCCCTAAATGGTGCTTTACTAAAGTTGTTTTATTCAATACCGCTTATTCAAAATGATATATGGGGATGTATTTCTTTGTTTAAGGATTTTGCTAACAATTTTTCCACTCAAATAACACTTAAAAAATAGAAAAAATAATGAAACCAAAAAAAACACTCATATATATATATACTTATACATTTAAATTTCACTTTCAATATACTCAAAAATTATCATAAAGATTATCATTTTCAAGGCTTTTTAATTATTTATCTATTTATTATTTTTGGTATTATTTAACATTTATAAATAATATAGAAAAGATTTAAAAAAGAGATAAGATAATATAAATAGCCTAAAGCTGAATCATATAGTAAATATATAGGCTGATTCATTATAAATATTGTATAACACTAAGTTGATATTTCTAAAAAAATAAAGTTATTAATAATATTATTTTATTATAAATTAAAATTTTCAAAGAAAAATAAATAATAAAAAATTCAAAAATAAAGTCAATAAATAAAATACCCGAAAGAACTAACTAACATAAAAAACACATTTAAAATAACTTAAGAATACTCAAATATCTGAAATAAAATCAGATACTTTTTTTATTACCTCGCCCTACTTTTATAGACTTTATCACATAATATTAACCATTTAATATAGACAATGGCAACCAAAATAAAAAATTAGATTATATAGACTGACTTAAAATAGACCTAAGTAGAAGCTCACCTTAGCTCAGTTGGAAGAGCGATGGACTGTAAATTAAATAGCAATCCATCGGTCCCTGGTTCGATCCCGGGAGGTGAGAGTGCCCGATACTTGATATGGGGATGTCCGAATTGGTTTCATTTTTTATTAAAAACCAAAAGCATCCAATAGAGTTTTAAATTATTTTATTATAATTTATATTTTAAGTTGGCGGAATTTTTATTGATAATTTCAATAATTGATTTCTACTATTCAGTAAGCTACTTAGTAAATATTGAAGCTTTTAATTTTTTTGTTATTTTTATAAAATAAGCTGGGGTTGATTTTTTAATTTTTCTATTTTTTGTAGACTTTATAACTTTAATTAGAATTATATCACTTTTTTTGATTTACCAGATATTGAACAATAGTATAGTTTATTGTTGTATTTAATAAAATATGAATACTTTTTAACACCTTGTATTTTTATTATTTTTTTTGTATTTTTATATCTTTGTTTTTTTTATGCTTTTTAAAAATTATATTTATTTATTTTATTAACAGTTAAGTTGTTAATTTTATTATGTTTACAAATAAAAAACCTCAAATTTTAAAACTAATTAATATTTTATGTTTTACTTAATGTTTCAAAATTATTTTTTATTATAAAAGGTTTTTAAAATATTTATCAACTATATTTTTCTATAATGCTCAGCAGAAAAATTTAAATTTAAATTTAAACTATTATTTATTTTATAAAAATTTTTAAATATATGATGTAAAAACTTTTCAAATTTAAAATACTTTTTTTATATCTGGTTATATATCAATTTTTGTAAATTTTTTAAATAAAAGCTTTTTAAATATTAAATTATAATTTAATATTTTAGGTAAATAAACAAAGTAAATTTTATTTATTGTTTTATTATTTTTTAAATATAAAATACCAAATTTTAATACTGATATAGCTTATTTATTATAATGGTTTGAATTTATTAAGTTTAATCTTGTTTTTATTTCTATATTTCATTTAAAGTCTAAAATTATTATACAACCTTTATTATTTAATTTTAATAGTTTCATTAAACATATTTTTTTAAATGTCAATACAAAATTTATGTAATTTATGTTTTTTTTTAATCAAAAGATTTTTTTATCTCTGCTTTATTTTTTATTGCTGTATTTATTTTATCTTCAAATAGCTTTTTTCTAACTGCATATTGTGCATATACATTATATAAATCTGTTTTTTTTTGCTGCATTTTTAAAATTATTTAGTATATAGTATGAAACATTGCTTTATTAGCTCTCGGATTGATTATAACACAACAATCACTTAAGTTATTGTGTTCTCAAGTTCAAACACAATCAATTCAGAGTCCCTTATTTTGATTTGTTGCGAGAATTTCTAACTTCATATTGCAAAGAATAATGTCCTCTCGTTTTGATATCCATACTTGTTGGAGTATAAAAGATATTCTTCAGTATGATAACTCGAAGCTTTTTAACTGAATTACTCTCTGATATCGTACTATTAATAAAGCCACTAAGTCTTTCTGACAACATCTTACGTAGATTTTACAGTAGTATTGTCTATTCTATTTGTTTTACATAGTTCGTAACTTATTACGTATTATTTCTATTCATTTAAGTCTATCTTAGTCACATAAGCTAAGACCGCTCGACTCAAGGCAAGTTAATCAAGCAAGAGCTGCTTTTAACACCTACCACTGAGTACCAACTTTCACAATATATATATTATTTAAAAGATATTTATTATTGTTTTTATTATTATTAAACCTTGATAAAATAGTTGAATCATTAAGTAAATATTATATAATGATTTTAATTTGTTTATTTTTGATTTTTTTATATTTTTAATAATAATGCTACTT
Organism: Batkoa obscura; assembly: GCA_030770535.1. Lineage (NCBI taxonomy): Eukaryota > Fungi > Entomophthoromycota > Entomophthoromycetes > Entomophthorales > Batkoaceae > Batkoa > Batkoa obscura. Next base: position 747,205 of record JASVEC010000013.1, on the reverse strand, counting down.
ATTGGTTTTTATTTCCTATTTCCTTTAAAGCACTAATTTTATACATTGCTTGATTAAGTTTATTATTATTAATAGTAAACTTTAATAGTTGTTATTATTATCATTATAAAATTCCATAAATTCTAGGTTATTATAAATAATTATCAAAATTAATGTAAATGAATTACAATGTTTATATAGTATGTTTTTCCTTATTATATTAAAATTTTTAAAAATTCCATTTTAAAGTTTAGTTATAAGAGCTTGGATTTTGTTTTTATTTTAATAAAAGTAAAGTCAAATAACTATATATTTATATAATGTATATCTATTAAACATTTAATAAAAACAATATAAAACAGAGTTAATTTTTTTAATTATTTAAAAAAATAAAACAATTAAAATAAGTCTTTTAAGTTAAATTTTTTTATTTAATTTTTAATTGACTTCTGAGACCAATTTGGACATCCCCATATCTTTTTTATATGATCCAGTAGAGCTCAATATAAATTATTCGTTTTGAATAAATGATCAGATAAAATAAATTTTATTAACATAAGTCTACTAGTTTAATATTTTTAGCTATTCTAACCAAGATGACGCTTTCAACCTATTATCAACTTAAATTTAGTATAGCCAATCAATCCTTCTTTCAACAGTTGAAAAAAATAGCTAATTCTAAATTTTAAATTCTAAATTCTAAACTTCTATTAACTTTAAGCAAGCTTTCAGGAAAATAAAAAAAGATGAATAACCCCAACCTCTACAATCAAGGGTATGGAAATGAACGATATATGCAAGGATATATGCAAGTACCACCAGGAACGAATAACGTTGCCAACAATCCTAATTTAGGTAATAATGGCGTACCACCAGGTCATTATGGTATGGTCCAAAACAATGAAGCTTATTATTATAATTCTATGCAAGGACAGAACCTTCCTTATATGCATCCGCAATTACAAAATATGCCTATATCGCAAGTGAATCCAATTTCTATGTTAAATCAACATGCACAACAAATGCAAAATAATAACATGTATCAGCATGGGGGTAATATTTCTAATTTAAACCCAAAGAATAAAGTATTAGATATGGAAACTTTATTTTCAGCGGTTAATATGCTATTGGATCCAGCTACTTGTAAATTAGCTGTTCCCCAATTATTAGAATATAGAGAAGATTATGATATTTTAGGTCCAATGGTTTGGTACTCTTTTGGGGCAATGTCGGTCCTAATGCAAGAGATTTTTAAAGCTTATCCTAACTGTTATGGCTCTACATTGGGTAATGAGCAGTCGGTTCATATAGGTCATGTGTTAACGTTGCTTCAGGTGATTGCTACCTGTGAAAGAATTAGACCTTTGTTTGTTACTTGTAAGTGGAGATTTCAATCGGTTTTAGTTTTGAAATTGAATTCAATTTTTTTTTAGCTGCCATCCCTCATTTTTTATTACCCTTTTTAACAATACCGAATAAATTACAACCCATTGAGCATATTCGTACAAGCACCCTTGGCGTGTTTGGGGCTTTAGTTAAGGTAAAGTTGTTTTTATTTATTAAGTGATGTATGTTATTTATAGTTTTATAACTTTTTAACTTAGTGTGATGATTTGAAAATAGTTGAAGTCTTAATTAAAATGGATTTTTTACCTATTGTATTAAAATTAATTGAAACCAAAAGTTATGGAGCGGATTTAACAAAGACGGTAACTATTTATTTTTTATCTGTATTATAATGTTATTTGTGGTTTATATAATTTATATTTTAGATTGGTCTTTTTATCTTAGGGAAATTATTAAATCATAAAACAGTGTTCGATTTAGTACTTAATTCCCAAGAATATTATTATTTTACAATATCAGGATTATTAGCAGCTACTTCGTTTTTAAAAAATGAAAAATCCTTTAGATTATATAAACAATTATTAAAAGTATACATCAAATTATGTGAAAGTGCTTAGTAAGTCTTTATTTTTATATATGGAAGAATAAAGTGCTAATGGTTTTTTTAGTGTTAGAAAATACCTTCAACTTCATTTACCAGAATGTTTAAGAGATAATACGTTTAGTGAATATTATGAGGAAGATGAATCTACAAGAAATCAAGTACAAAATTTACTTCATCTTATTAATAGTGAGAAATAAGAAGAAGAATGAGAATTTTTTTAATTGTTGATGACGCTCAATAAGTTCGTTTAAAGTTTATTATCTACCTTCTTTTCTTTCTCTATTTCCCAATTTTCTTCTTTTTAATATTAATCTACTTTTCTATAATTTAGATTTTTTAAAAGCGTTTACTATTGCACTTTTAATAAAAAGTAATTTTTTATTTTCTTATGTGGAAGAGTTTAATCAACCTTTTATTACACTATAAAGACATTCCAATTATATATTAAAAGGTAACAATAGTAAATAAATTTAAGGTAACAATTTAATGTAAATGTTAAATATGATGTTATTTTTATTGATATGTGTTACTTTATAAATGTATCAAATAAAATAAAATAAAATAAAATAAAATAAAATAAAATAAAAATACAAAACTACGAGATAATAAAGTGAAGCTATTAATTAAATATAATAAAGCAATTGGGTTATCGATTATACTTGTACAACAGATAAGCAAATAATGAAACAAACTTTAAGTCATGTACAGAAAGTATTAAAAAGATATCCTATAAAAATAGTTCAATTGAAATAAACAAGATTTTTTATAAATTATATCATAATATCGAATCAACCATTTTATTAAAAACACAAATTATAGACATTAATAACTAATAATAAAAATTATAAAAAAAAAACATATAAACTAAATTACTCCATCCTAATTTAATCTACTTTTAATAAATAGCTTCAAACTTAATCCGCATCGCCATAATCTTTCATCAAAAACTTATTTTTTAGGTTCTCTTACAATTTGAAATTTATCATGTTCATTTAATACTTTTTGTTGTTTACCATTAATAACTAATAAAATAAAAATTCATTAGTTAAAACCATTCTTTGATAAAATTAATAAATTGAATTTACTTCTTTGATAAAGTTCATAAGAGGTTACCATTACTAAAGGTGTAACAACAATAATTGTTAACCAGCTATATAAATTAAGGGCTTTATTATATTGAAGTGGATAAAGGATTGTAAGATAAATTACGCTTTGCCTTGTTTTCCTAATGAAGTAATACCAAAGTTGGTCATTTTACAATAATAATAATAATAACAATAATTAAAACTAAAAATTAAAAATTAAGTTCATCTTAATCTTTTAAGTTTAACTAATCATCAAAGTTCATTTTAATTGGTTTAACTAAAAATTTAAAAAACTAGATATTTTCAATATTAAAATAACATTAATTATGAATATAATTAATCTTTATTAAAAATCATTTTCCTATAAAACTTTAGCTCTTCAATACTTTCCAAGATATCATCTAAAGCTCTATGATTTAATTTTTTCTTTGGTGTCATAGCAGATTTTTCTGGTAACCATCGATTAGTCAATTCCTTAATAACACTAACATCTAAATAAATAAATAAATTAATTAAAAATTCTATTATGAAAAAAGATTATTCAAAATCTCTATAATTAATTTACCTATGATTCTATAATGCAAAAAGTTAATAATCTTTGGCATATATTTAATTAAGAAAAATTTATCCATATGAACTGAATTTCCTGCTAATAAAGCAACTTTTTCTTTTTTAATATGCTTCTTCAAAAACCCTATAATAACTTCCTCAGCCTCAGTTTCTGTAATAGTAGATTGTAATACTTTCTCTGTTAATCCAGATTCTTTGTGATGTGTGGTACACCATTCGTCCATATTATCTAATAAAGATTTTTCTTGTTTGATGATCAAATTAGGGCCTTGGATAGTTTGAGTTAAATTATCATCTGTTATAATAACACTTATTTCTAATAATTTATCTGTTTCAATATTCAATCCACTCATCTCACAATCAATCCATACTAAAGGGTTAGTGATTTCTGTCATTTTAAAAAAAAAGTCGATTTTTTAGTTTTGTTATGGATTTTTTAAGCAAAAATAAGTTGGCACTTTTTAGTTTAAGTCAAAAATCTTATTTAAATACTATAAATGTAAAAAACATTGTCATTCTACTTTATTTTGCTTATTATCTTTTTTTAGTATATTATTATTCAAAATTTCACATATTTATATTAATAAAAATAATCAACATTCTATACATTAACATTAAATATCTATAATACTTCCTAGTAGCTAAAAGCTTTATTTTAAACCATTCTTTACTAATGTACGGAAAAGCACTAAAAAATCCTCCAACCAATTAAATTAACAAAACTCCAAAAACATTCCCTTTAAACGAATCAAATTATGGGACTAGCTTTAAGCAATTGAATGATTACGTATTTTCTAAGTTGTTAAGTGAAATAAAACCAAGCATTAAGTTGTTTTTTAAGTAAAAATACAAAATGACATTAAAAGAAAGTGAGATCAAGGAGACTAACGTTAAGTCAAAGAAGGACTCTAAAAAAGAAGTTAAAGAAGAAGTAGATGAATTAAGTGAAGAAGATCAAGAATTATTAGATTCTTTAACCAAAATAGTGGAAACTTTAGAAACTGGGAGCGATAGTGAACACGAAGCTAGTTTACAAGAGTTACATAAAATCATCAAAACTAGTACCAGTTCAATGACTTCGGTACCTAAACCATTAAAATTTTTAATTCGATTTTTTGTGCGCTTAGAAGAAGTTTATGAAAATTGGTTAGAAGACGATAGTAATAGAAAGGTTTTATTAGCAGATGTATTATCTATTATTGGGATGTCTTATGGAAAGCAAGACGATAGGATAGCTTTAAAATATCGTTTATTAGGTTCAGAAGAAGATATTATTTCTTGGGGTCATGAATATATTCGTACTTTAGCTTTGGAAATTGGTCAAGACTTGGGGAAAATTAAAGATACATTTACAGACTATGATGAAATTCAAAACCATCATAAAAGATTATATCAATTAACTAAACAAATTGTTCCTTTCTTTTTAAAACATAATGCTGAAGCTGATGCTGTGGATTTATTAATTGAATCGGAATATATTAGAGATATTATTGATTTAGTAGATGAAGAAAATTTTAAAAGAGTTTGTTTATATATGAATAGGTAATATTATATTTTTAAATAATGATTTTTTAAAATTTTTAATTATAATTATTATAGTTGTGCTAGTTATTATCAACCCCATGAAAGAACCGAAGTTTTAAAAACTATTTGTGCTATTTATTTAAAATTCAAAGATTATCCAAATGCAATGATATTTGCTATTAAATTAGATTCTTATGAATTAATGGAAGAAGCGTTTTTAAGTTCAGCCGAGGATAAGTAAATAACAATATAAACTGTGATAATAAGTTAATATTAATATATTTAAATTATAGAGCTGTACAAAAGCAAGTTAGTTATATCTTAGCACGTCAATTTAAAGCCATTGATACTGATGATGAAAGAATGATTAGTATCATTACTAATACCTTATTACATCAAAATTTTGAATATATGGCGGATAAATTAGATTTTAAAGAACCTAAATTACCTAAAGATATTTATAAAGTACATTTAGAAAATCATCGTGGTGGTTATGGTGGCTCTAATTTAGATTCTGCTCAATTCAACTTAGCTTCTTCTTTTGTTAATGGTTTTGTTAATGCTGGGTTTTCCAATGACAAATTAGTAGTTAATCCATCAGAACAAGATGATGATTGGATCCATAGAAATAAAGATGATGGTAAGATTATTTAATATACTATATCATATTATAATAGATAATGTAATTAATTCATTGTTTTTTAGGTAAATTAAGTGCAACTGCTTCTATTGGTTTAATTTTACTTTGGAATACGGATGAAGCTTTTGCTACTATTGATAGATATACTTATTCCGATGATCCTTATATTAAAGTAAGTATTTGATTATAATATTTATTACTAATCATAATATTAATATATCTTTATCATTATTATAAATAGGCAGGTGCTTTCTTAGGTATGGGTATGGCATGTAATCGACTTAGACTTGAATCGGATCCAGCACTTGCTCTTTTAGGTGAGCATGTTAATTCAAATGATTTTTATTTAAGAATGGCTTGTATTATGGGGTAATTTAAATAATAATATTATATAATATCATACTAATATATTGTCGTGTAGTCTTGGTTTAGCTTATACTGGTTCTGATAATGCTGGATTAACTGAATTATTAAGTCCTTTAGTAAATGATCCAAATAGTGATATAACTGTCGCCTCATTAGCTGCCTTATCTTTAGGTTTAAATAATGTTGGACAATGTCATAATGATGATGTTACTGGACCTATTTTACAAACTTTAATGGAAAGACCAGCCGAAGATTTAGATTCTCCATTTTGTCGTTTTATGGGACTTGGATTAGCCTTAGCTTTCTTAGGCAAACCCGAGAAAATTGAATCCATTTGTGAAACCATTCGTGCAATTTCTCATCCAGTGGGCAACGCTTTCCTTAATTTACTTAATGCTTGTGCTTATGCAGGTAGGTTAATTATTTTGATATTTGTATACTATTTGATATTAATATAATATTATAGGTACTGGTGATGTAGATATTATTCAAAGTTTATTAAATGAATGCAATGAACATATTGATCCCAAAAAAGATAGCGATCTTCATCAAGTATTTGCTGTATTGGGTATGGCTTTAGTAGCTTTGGGTGAAGATATTGGTTCTGAAATGGTATTAAGAATCTTTGGTCATTTGGTAATTATTATTGTATTAACATAATAAATAACTTACTTATATATTTATAATAGATGCATTATGGAGAACCAGTAATTCGTCGTACTGTACCATTAGCCCTTGGACTTTTATGTGCTTCTAATCCAAAGCTTAATGTTTTAGATAATTTAAGTAAATATTCTCATGACAATGATTTGGATGTTGCTCTCAATGCTATCTTTGCTATGGGATTAGTAGGTGCAGGTACCAATAATGCTCGTATTGCTCAAATGTTACGTCAATTAGCTGTCTATTATGCTAAAGAAAATAATTGCCTATTTATGGTTCGTATTGCTCAGGTAAGTTTTGTTAACTATTAGTATTATAGAAGAGATGTTTAACTTTTGATTTTAATATATAGGGCTTAGTTTATATGGGTAAAGGAACGATGAGTCTTCATCCATTCCATACGGATCGTAATATTTTATCCTCTAATGCCTTAACTGGTTTATTGGCCTGTTTACTTGCTTTCACCGATTCCAAAAATTTAATATTAGATCAAGCAAAACATTTCTTATATTATCTAGTGACTGCCATGTACCCAAGATTTTTGATTACAGTTGATGAAGAAGGGGAACATATTGAAACTACAGTAAGAGTTGGTCAAGCAGTTGATACCGTCGGTCAAGCAGGTAATCCAAAAACTATAACTGGATTTCAAACACATGAAACACCAGTTTTATTATCATATGGTGAAAGAGCTGAATTGGCTACAGATGAGTATATTCCAGTTAAGAGTATACTTGAAGGTGTCGTTATTTTGAAGAAAAATCCAAATTTCATACCTGAAGTTAAAGCGGAGAAATAAAAGAGGATTGATATGATTGATGAAGTAAGGGATTATAAATTTAATTTTTAAAGAAATTAAAATAAATGAAAAATTGAGAAAGCTTGTTGTTTTTAATATAGTTTTTTTTGAATAAATGATCATTTATTAATCATATTAATAACAGTATTTTAAAAATTTTGATTTTAAATAAATCAAATTTTAATCATATCTACAAAGGTGATTATAAAAAGTATTCATGTTTATTGTAAACTTTAAAAATAATTAAGAAATAAATAGCAAAACAAAATGCTCTAATATACTATTTTAACAATTTCATTTTTTAGCTAAATAAAAGATCCTAGGGGTATAGTGTTGCCTTTGTGAAACATTCTCACTGAACTATTTTACATTTGAACTATAAAATAGTTTGCTGTTGCAATCGATAATGTTTACTATTTTTAAGTAATAAATCAAAAATTTGTATTAAATAGTTTCAATTTTAGTTTCAATAAATAGTATTAAATAAAGTTGTTATATGAAAAAGAATTGAACTTTTAATTATAAAGTTAGATTTAGCATTATAACCTCTAACATTTTACTTTATTTTACTTTAGAACTTTAAAAGAGATATATGTATATTTTTTAATTCTGGAGTATAAACTCTCAAAGTGTCTTGTCAAACAGGTTATAGTTAGATGACTTTTGTTATTTTTAATTTGCGCTTAACTTTTTTTAATGAATTTAATGGCTTTAAAGCTTGATATAGGCATCAGATTCATATTAAAAAAAGCTAAGCGCAAATTAAAAATAACAAAAGTCATCTAACTGTGCAATTTACTCTACTGTAAGGAAATCTTTTTAAAAATCAAGGTCCTTGTTTAAACGGATCACATGCAATAATTAGTAAAAATTTAAAGTAAAATATTGTAAAAAGTTTAAAAATAAACATAATTTTCATATGTTTATCTTTTACAGTTCTTAAACATTACATCCTAAATTACAAACTTTAATCATAAATTAATATTTTACTATCAATATTATAATAGAACCTCTAGCACTTTTAAGCTATTGAATTTCAATATTATCTTTTCTATTTTTAAATCTAATTTAAAAATCAAACCTTTGATTTTTGGATTAAACATGGCCAATAATAAGTAAACTTTTCAAATATAAGATATCAGTTTACTTTAATTAGTTAGATTACTAATGAATATATTATATTCGATTATTTGATTTTGATTTTCATATAGTATAATAGATAACGTTGGAAGTTTAACATATGAAAGGCAGAATGCTCAAATTTTTTGAAAACGTTTTCTAAGTGTAGTGATTATTTATATATAAAGTAAAGAACTTTAATTTATTAAAAATCAGTAACAATGTTTATAGATTGTTTTATAAATAGTAAATTATATTGAAATATATGATAACGTTAATATACCGAACATCAGTCGAACTAAGATTTATTTATAGAATTTTATTTTTTATTCAAAAATTAAATTAAGCTTATCTATTGTAACAATAAACTAATAAGTTGAGATAAGCAAAAGTATACTTTTATTCAAGCTATTGGATAAATTTTAATTGCGGTCTAATTTTTTCTTTATTCTTTATTAATAAATTTCAGTTAAATAAAATTCAAAGTTATTTTTAATATTTATTCTAACAAATTTAATCCTATTTTTAAATAGTTATTCTATTGGTGATAACTCAATACGTTTTGTTTTTTTTTAATTTTCTCTGATCTTTATAGATTGAAGTGGTTTTTAATTGGTTCTGTTTTATAATCCACCAACAAAAGATTGATAAGAAGGCAATGACGTCGACTTAGTTTCAGGGGAGAAAAGGAGATTTTAGAATTCCATGTGTGAATGTTAAAACACTATAAATAGCAATTCAAACAAATCATAATCCACATTCAATTTTCATTCACTTGTACTAGTTTAGAACTTCTAAAATCAATAGTATAAATACCACTGCATTTTCCATTTTAAAATCTTTTTTCTTACAAAACTAAAACTAACTAAATGTGTGGAATTTTTGCTTACATCAATTACCTTGTTGAAAAGGATCGCCGTTTTATCCTTGATACTTTATTAAAAGGTTTATCTCGTTTAGAATACAGAGGTTATGATTCCGCAGGTAACTTAAACTTTATTATACCCGTTAATTTATTTATTTAATATAAAATAATAGGTGTTGCTATTGACGGAGACAATGAAAATGAAGTATTGATCTTTAAAGAAGTTGGTAAAGTAGCTGCTCTTCGTAAAATCATTGATTCTCAAACTGAAGTTAACTTTGGCTCTACTTTTTCAAGCCACACTTCAATGGCTCATACACGTTGGGCTACCCATGGTGCTCCATCAGCTAGAAATTCCCATCCTCATCGTTCAGATACCAAATGTGAATTTACTGTTGTACACAATGGTATCATTACCAATTATAAAGAAATCAAGACCCTTTTAGAATCTAAAGGTTTTGTTTTTGAAACTGATACTGATACTGAAGCTGTAGCTAAACTTTGTAAATATATTTATGATAATCAAAAGGATAAGAGTATCTCTTTCACTGACCTTGTAAAGGCTGTTGTTAAAGAATTAGAAGGTGCTTTTGCTTTTATCTTTAAATCTGTTCATTATCCAAACCAAGTTATTGCTACTCGTCGTGGTTCCCCACTTCTTATTGGTGTTAAGACCGAAAAGAAACTTAAGGTTGATTTTGTTGATGTTCAAATTGGCCCCTCTTCCATTGATAATGAACAAAGTAAGTTTTATTAGTAGTTTTCGTTTACATAAAATTAAAATTAAAATAGAAGAGACTGCTTTACTCACCCCAGCTCCAGGTGTAAATATTAATCGTAGCCAATCTCGTGCTTTCCTTTCTGAAGATGGCTTACCACAACCCGTTGAATTTTTCTGCGCTTCTGATCCATCTGCTATTGTTGAACACACCAAGAGAGTACTTTACCTTGAAGATGATGATATTGGTCACATTGAAAATGGCGAACTTCATATCCATCGTTTACGTCGTGATGAAAATAATCCAGGTACTCGTATTATTCAAACTTTAGAGATTGAACTTGCTGCCATTATGAAGGGCAACTTTGATCACTTTATGCAAAAAGAAATTTACGAACAACCAGAATCTGTTGTTAACACTATGCGTGGTAGAGTTAACTTTAATGAACATCAAGTTATCTTAGGTGGTCTTAAAGATCATCTTGCTACATTAAGACGTTGTCGTCGTATGGTATTTATTGCTTGTGGTACTAGTTATCATTCTTGTATTGCTACTCGTGCTGTCTTTGAAGAACTTACTGAAATTCCAATCAGCTGTGAATTAGCTTCTGATTTCTTAGATCGTAAAACACCTATCTTCCGTGATGATGTTTGTGTCTTTGTTTCCCAATCTGGTGAAACTGCTGATACCATTTTAGCTATGCGTTATTGTATCGAACGTGGTGCTTTATGTGTTGGTATTACTAACACTGTTGGAAGTTCTATTTCACGTGAATCCCATTGTGGTGTTCATATCAATGCTGGACCAGAAATTGGGGTTGCTTCTACTAAAGCTTATACCTCCCAATTTTTAGCTCTCTTAATGATGGCTATCCAACTCAGTGAAGATCGTCTCAGTATGTCTGAACGTCGTAATCAAATTATTGACGATCTTAAACGCCTTCCAACTTTAATTCAACAAGTATTAGAAACCGATAAAACTTTACAACAATTAGTCAAAGATACTCTACTCCATGAAAAGAGTTTACTTATTATGGGTCGTGGTCATCAACATGCTACTTGTTTAGAAGGTGCTCTTAAGATCAAAGAAGTATCTTATATGCATTCTGAAGGTATCCTTGCTGGTGAACTTAAACATGGTCCATTGGCTCTTATTGATGAAAATATGCCAGTTATGTTGGTTATGACTAAAGATTCCCTCTATCCTAAAGTTGAATCTGCTCTTCAACAAGTTTCAGCCAGAAAAGGTAAACCAATTATTATATGTAATGATGGTGATACTTCCATTTCATCCAACTTTAATACCATTCGTGTACCACAAACAGTCGATTGTTTACAAGGCATCCTTACCATTATCCCCTTACAGTTGATCTCTTATCACTTAGCTGTTATGCGTGGAGTTGATGTAGATTTCCCACGTAACTTGGCTAAATCCGTTACTGTAGAGTAATTTTGTGTTTAATTTATCCTTATTTTATTACTTTTGAGATTAAATTTATAAACTATTTTAAATAAATGAACTTTTAATAGTTAATTGTTATCTGTATTTTATTATAATTATAAAAATGTCTTTTTCATTATATCATTTTGTTCACACTAGCAACACAATTATAAAAGCTATTATGATATTGTTGTCTGGAACACATACCCATAGACCACTTCTATATTAATTTAAATGTGAATTTTCTTATATAGTTTGATAGTTTCATTAGATATCTGCTAGCTTATGGCTAAGACTTTACTAACTATATCACAAGATTTAATTTATGAAACTATCAAATTATGTAAGAAAGTTCATGTTTAAATTAATTTCAGTGTCTTGATAATTTTCCATGAAATAAGATTTTAATTTCCAACAAGAAAGATTTAAAAAAAGATCATATGGGATGTATTTTTGTGTTTAAGAATTTTACTAACAATCTTTCCACTCAAATAGCGCTTAAAAAATGGAAAAAATAATGAAGCCAAAAAAAACACCCCCATATAGGAAAAAACTTCTAGTTTCAATTGTTTGTCCATTTTTATGCAGCGTAATTTAATTTTCTCATAAGTGTTGAGATAAAAAAAGACGTTTGCATACAAAATAAGCTATTGATATTTTATTGCACATTTTTACAATAAAGTCATAATCAGACAAATGATGGGACACTATAATATTATATATAAGTGATTCTAGAATTCTAACATAGTTTTTAAGGTTTTACTCCTCACTAAACTATTCATTGGTTTTTAGAGGATTCAATCCAATCATAAATTTATTAGGTTAGACTACATGATAAAGTGTTAAAGCTAAAATCAATGATGAGGTTAACTAAATGGTATTAAATTTAATAATATTTCAAATCAAATTAAATCATACAAATCAAATACAAATAAAAAATTAGCTGATTTTTAATAACAATTATAAAAAATTAAATACTACTTGTGTCCGAAGATCTTGAAGAAAGCATAGAAATAGATTGGGCACCAAAACTCAATTCTAATCTTTCACGAGTATAAAAATACTCACTACCAATTTCTTCAGTATCTTCATCCAGATCACTAGGATCCCCACCAATTAAAGCATAGATTTCTCTTAAGCTAGGGAAATGTGCCATTTTTTTTGGTCGAAAATCATAAATCATTCGACCTTCCGGATCAATAACAAAGGTACCACCAAGCTGACGTAAATCACCAGTAAGGTTATTAGGGACCCCTTTCAATTTTAAACGTAACATTATTTTCATAAAGTATTTGGACATCATACAAGACATTTGATATAACCTAGTGATCCTTGTTAATCCAGCAGCTTTATAAACTTTTCTTTCTGGATCTAAATAAATATCCCACCGCCAATATCCTAAAGATAAAAAAGAGTGTAAATCCACATCTTCAAATGCTATAGCTATCAGACGCACATTGTGTTTCTCAAATAAAGGTTGCATATCTGACATCATTTTAGCTTCTTGTTTACATAAACAGCAACCTAATCTTGATAATACTTTAATAATTACTGTTTGTCCTTTCCATATGTCGCTCATTAGTACATCTTCTCCGTGTATCGTTTTTATTTTTAAGCCCTCAAATAGGTTTCTTTTGGTTACTTTCGTTTTAAATTTGTAATACGATGCTATCTCTCTTATTGATCGCGAACAGTCAAGGACCTCATAGTTAGTTAATATTGGTGTGCTTGGATAGCTGTAGCATAGGCAATGGGTGCTTCCGGACATTAGTTAGTATATTAGATAGATTAAATAGGATAATTTTTTTGAAAGAAGAAAGATATTAAAGGGTTGTTTAAATAGGATTAAATTATGGTGAATATTAATTAGTAAAGGTATGAAATATTGGGATTCCAGTCTAAAAATTTGCTGTAAATTAGTAAATTTTAACTTCTTAATTTGGATGAAATTACATTTTGCACGAAATTCTTATTCATAAAAATAGTAATAGTTTAAATTTTAGATTAAATTTTCATATAAATGTTATTTTTTTCCACTTATTTATTTATCATTAATATTACTTACGGTGTTGACCTTGATCTATTTATAGTGAATTTTTAAAGGTACAGTTTTAGCTTAAGTGTTAGCATTTTAACTAGTTAAAATGTAATTATAATACAGTTATTAATTAATTTAAAGGCTCATCAAATACATTAATACAACGTCTTAATAGTCAGAATGCTCTTATTTCTATGCCACTTTTATAAAATAGAGATATAGTCTAAGAATATTTATAGTTTTATCAAATGTGATCTATTAAAAGAATTCATACAATTAAATCAGCATTGAAGGTTTTATATTAATTTGTATAATTATGGAACATCATACTATATTAAAACAAATGGCTTTTTTAATATATTTGACAAAAACGATATTACATTTTTATTGTACAATTTGCTCATTTGAACAAGTAAATCTTCGACTTTGAAAAGCCTTTTTTGAAAGTCAACTCCTTTTAAAAACTCCTAACTCATTTAAAATTTTCCGCCCCCTTTATTCATATTTATCTAATAAAACACTTCCTTTTGTCTTTGGTTTTATAACTTTAAATGCTAATGATTATTATTTATTAAAAAAAGTTAAACAATTAAACTTTAAAGTTATCAATTTTTATTATCCTTTCAAGATTTGGTTATATAGCCTTTTCTCTCTTTTTACTATTGTTAAATTTAAACTTATGTCAATATGATGTTTCAATGCAATTCAGTAGATGAATTACTAATCTATCGACTTGCCTAATACTCTACCACCCTCACCTCTGCATTTTTATAAGTACTAAAAGATATTACCCAGATGTAGTAAGCTTCCCCTTTTTTAGGTTTTACTAAACTATTTTCAAGATTTGCTCATTAACTTATATTAACAAAAACTCTCATGATTTACATAGGATTCGGGATTATAAACAATGGGTTTACAGCTTCTAGTTTAACCCACTGGAGCTATAGCTCCCCCTTCAATCCCAACTTCTTCACCGCCCAGTAGGAAACCCTCTAAAGATCAGAAGTGACTTGTACCTCACTTTGTATTTTAACATCTACTAAAAGTAAAAACCAATTAGACTCAGTTCCTTCTCTCTCACGAAGGCTCCGTTGATGGTTTATCTCTTAAATCGGATGACCCAAGTATTAAGTTTTTTAGTGTATATAGTAGAGCACTTGGGGTGTAAGCCTTTCAACAAGAAAAAAGAGACCTTTTGTTTGGTTGCTTTAAATGAATTTTACACTGTAAGCATTTATGGTTTGGTAAGTTCCTTAAATAACTTATATTATAATTATAGCTGTTAAAGTTCAATTGTAAAGCAACTAGTATTCGCTTTTTAGAATAAATAATTTTAAAATATTGGTTTTTGTAGCTCAATTCTCAATTTTTTATTTTAGAGTGAGCATTTAGACATTGTACAATTAAAATTCAACAGCTGTATATCCGGAATAGAAAACAAAATAAAAAATAAATAAAATTGGGATATTCAAATGTATTAAAATTGCTTCAATAAATTAACATACTAAGTTATCACACTAAACCTCAATGATTTCAATATCCTAAAAACACCATATTTAAGTATCATAAAAGTAATTTATTTTAATTTTATATTATAAAGATGAACTTTAATACCAATTTTATCCCATCCTTTATCGATTTTTTTGCTAACTTGATGTCAGTTATTTTTATTTTATATTGCTTTCTATTATTCTCTACCATCGCCTATAATAATAAAAAGATATATTATTTGATCACTCGTAGATTATCGCTTTATATATTGATAAGGGATTTTATATTTTGCCTTAGTACCAAGCTATAGTTCACTGTAGTTATGTTATTTATATCAATGGTTCAACACATTTGGTATCTCAAGCTCATTATAATATTCAACAACAATAGCAATGGTCTATTTCTTAAATATAAAGCGTTAATATGGGGATATATTTTTTTGTTTAAGAAATTTACTAACAATCTTTCCACTCAAATAGCGCTTAAAAAATGGAAAAAATAATGAAGCCAAAAAAAACACCCCATATAGAATTACGAAAATATTAAAGTGTCCTTTATTTATAGTTACATGATTGGTATTTCGACAACAAGTCTATTACTTTTAATGGCTAATAAAGTCGACACTGGTGATAACTGTGAGTATAAAGCGAGCAATACTGTTATATGTTGGGTTTTGTTTTGTGACTAATTAGGAGGATTTATTTCAATAGCTATTATATCAATTGTATATATAGTCGTGGCTTATCACGTAATAGAAAAAAAAGAAAATTACTAAAATTGATCTCATGGTTTTAACAATGGAGGATCTGTACTAAGCTATTATGTTCTTTCCGGATTAATTTTATATCCTTCAGTCCCTCTTCTTACCTATTATGTGGTTGTTTTTCACTCCATTAGTCTATTTTTTAACATTCCAATCAGTCTTGATATGTAAAAGGCTTTACCCATTGTATCTATTTTTTTCTGTTAAAACACAAGAGTTTATTAATTCTATTTTATACTTTACCAATACTACTTTATTAGAAGAGATAAATGGTATTGCTGATAAAATTTACACCAATCACTGCAAATCAATAAACTTTTTATATTGTATTAACTATATCTAATGATAATTTTTTTAAATAAGTTTTACTCATTTCATGGTTTCTCTCCCTCTTTAGAATTGTAAGCCTTTGACAACAATCAATTTCAAAGATACTTTTTCTCATTGATTTTTCAAAAATTATAACGTAAAAATATTTGATTCAAGGTACAAACTTTTGTTACCATGGTGTAAACGACTCATTCAGAGATGAGCTGACCATGATTCCACAATAGTTGTACTCAGTTTCCAATACTATGGAGTTTGACCACGTGTTTATATTTTCAAATTTCTGCCTTCTCTATTTTATCTTAAGGCTTTTCTAAGCTCAGGGAGCTGCAATTTTAATATCCATCGGCTTAAACTAGGCTTCTACTTCTTCTGATGTTATTTTAAATAAAGCAATGCAAGACTTTACTATGAAAATCAAAAAAGAAAAAAGAAAAAAGATAATGACAAAATGTTTATTTCCCGATTGCTTGAAATTGATATAAATCACAGGTTTTTTACTTGTTTTGTCACTATGACTTTATAGCACTTATACTTACTGTTCGTCTGCTCCAGTCTACATAACCGAAACTATAATTTAAGAGACACTTTTTATCCTTAAAATCATAGTTTCTTGATTTTAGATAAATTCTGCTTTTTATTTTAAAGAGATTTATCATTCACATACAAGTTAACATCCCCTAAAGAGCCAAAACAACCTTTCATACTTTTTTATATAGTATGATCAATTGCGTGGTTCAATGATCTACTTGGACAGTTATTGACTACTAGCAAAAAAACATATGAAACTATAGGGGTGGTGGTTTAATTATACTCTTTATTTTCAATAATTTATAATCACTTATAGATCATTTGGGGTTTCGGTCCATTTGAGAGTTTAAAAAAAATATTAGGTACCAATATAACTCATACGCAAAAAACTATAAAATATGTTTAATATAAAAGATAGACAAGAGTATATTAGAGAATAAAAATGTAGATAATCAACCCTTATTTACCGATCCAACGCGTTTAAGAAAAAGAGACAGAATAGCTCCAATTGAGAAAAATACAATAAAAGTATAGAGAACGGCTTTAAAAGCATCTGTATGATAGCTTCTAATAATGTTTTCTAATTCAGGGCTTAAAGTAGAAATATAAGAAGTATTATTCATCAAAGCATTGATGTCTATTTCTGAAGAATATTTTGACAATAATCTAAGTAAGACATTTTGATAAATAGCACCTGAAATAATCACCCCAATAATTCCACCAAAATGAAAAAAGAATCGAATCATTGAACCAACTCCTTGAGATTCGATTTCATTTAGTCCCATCTGAGATATGACATTACTCATCTTTAAATTACCGCCAATACTTAAACCTACTAATGCTAATGAGGAAAACAATTTAACTTTAGTAACTCCAAGACTCATAAAATAACTTAATAAAATAGCACCCAAAATACCAACCAAAGTACTTAATGTTAAAATTGGTCGATTTACATTGGTTTTCTTTGTAATTGGGTCAATAATAAAGAAAGCTACTATAATACCAGCAACCATAGGTACTACACCAACAACTGAACCTTGTGAAGAAGTAGATTGAAGTACTTGATAATAATATAAAAAATAAATGATCGATACAAAAAATACCGCTCCACTAAAAAAGACAATTGCGCAACAGAGGATACCATTTTGTGATAAAAAGGGGGATTTTAATATTGGGTCTTTTGATAGTTTCAATTGTGTAAAAACAAAACCAAAAAGTAATAAGATACTTAATATTAAAGTTAAAATAACAGCAATTGAATTCCAAGGATAGACTTGATTAGCCCAGTTTAAAGACAAAGCTAACAATATTATAAACGAAAAGAGAGTTACTGTTCCCAAATAATCAAATTCTGAGACCTTAATATCTGAATCAATTTTAAATTCGTTTGGTAAAAGGAAGGCAAGGATAATGAACGCTACACTAATAAGTGGAATGATTATATAAAAACACCATCTCCAAGTCAAATCTTCTAGGAAAATATTATTTAAAAAAGACCCCAATATAGAAACAAGCGTAAATATCCCAACAGCTATTTTGATATAAATCTTAAGCTTATCTTTTGATACGATTTCTCTAATTATTAAAATACATATAATTAATAATCCCCCTGCACCAAATCCTATAATGACTCTGGCAACAATCAACATAGTAAGGTTAACTGATAGTCCAGCTATGATAAGACCAATTAAAAAGACTACAAGTGAACATAAAATGGTGATTTTAGGACTATATTTAAAACATAACCTAATCGTTTGTTTTTCAATAATAAAAGCAGCTGATAAATAAGCAATGCTAAATACACTTAACTTTGAAAGTTCATTAAATTCGGATGCTATTGGTATAAGTAATGTGATAATTAAGGTTTGATCAAAAGCTGCGGATGCAATGATAAGAAACAACGCAAATAGAATAACTATAAGTCGAAACTTATTTAACTCCATCGTTGGCTTTTTGATTTCTAAATCGGTAGTACTACCAGCAACTGATGGCTGAGTTTCAATATTACTTTCTAATCGAAGTTCGTTTGACATTTTTAGTTTTTTAATGAATGTTCATTTTGTATGATGTATTTATACAATCTCCACTAATACCAATGACAATTGTCCTTTAGTTTGCCCTTTAATCATTGACGGGTTTATATTGATAGCATTGGTTTAACAAATTGAAATTCAACTAAATTTAGTAATAATTGACATTCTATTTAACTTGTTTTGAATTATTAGTTTTTTTTTATAACTATTTTAATTAACTTGCATTAATTCCCTTTAATGAATTTGCCGCCTTTCGATTGTTGTGATAGAATGGATATTCATAAATGACTTTGTTTTTTTTGATGGAGGATTGCTAAAGAGTATATAGAACTGCAATATTGATAAATTTCTATTTTAAGTAAACTTTGTTTTTAAACATTAAAAAAATTAGATATTGTAGCCAATAAGTTTTGTTTTTTTAAACAAAAACTTTACACAATTCAAAGATTAGAACTAATATCAGTTGATGAGGTAACTAAACATAATTTAAATATTTTCAAATTGAATCAAATCACAAAAATCAAGCCAAATAGAAAATTAACTAATTTTAATATACATTTATAAAGAAATCAAACACTACTTATATTTGAGGATCTTGAAGAAAACATGGAAATAGATCGGGTGCTAGAAGTTGACTCCAATCTCTCTCTTGTATAGATGTATTCTTGACCAATACCATCATTATCTTCATTCAACTCATTAGGATCCCCTCCAATTAAAGCATAGATTTCTCTTAAGCTAGGGAAATGTGCCATTTTTTTTGGTCGAAAATCATATATCAATTTACCATCTGGATCAATAACAAAAGTAGCACCAAGCTGACGTAAATCCCCTGTAAGATTATTAGAGATCCCTTTTAGCTTTAAATTTAATAACAATTTCATAAAATGTTTGGATAACAAACAAGATAATTGATGTAACCTTGAAACTTTTTTTAATCCAGCAGCTTTGTAAACTATTTTTTCTGGATCTAAATAAATATCCCACCGCCAATATCCTAAAGATAAAAAAGAGTGTAAATCCACATCTTCAAATGCTATAGCTATCATACGTACATCATGCTCTTCAAAAAAAGGTTGCATATCTGACATCATTTTAGCTTCTTGTTTACATAAACAGCAACCTAATCTTGATAATACTTTGACGATCACTGTTTGTCCTTTCCATAATTCATTCATCATTACTTCTTCTCCGTTAATTGTTTTTATTTTTAAACCTTCAAATAAGTTCCTTTGGCTTAATTTTGTTTGATATTTATAATACGATGCTTCCTTCCTTGTTGATCGTGAAGTGTTAAACGTCTCATAATTACTTAAAATTGACGGGCTCGAGTAGCTGTAAAATAAACAATTAGCGCTTGGAAACATTGCTTGGTAAATTAAGTAGATTAGTTAAAATAATTTTAAAGAGAAAAGTACTAAAGGATTGGTTTAAATATGATTTTTTATTCTGATAAAGTTTAATTAAAAGGTGTAAAATGCTAAGATTCCAGTCTAAAAGTAGGCATTTATTCACCAAACTTAAAGTCTTAATTTAGATCAAAGTACAGTCTTATTTAGGAACCTTTTTAATACAGCTATTAAAATTTGAATATAAAATGTCTACTAGATTTAATTTAAACATAAGTTGGGCATTTTCATTCTGTGTTTTCTCAATATAGACCTCGAAAAGTTGGTATAAAAAGTTATCGAATACAAATACAAATTCCCGATTTATGTTTCAATTTAACTTGGTAAAAAATTGTACATTGGAATTTTAACAGCTGTAAATCAACACTGAGAGTTTTAAGCCTAGTATAGTTTCAAAGCATCATATGAGGATGTATTTTTTTGTTTAACAATTTTACTAACAATCTTTCCGCTCAACTAGTGCTTAAAAGATGGAAGTAATGAAGCCAAAAAAAAACCACCATATTATATTTATTTTAAAAGCTATATAGCTTTTTTTAAATGTTTTATAAAAATAACATCATATTGTTATTATTTAGTCATTTATACAAAAAAGTAAATTCAAAACTCTAAAAGCCTTTGTGAGCTAACTCCTCTCTATGGTAACCCTCAAATATTTTAAAGTTTTCACTCTCCTCAATAAATGCTTATAAACAAAATGAGGATGTTTTTTTTGGTTTCATTATTTTTTCCATTTTTTAAGCGTTATTTGAGCGGAAAAATTGTTAGTAAAATTCTTAAAAAAATACATCCCCAAATGTTATTTTTAATTTCTATTTAAGTAAACTTAAATGCTATTAGTTCTATGTCTTTAAAAAATACCATCAATTTTTTAGATTACATTTTATAAGCACTTACAGCGGATACACTAATGGCTCAAATGCTTTGTAAAAATTTATAAGAGATTGGAACCATAACTGTATCCACTATATGACTTGGTACATATCATTGAAAAAAGCTTAAACGGAGACTTTTTATACGTACCTATGCTTTTAATATAAACAGTGAATTTATTTCAAAAATAAGGATTCCAAATCCCCAAAAAGACGATTTGAATATAGTATCTGGTGGTAAGGATATAAAACTAGCCCACCGCTCTTCTAATATGAGTCTACCATATAAAGTTGAGGCATATTTTATTCTAGTTTATTAATGCCTTCTATCAGAAAAATAGTATATGTATATGGTGACCAAGATAAAAGATTTAAAGTTTAAATAATAAAAGGTTTTATTTAAAACCTATGCAATTATAGGGGTAAACAATGTATGTCTATAGCTTTTAAATGTTAAGTAATAAAAGTACAGCTGTTGTTACTGCTTTGCGGCTTTTTTAGTAATGATTATTATAATAAAAAATTCGTATAGCCAATTTTCTTAAAGGTTGATGCTTATAATTTTGCTAATTTAGCATAATTTTCTTAAATAAGCAGGTGTATAAATTGCAAAAGAGCTGCAATAGCTGTAAGTAGAGTTTCGTTAAAGCAAAAACAATGGGAGATAGATGGAGATTTATTTTTTTGTCCATTTTTTATCCAATAAAGACTAGGTAACTAATAAAATTCTTCAAAAAAATATGAGGATGGATTTTTTTGCTTAACAATTTTACTAACAATCTTTCCGCTCAAATAATGCTTAAAAGATGGAAAAAGTGAAGTCAAAAAAATATCCCTATATATAAAGTATTATTAACCAGATTTTATACTTTATCAGTACTATTTTTTTAATAAAAGTAATTAATATTTTTAATAGCAAAAAAGTAAATATAATAATAAATAAAACTAATTATATATTTATTATTTTTTTAACTTTATATTATTATTAAAAAATTATAATATATACTTAGTTCTTTTATCATTTTATAAACAGTAATTTGCTTTTTTAATTTTTCCATATAAATAAAAATAATTAAACTTGAGTTTATAAATTTTTTTATTTTTTTATTTTTTATTTTTTATTATTATTGTTTTTTCATTATAAGCTTTTTGTTAAATAATTTATAATAATAACATTTTATTAATTATTAAATTACCAGGATTTTATATATTTTACAAAGTTCGGTATTTAAAGCTTAATTGCTTTATATTATGGGGATGTATTTTTTTGTTTAAGGATTTTACTAACAATCTTTACACTCAAATAGTGCTTAAAAAATGGAAAAAATAATGAAACCAAAAAAAACACCCCCTTATTATAAAAAGCTGAAAGTTTAAGAAAAAGTTTATAGTAACTTATCAAAAAAATATAAAAAATATAAAAAAAGTTATTTAATAAAGCATAAATAAAAAAACAAATACTTATATCAAAACACTATTTAATATTATTAAAAAAAATAAATGAAATTTAAGCTTTAATCATATAATAAAACATCATGTTTTTAAACAAAAAAATACATCCCCATATATTAAGTATAAAGTAATTCTATACATCTAGCTATTTTTTACTAAAATCAAAGAAACTAGTTATATGGTTAAACATTTAATTCATAAAAACAAATATATTTTATTGTAGAAAACTTTTTGTTGTTGCATTTCTGCACCCTTACTGTATTGGATTTGCCCAAAAATTTAACTGAACATATAAGATGACCTTATATTAAAAGTGTAAAATAGATAATAGGTAAATGAAAGACAAAAAAAAAGGCATTTTCAAATTTTAATTTATTATTTTTTTCATTAAACGTTGGTTTATAGTATTTAATCTAAAAAATACAGTTAAATTTCAGCTAAAATACAAAATTAAGTATAAATGCTTAATAAATTTTGTCTTCTAAATATCAACTTATTAATAAATATAGCAAATTATACTATTTTTAAACAATGAATATAAAATAGCGAAGTTGTGACATTTAATAATAATAATAACAAATGTAATGTAGTAGTAATTATGATAATATTTTCATTTGATTAACATGCAAAAGCAACTCTAGATGAATTTAGTAATTTTTAATGTTTAATCTGTATTTTGTAAAAAAAATGTATTAGGGATTTACACACCACAGTTGAAAATTTAAACCCACTTTAACATACATTTTGGCTACTACAACTGTTCCAATTCTTTTATGCCTAATTAACCGTTTATTTAAGAATAAAATTATGCCAAAATTGCGCAAATATAAGGAATAGGCTTTAAAAATTGGGTCTATAAATAATTTGATTATACAAACTATCGCTAGCAAAAGCATCAAATAGTTGCAACAGCAGTATTTTTTGGAATACAAAATTGCATTGAGGTAAGCAAACCTATTAAGAGATAAAGGAGCTATGAAAGAAAGCAAGATTTAGATGCTACAAAGTTTAAAACTAGATACCCCTCATTTTAGCACAAATCAATGGTAATAACCCAATAAAGGAACTAAGAATTGCTTTAGAGCGCCAAAAAAGAACCAAAACCCAAAAAATGTTATATAAGTTAAATTTTTAGGGTTTATAATATAAAGATTATTTTATAATATTCAAATGTTTTCTTTTAAACCTTTGAGTCGACCAAAAACCTTTTTTTCCGAAAGCCTTTCATCTGAGACAGATAGCTAAGACAGAATAGTTTTTGACTTTTCAAACTGTTTTGTAAAATTCTACTGTTTAAGACCAACTCATTTTTATTATTAACCCTTAGTTTTCCTGATATTAATTTTAATCAAATTAAGCTCCATTTCGATTAACTAAAAGTCTGGGCGTTAAAAATCCAAAAGGAGCAAGTAAACCATATTAGGTAAACTTTGATATCAAAAGAAGTCCAAGTAAGTATTAAATCAATTTATGTTGGTTTTAGAACTATCCGTTCCATCTTATTTATTTTTATATAAAGTATGTTTGATACCATGCAAAATATATTATAAATACTGTCACTAATTCCGTAACAAAAAAATTATTTAAATGCTAGCTGATTCAAAAATTAATCGTAGAAGGAGTTCTTTATGTGAATCCGTTCTTAGTGGCAAGCCACCGTGTTCTAAAGCTTTTGCTTCAAGAGGACGTAGAGGATCAATCGCAGAGGAACTTTATGCAACTGTTGATGAAAATTATAACTCTCCAAAATTATCTTCTCTTCGCTCATCTATGGATTCTAACTTTTTTGCAGTGAACACTAACTCAAATGACACTGATTTATCCATAGCCGGCACAAGTTCTTCAGAATTTTATAGCCATAGGTTACCCTTTTCTCCTAAATTTAGACCAACTAGTATTTTCAACTTTACTAAAAAGATCATCAAATCAGTTTTAAAGCCTTCAATTGAAAAGCAAGTTAATCGTTTATCTATTGATCAAGTCAGAGAAGTTCTATCGTTAACGAAAATGGATTATCCAGAGAAATTTGAACCCAAAGAGAGCATATTGGGATATGGCTCATTTGGAAAAGTTTATTTAGTACAAAGAACTCACGACAAGAAAAAGTTTGCAATTAAAAAGGTTCCTATGATATGTGAAGATGGGGCCGACAATTACCAAAAATTCGTAAAAGAAGCAATAATAAGCTCAATGATTGAAGATACAAAGCATAGTTCGACTTTAGATATCACTGTTATAGGAAACGATTACGCTTTAATAATGAACTATTATCCATTAACCTTAGCTAGACTTGTATATGAAGGAAAAGCCTCTATAGGCCAACTTAACCATCACTATCGTCAGTTGGTAAGTGTGGTTAACTATCTCCATGAAAATGGAGTGGCTCATAGAGATTTAAAACTCGAGAATATATGCTTAGACCTAAATGGAGGGATTAAGGTGATAGATTTTGGAAATGCAGTCTTATTTAATGCCCCTGGACCCGCTTTATGTATAGATGTATGTGGTACCGATCAATACATTGCTCCGGAAGTTCTACAATCTAAAGTTTATGACGCAAAATTATGTGATACTTGGAGCCTTGGTATAATATATCTTGTAATGGTAACGTTAAAACTACCTTGGTCATTAGCTTGTCTAACTCAGTCTAGCTTTACAGATTATGTTCGTGATAGAGAAATGTTTATGAAACGTTACATTGATTGGCCTAGTTCCAATTTATCTAAAAACATCGTTTTATCAATGCTTAATCCAGATCCTTCTAAAAGAATTACTACAGATGCTCTCCTTGAGGAAGATTTCTTTTTAGATAGATATTTGTGAATAACTACCCTCAATGTTTTTTTTACTAAATAATACAAAGCGCCTCATTACATGTTTTTAATCAATAATACTAAATGTAAGCGAAATAAATATCAATAATTGTTAGTTGTTTTAAATATAGCTTTTTTTACTTTATTATGATAAATTCTGAACTATCTATGAATGTTTTTTGAAACTTGGAGGTGTGAAGTATTTAAATGTCTTTTTTAACGTATTCGAGGATTGAAGTTCCCAAATGTTTTATTAGTGGGGGCAAAAGAATTTTTATTCAAGTGATTTATTTCTGAAAGTTTATTACAGTTACTGCAGTTTTACTATGAATTATTTTACGGTAATTTTTAGTGTCAGTTATTTGTTTGTTTGGTTTTTTAAGCTTAATTAAAATTTTACCCTGATTTTTGCAAAAATTTATCCTTAAATGAACGATTAAGTTACAACAGAGTTGCAGCAGCTATATTTTAAAGAATTTAAAAATCTAATTTTATATAATTAAATTGAACTAAAAATATAATTAAATTGAACTAAAAATATAATTAAATTAAAAGTATGATCAAACTCAATATTTTTTGATTAATCATTTTTATAAAAGTTGTCCATAGATAAAGTAAAATCAAACTCAAATAAGTTTATTAAGCAGGATATGTTGATCACTATGGGAATTTTTATTTTTACAATATCCTAATATAGGCATCAGTCCTTGAAACAATGAAAAAAAATACTAACATAATTTTAGCCTTGATTTTACTAGCTATCATTCTAAAATCAAGTTTGAGCTGCTATACTGATCTATGTTAAAACAAGAGCTTTTACCACCATTGCTATAAATAACGTTTTAAAAATCGCTTTTTACCAGCGGTTACAGCCATTTTAAGTAAATTAGGATTTCAAATCGATTTGAATAAAAGTATCTTTTTTCAATGTTTATCAAAAATTCAATCAAAAACAAATCTGAATCAGAGTTTTTACCTCAAGCTTAACCAATATTATTTGCTTTATATCGCCTCCTTCCCCATCTTATATATCTACTCATTTCTATTAAACCTTCAGAAACAAAACACTTTGGTGATTTTACTCTTCGAAGATATGAAAATAAAATAAAATAAATTTGAATTCAAATCAAAAAATAAATAAATTGAGCTGCTAGCATATTTCGATTAATCCAAGTAAAGGTGATATTTTTAAAATAATTATTACGCCATTTATATAGCATTCTAATTTGTGTTTTTTTGGAATTTAATTTTACTATCCTATCGAAAAATATCATAAATATTAATATTAATATTAATATTTCTAATAATAAGTAAAATTAATATAAACTTAATATTTTGAAATCTAAGAAGATACCGAAAATTAGATGCTAATTAAATAGTTTACTTTGTTTCTTTGTTATTTAATAATTTAGGTATGGCGGCGTCTTTTCACTGAAACCAAAAAAAGATATTCGTATATAACATAAATAGAAATATTGGGTATCAACACTCTGATTTTATTAATGTTTTGCTTCGTTACAGTCCTATTTTCACAACTAGGGCTTACTTGAATGTTGTTGCCTTTTAATAATGTTTTAAACTGATAAGAATTAGAATCGAAATCAAAATAATCAAGTTGTTATTATGAAAAAATTATTTTTTATAACGCAATATCAATCTTTGTTAACTTGATCTAATTTTAATCATACTTAAAGGCTAGTTGAGCAAATTCAATAAATAGGTACCTTTTTTTCAAAAATATTGATACACTTTCTAAACACAATGATCTATTTTTTAATAAAAATTTTATATTTTAATTAAATCTAATAATAAACTTAAGGGTTAGTCTCAAAGTACTTCTAGTCGTTAAATCTAAATGATAATTTTAGACTTTTTTAGAGGATTTAATTTAGATTTTTGATTAAAAAAAATTTGAAACATCCCCAACTACAACTATTTTGGATTTAATATATGGGGATGTTTTTTTTGGTTTCATCACTTTTTCCATTTTTTAAGCGCTATTTGAGCGGAAAGATAGAAAAAGTGATAAAACCAAAAAAAACATTGCTATATTAAAATAATAAAATGCTGGTAAATTTATTACTTATACTTTTATTTAATATCATAAAATAGCTAAAAATCTAAGCATAAGACTAATCAAAATTTAAAAAATAGTAATAATAAATCATAACAAAAAAGGAAAATAATTAAAATCTGACTATTTTATTCAAAAACTAGTATATAATAATACTATATGAGGGTGTCCGAATTGGTTTTATTTTTTTATCCAATTTTTAAATATTTATATTTTAAAACTTTGCTTAAAATTCTATAAAAATAAATTCTTTATTAAAAGCCAAAAGTACTCGACACAGTTTTAAATTATTTTGTTATAATTTATATTGTTAATTAGCGGAATTTTTATTAAATTTAATATAAATTTCTGGATTAGCAAAGATTTTACTAATATAGCCTGTATAGTGATATTAATTAAAGTTGTAATATGTAAATAAATATATACTTTTATATAACTTTATTAAAAAATATTTATTATTAACTGTTTTATATTCAACACTGCAGATTTGCTATCAAATGAATAAACAATTCTAATGTTATAATTACATTATTAATATATCGCTAAGTTAATAAATAGCTGCATGGGAGGGAGTGGTTAGCCCCAAAACTATAATTAACCATCCCTATGTAACACAAGCAGTATAATAATAGTTTTTACTTATTATTATAACTACTTGCTCTTTGACTATTTATTAACTTAGCTATCAATAATTTAAGTAATATCAACATTTAATAATTGATTTCTATCATCTAATAAACTACTTACTTGCTTACTAAATATTGAAACTTTTAAATTTTCAGTTATTTTTGTAAGATAAGCTGGGACTGACCTTTTAATTTTTCTATTCTCTATAGACTCTATAACTTTAATTGTAATTATATCGCTTTTTTTTGATCTATCAGATACTGGATAGCAGTGTAGTTTTTTACCACGTTTAATAAAATGTAAATACTTTTTAATACCTTTTATTTTTATTATTTTTTTTACATCTTTGTTTCTTTCATACTTTTTAAAAACTATATTTGTTTTCCCATTATTGATAGTTGAGTTATTAACTCTATTATGTTCACAAATAAAAATCTCAAATTTTGAAATTAATTGATCGATATGGGGGTGTTTTTTTTGGTTTCATTATTTTTTCCATTTTTTAAGCGCTATTTGAGTGGAAAGATTGTTAGTAAAATCCTTAAACAAAAATACATCCCCATATTTTTAATTAAAATGCAGTAATTTTAAATAATAATTTTTATATTTATAATAAGTTTGTTTTATAGTATTATTATATTTATATTTATATTTATTTAAACATGCTAATAATAAATTATTTAGTTTAAAAATAAATATAAACATTTTAAATTATAAAGTATTAATTAAAAAAGCTTTTACTATTACTGTTTCCCCTCAGCTAAAGTTTAAAGCTTAAGTTTTTGTCAGCTTAAAAAAAAAACTTTTATTATAGTAATAATACTCAAATTGTTTAACTTTTAAAACTTTTTATATCAAAATATTAAAAAAATAACGCTTTTTGTTAAAAAGTGATAAGTTTTTTGCTTTAGTTTTTAACATTTAATAATTAAAGTAATTATTAAAATTTTATAAAAATAATCAAATATGATAAATAAATGAAAAGTATGTCAATAAACCCAAATTTGTTTGTTTATAAGTAGTTTATTAAATTTACCAATGTTTTTATTTAAATTGGCGAAAATCTTACATTCTGCTAACATTACTACTGCTTCAAACTAAACGTAATCAAACTTTTTAATTTGCTATTATCTTTATTCAAAGCCTAAAATAATATTAGAATATGTTCTTATAATGAAAATACTAAAATGAAAATAATGACAAATAAAAAGGGCGATTGTGTTTCATTTGAATCATAGTAATTTTTACTAATTATGCTAATTTTGTTGCACATGTAACTAATTTTTCTAAATATATCTTTAATTCCATTTTATATAGTTTTGACTAAATTACTCAGCTCAAAAAAAAAATATAACAAAAGCACAGTAGTATTTTTAAAAGAATATTGATTTACAAAGCTTTAATATCAAATCTAATTTGCCCAAAAAAGGTGAAAAGCTAGCTGATGACCTTCGCACTTTGGATTATAAATTATTTCATTTTATGCTAGTTTTTGAGTGCTTAAAATAGCGTAAAGATAATTACAAGCCTTGAGATAGTAAAAAATTAAAACAAATCGATTTATTTTATTATAATTATAGTATATAACAGCTTGCAATTAGATGTCTTTCGTTGTTTTCAACTTGTGGTCCATCCTTCCTAATATGAATTTAATGGCTATAGCTATTTATATTATTAAGTTCATTAAATAGGGTTAACTATAAATTATAAAATACAAAATACATTTGATTCAAGCTGTTTTAAGTATAAATTTTATGGACGTGTTTTTTTTGGCTTCATTATTTTTTCCATTTTTTAAGCGCTATTTGAGTGAAAAATTGTTAGTAGAATTCTTAAACACAAAAATACATCCCCTTATTTTATTCGTGTGTTGAATAAATGTCTATCCCTTTATCAATTGTTTTAAAAATGAAGTCATTCTTAATTTTGTCATTTAACATAAGAATTAGACCCTATAAATACGACACTTTTATTATTTAATTATTTGTTAAATTTAATTGAAATTATGAAATTGTTTATTATTACTGCATTTGCTGGCATAACATTAGCTGCTAATCCAAAAGGAATAGATGTGAGTGGTTGGCAACCTAATGTTAATTGGAATACTGTTAAAGCAAACGGGGTTGAATTTGCTTATATTAAAGCAACTGAAAGTACCAATTATAAGAGTCCACAATTTAACTCTCAATACACTGGTGCAACAAAAGTAGGTTTAATTCGTGGTGCTTATCATTTTGCCCGTCCTGGATCCTCTTCTGGTGCTGCTCAAGCTAATTATTTTGTAGCTAATGGTGGGGGATGGAGTAGTGATGGTAGAACTTTACCTGGTGCTCTTGATCTTGAAGCCGGTTGTAGTGGTTTATCTCAAGCAGCTATGGTTAATTGGATTCGGGATTTTAGTAACACCTACCATGCTAAAACTAGTAGATATCCAGTAATTTATACTACTACAAGTTGGTGGCAACAATGCACTGGCAATAATGCTAGCTTTGGGAGCACTAATCCATTATGGATTGCTCGTTGGGGAAGCTCTCCTGGAGCTTTACCAGCTGGTTGGTCCTTCCATACTTTTTGGCAATATGCTGATAGTGGTCCAAACCCTGGTGACCAAGATTATTTTAATGGCAGCTCTGCTAACCTTAAGAAATTTGCTAGCGTATAATAAACTATATCAATAATATTTATATTTCTTAAAGTTGATTATAGAGCTTATAATAAATTATTAAAACAGCAAAAATATTATTATTATAATAAAACTAATAAAAATATTATATTTTTTTTAAAATAGGAAGAATTATACTAATGGTTGATTATTATTCATTTTTATACTGATAAAAAAATGGTTTGGGTGTTTTAATACAGTGCCATATAAATCGTCCCAGAAATTGAAGCACTCAACTTTGGACATTTATTCCAAAATAAACATTATATCCCTAAACAAAGCCTGTCAGCATCGTTTCAATCATTATCTTTTTGCTAAGTGACCTTTGAAATTCGATTTGGTTGACTTTTTCCTCCTCTTTCCCATTCACAGTTATCCCCAAAACTGAGGATTCAGTACCATTTCCGGGTCTTTTTACTGAAATTAATTACACTTTCTTCCTAACTATCATTGGAGCTATTTTTTTAATATTGACCCGTTACATATTAAAATTTCCTTCCACCTTTTTCATCTATACCTACTTCATTCTTTCCTAGCTGCAAAAATCTCAATATCAAAAAACTTTCTAATATCCTTCACCTTAAGAAATCACAGCAATGTAACTATCCTGAAAAACTAACTGACACCCTTTTCTCGTCTTTTAACAATACCGTCGTCTTGTTGGTTCTTGATCTATTCAATCGAGACTCGTTATTCCAATTTGCACCACCTCAAAATCTTAATTCATTTTTACCTTAAATAAACATTACAAAGTATGAGTCTTGAATTTTTTAAAATATTATAAAATAATCACTTGTTTAGTAAACTTTATACTGTTTGAAGTTAGTTTAAACTCGGTGTACAATTTTTACCTGGTTTTGATTTGTAGAAATTGTTAAACACACACATTGTTAAAAGAGTGGCTTATTGAATTTTTGAAGTAACCATATGGGAGTACCCTTTGGATGTTATTTAGCCATCTATTTTTTAAAGTTTACACTACATAAAAAAGAGGGAAATGATAAGAAAGAAGATTCCTATACAAAGTTTGCAAAGCTAAACTTAAATCCAACTAGGAAATTTTTATTTTCCTTTTAACTGATTTTTAAGTTTATCCATAATCATAGTAATTTGTTCTATAAATTTATAAATTGTTTTTGTATTAAATAAAAAGCAAAAAAGTTAGAATAACATTACTCATTAAATAAATATATTTTAAAAAGCTCAATGAGTTTATATTTTTATGCTACTATTATCGATAATAGAAATTATTTTAAAATATTATTGGTTTTTAAACCAAACTATGTTGGGCTTAAATTAAAATTAATTTTATTAAAATTTACATGACTAGTAATAAATAGTTTAAATAGAAGAAGGGTAAGACGATTGATTTTTCGATGAAAAGGAAAAAAGAGAAGAAGAGCTACTTTTGATCGTATCTTCAATTAGCTTATCTTGAGTAAAAATATATTCTTCAGGAAGTTCTTCATCAATATCTTCTGGATCACCGCCAATTGAAGCATAGATTTCTTTCATACTTGGATACATTGCAAATTTTTTAGGTCGAAAGTCATAAACTATTTCTCCATTTGTATTGATGACGAATGTCCCACCAAGTTGACGAAGATCACCTTTGAAGTTGATTACCATACCATTCAAGTTCAAATTCAACATTAATTTCATTATATATTTATTTACCATACATGACATATGATACATTCTTGTAACCTTCGTTAAACCAGCAGCTTTATATACACTTTTTTCTGGATCAATATAAATATCCCATCTCCAATAACCACAAGATAAGAATGACTTCAAATCTACATCTTCAAACACGACAGCAGCTAATCCAATACCTTGTCTTTCAAAAAATGGTTGTAAATCAGACATCAATTTAGCTTCATGCATGCAAAGAGTACAACCTAATCTAGCTAATACTTTCAATATCACTGGTCTCCTTTTCCATATATCACTCAATAACACCTCATTACCATCAATCGTTTTCACCTTTATACCCTCAAATATACTAGCATCTATTTTAATTTTTTCGCGATATTTTCTTATTAATTCTTCTAAAGACTCACTCGACTGTCTTTTTTCTAACTCATCACCAAAAGTTTCGGAAGGTTTTGAATTGCCTAGGAAGCAAGTGCAAAAAGGAAACATTTATTTTTTATTTGAATAATAAAAATCATAGTCTTATTCTATCTCCTTATATACATTTGTTGAATAATTAGCATAATTGAAATAGATTAACATCTTTAAAATCAAATTACCATTAATGGGTTTTAGTTTCATTACTCATAATTCAGCTATTTTTATTCATTTGCTCCTTTAACTTTTACCATTGTTTATGCATTAACTTTATTCAGGCATTTAATCTATGCATTTGCGACAATACAAAAATTTTATTACATGAAATTAAGCTAAGATAAGATCCAATAAGTATAATGCCATTACCTTTTTCTTTATATATCGGATTTGATTTTGATTTTGATTTTGATTTTGATTTTGATTATATAAGCATTCTGTTTATTTATTTGTTTTGATGTTTTTTTACCACGAAAAATTTATTATTATCATTAAATAATATGTCCTTTGTTCTAAAAGTAAGAAAATTTTTAAAAATAAAATCAGATTATGCAGCTAAAAATTATAGCATAATAAAATTTAGACTTCTCAATTGATCCACAATAAACAGTTCCATAAAAAATGAATCGACCCAACAAATAATAAGCTCAGTTGAGTTGGAATATCAGAATACCAACTAGCAAAATAGAACTGTTGCAGTTCTTTTACGACTTTATCAACTACCCATTTAAGAAAATTTACCCTGTATTTGATTAAAATATAGCAACCAAGCTTTAGAAAATCTGTTATACAACTAACTTGTTATAAAAAGTACCGCTAAAATAGTCACAAAAAGACTGCAGCAGCTTTAAATTCTTTTCTACTAAAATTCAATTGATGATTTAATTTGATTTTAATTTGATTTTAATTTGATTTTAATTGAAGACCAGCTCATTTTAACATAGTCTTATAAAAGAATGAATAATTAAAAAAGTTTAAAAAGATTCTGGTAAACGTTAATTTAATTTTTTGGATTTGAAACGTTAAAGCTCTTGAAACATGATCATGAGTATAAACGTTAATAAAATTAAAAATAAATTAATAATATAATTCAATAAATATGCTGAATAATAGTTACTATCACAAATTTATTCCTCTACAATCCAATTGATTATTAGATTTTAGATTATAAATGCAAAATTGAAGACATATATTATAGCTCAAACATAAGGCGTCAATGCTTTTGATGAATACTATTAAGCTGAACTAAGCTTTAGCCTAATATTTAATATAAAGAGCAGCCCTAGTTCTGTGTTATAATTTCGGCTTTAGTTTATAAATATAGTTGACTTCATTAGCTTTTGGATTCTAGAGTTCAAAACTGTTTATTCTTTGTATCTAGATTTTTAAGTGTTAAATAAATAAGCCTATACTTTTTAGATCGTTTAAGGGATGAAATTTTAAATTGTTTTTTTTTTAATATTAATATTGAGCTTTGAATTGTTTATATGGGGATGTTTTTTTTGATTTCATTACTTTTTCCATTTTTTAAGCACTGTTGAGCGGAAAGATTATTAGTAAAATTCTTAAACAAAAAAATACATCCTCATATTGTTGTTTTGTAAAAAGAGTTCTTTACATTAATAAAAATAGTATTTGATCATATCATTAATATAGTACTGATAAGTCATTTTATTTATAAATATTTAGATTTTAATATACTTTTTAATAATTTTTAATTTATCTCTTATAAAAAATAGTGACCAATTTTTTATAATTTTAAACTATTAAATTTTTTTAAATATTTATTAAGCTTGTATTTAAAAATAATGTTATGAATATTTAAAAAAATATACATATAGGTTTTAAAAAATTAAATTTATAACACATAACAATAAGCTTACTTGGTTTGTTTTGTTATAATCTAAAAACCATTTATTAATATACATAATAAGATATGATTCAAACACTATTTATATATGAGGATGTTTTTTTTGATTTCATTATTTTTTCCATTCTTTAAGCGCTGTTTGAACGGAAAGGTTATTTGTTAGTAAAATTCTTAAACAAAAAAATATATCCTCATATAATACCTTATTTTATCATTTACAAAGTATTTATAACATTATCAATTAAAGCTTTTTGGGATTCCTACATGAAATCCACAATTTAATATTTAAAGTAAGGTTTTTTAATGGTCTAAGTGATATAAATACAATTTATTTTATGATTTTATAGTTTTATAATTTTATAACATATTTTTTATTTATCATTATTTAAAATCATATCAAAATACTTATCTAATAATATAATATGAAGGTGTTTTTTTTGACTTTATCACTTTTTCCATTCTTTAAGCACTATTTGAGCGGAAAAACCGTTAGTAAAATTCTTAAATGCAAAAAAACATCCCCATATATAGACTAGTTGAAAAGTTTGGTTAAAAAGAACTGAGGTTTTAAACTTACTTAAATATTGAAAGAATCAAAACTTCCAAGTATTTTATTCTTAAAAGATTCCAAGTATGTTAGATGCATGGGTCAAACAGAGAGGGGGCCAATGTAAAGCAAAATATTTTGAATTAAAGTCAAGGTAAGTAATTTAATTTGACTACATCAGTTTTGAAAGTTGTTTATTTAGTAAATCAAATTTGATCTTTAATTGTTTCAGGTTTAGCAATAACAGCGGTAATAAAATAAACTTAGAATACTTAATTTTTCCGCATATGGGTAAGCACTAATATACAAAACTATTTTCACTTTGCCTATTGTTCTTGATTACAAATTTAGATCATTAGTGATATTATATCGTTTTTTATGCAATATATGAGGACTCCATCTTAATTCCGGATTCAAACTTATCGTTTATTATCTATTGAACAAGTAATGTATAAATATT
Source organism: Batkoa obscura (assembly GCA_030770535.1). Lineage (NCBI taxonomy): Eukaryota > Fungi > Entomophthoromycota > Entomophthoromycetes > Entomophthorales > Batkoaceae > Batkoa > Batkoa obscura. The sequence goes on along the minus strand of JASVEC010000013.1, from coordinate 711,446 downwards.
GGCTCATTTTGACATGCTCAATTTATATCACAATACATTAAATAAGTCAATAAATATACTTATAATATCAACAATTATTTTAAAATAAAAATATATCTGGTTTTAGATTATTTATAATTACCTTTTATTAAAGTACATAAGATTATTATCACACGTATGGTTGTATACCATACTAATTAATTTTGATAACGTAAATTCCTTTTTTTAAAATCAAAGTTAGAACTTTAAACCAATGATATTTGACTTCAAATTAAATTTAAATTGAGTAAGCTTGACTTATTTTTAAAATACCCATATTTAGCACTTTTCTTTAATTCCTTTAATTAGCTAATTTAAAAGTTGTTCCCTCTTTTAACAGCGATTAATTATTGTTCTTTGCTTTCGATTTATTATGTTTATATTTTTGAATAGAATCAAACCTTAATTTTTTTATAAGATTGGATCAATACTATCACAATATGAATCAAGTTAATGAAGATATTGTCATATCACATACATAAAACCATATATTAAATGTAGCTAGATTACGAATTTAAAAGTTGATATTATTAGCAAGTTATTATTCTTTCTTAAAATATAAAAACATAAAATTTGTTTTTTTTAAAGGTAATCAACCTGGTTATAAGGTCATTTGTTCATTAATTACAGTTCTACATTATTTAATAGAATAGGTAACAATGCAAGAATCCACTATTTTTTAAAAGTTGACTTAGATTGGTTTATTTTTTTACAGTATGGGTGATAACTAATATATTAAAGTAATAGTTAATTTAGTATAATTTTACTCAAAACAATATAATAATAAGATATAGTAGTAAAACAAATATAAGACGTTAAAGAATTTGATTTTCTTAATAATAAACTGACACTCCCTTTGATCCTGTTTTAAACCACAAATTATAAAGTTAAGTTTACTTAAATCTTGAATTAAAAATATAACTTTATTACTGAACTTGGGATGAAAATGATCTAAATACTTAAGTGGGATTTATGACTTAAGAGATTAAGAATTAAATTTTGGATCGAAAAGTATATAAACAACCAAAGGACTTAAATATAAATGCTTATTTTATCTTTTATTCAAATAGTAATCAATTTATAATGTACTACTTTGGATGCTTTCATAGAAGCTCAGATGAAACTTTTGACAAACCTATACAAGAAAAAAGGTTATCCTCCGAGTCTTTAGAAGAATTAATAAGAAAATATCGTGAAAGGAATAAGATAGATGCTAGTATATTTGAGGGTATAAAAGTAAGGACAGTTGATGGTAATGAGGTGTTATTGAGTGATATATGGAAAAAGAGACCAGTGATATTGAAAGTATTAGCTAGATTAGGTTGTACTCTTTGCATGCATGAAGCTAAATTGATGTCTGATTTACAACCATTTTTTGAAAGACAAGGTATTGGATTAGCTGCTGTCGTATTTGAAGATGTAGATTTGAAGTCATTCTTATCTTGTGGTTATTGGAGATGGGATATTTATATTGATCCAGAAAAAAGTGTATATAAAGCTGCTGGTTTAACGAAGGTTACAAGAATGTATCATATGTCATGTATGGTAAATAAATATATAATGAAATTAATGTTGAATTTGAACTTGAATGGTATGGTAATCAACTTCAAAGGTGATCTTCGTCAACTTGGTGGGACATTCGTCATCAATACAAATGGAGAAATAGTTTATGACTTTCGACCTAAAAAATTTGCAATGTATCCAAGTATGAAAGAAATCTATGCTTCAATTGGCGGTGATCCAGAAGATATTGATGAAGAACTTCCTGAAGAATATGTTTTTACTCAAGATAAGCTAATTGAAGATACGATTAAAAGTAGATCTTCTTCCCTCTTCACATCCTCTACGCTATAATATTATTCTATTTAATTTATTAAACATTTCAATCTATTGAATATTTTGATTAGTTATTCCGGCTCTGTTTATGTTTTTGTCCATTGATTGAACCATAATAAAATTCTATTCTAATTATTTTGCGACTATTACTTTGTGAATGAATACGTTTAATTAACTTTTATAGCTTAATTTGAATAATTTTGTTCTAATTTTTTAAATTACGCTTATGGATAAAAAACGATATAATTTAACTTTAAATTTTCCTCTCTAAATCAATCACCTGAATATATTTTATTTAAATTAGTAATAAGAACTTCATCACTGTTGAGGGTTTTTGGGAGGTTTGAAATAAAATCATATAATAGAAACTATTTTTTCATAGTTTAAAAGGATAATATTTCTAATTCTCACCTTTTATTAGTCGATATTTATTAACTTTACAGTTACGCCTCTTTACGTATAACTTTTCAAAAGAATATAATGAAATAGTTATGAACAAAATAAGTATTATTACTGAAGGCATGTTAAATTATGAACAAACTAGTTGTTTTTTTTCAAACTCATAGAATATTAAAGAAGATTCATTATACCGCTATCCTATAGTGCGAAATTACAAGCATAAAAACCATAGAATCTTTTAGGAAAGTATTCTCTATTCAATAAAAATTTCATACAAAATTTAATTAATTTTGACTAAATTTATTATATGATAATATATTATTTCAAGTATACTTAGAGTAAAATTTCAAATAAATTTATTTAACTTTTGTATTTAATGAATAAACTTTTTTAACTTGGTTTTGAATAATTGGAAATAATATTTGAAATTCATTGAAAATCGTTGTCAAGAATGGGCAATACTCATTCTTTATAAAAACCCTACTGTCTTATTAAACTATGGTATTTTACTGTATCACTTTATAATATCAACGCTTTTAAAAAATGCATTGACTCTTTTAAAAAATTCGTTAATTTTTGAGATAAGTGATCATTTATAAGAACAGTATTACTTTATTTTAGTTATTAATAATAGAGAGACAATGAAATACAAGTTAAGTTAGGAGAGAGAGTTAAAGAACCACGAAGGATTTTATCATTCCAGATTTTACAAATAGTCAGGCCTTATTATTTAAAACAAAATTTTAATAAGGGTAAAATGAAATATCATTTAAAAACTCTGAGTACCCAGGAACAATGAAAATCATTAATAAAATAGTTTTGTTTTATAAAGAAGTATGATTTAGCAATTATAATATTTTATATTAGCATTACTTCCACGAAGGATATAAAACCATAATGGTTTTTTATTCAAGTCATTATGTATGACAGAAGGTCATTTTATAATAAAGTTTTTTATAAGTTGAGTTATTGGAATAGATAAAAATTATATATATTTCTAATGATAAGATCTTAGATTAGACAGTTTAATTTAACAGATATATTATATGGAAATAAAAAACTATTAAATAAAAGTATTATTCAATTTCGAAGTATCTGTTTGTTAAATAGAATTTAAGAGCTCCTATATTTAGAGCTAAACAAAGCTGGGCCTATATCCCATACTGACGGGACAAGAATTAATATAAGTATAAAAAGAGGAAAAGTAACATCACTCAAAGTATAGGTAATATCAAAATCTTTTTTAATTTATAATAAAGTAATATGAAAGATAGTTAAAGTCATTGTAGCCATTGACCCGTTTAATCCTACTAAAGCCAAATAAAACTTTCTTTAACTATTGGTATATAACTCATAGCTCTCAATTCCTTTTATATTATCAACTTTACGTTTTATTTCAAAATCTTCTTTGCTTATTACCATTCTTTGTTAAATATTATTGATCTTCGTATATTATAATATTTTGATTTTATTTAATTGGATTGTATTTTCTTAGTCAACATTAGAGGATGTCATTTTTGGTTTCATCATTTTTTCCATTTTTAAGCGCCATTTGAGTGGAAAGATTGTTAATAAAATTCTTAAACAAAAAAATACATCTCCATATAGGACCATAACTTTTGATTTATTATAAATTATTTAAATTAAAATTTTACTGAGATCTAGTCAGTTTTCAAGAATTAGTTTTATTAGCTAAATATTTTTGCTATATATTGGTTAAGTCCAGTTAATAAAGTTGGCGGACATAACCCGTTAAAATAAAGGAATGGGTTATTAAAATTTTGAACAAGGCTGCTTTTTTTCCTATCTGTTTTAAACTTGCAAATATTTTCTTTATTACCATATCTAAGCTTTAAAAATGCGCTTCCTCAAACAATATATAAAATTTTATAGCACAACACTATAAATCATTGACCAAGCGTAGTGTTCTAATAGAGATTTATTTTATTTAAATATATTAGCTATTTTAATTAATAGTTAAATGGTATTTTATTACTTGTATAAACTTGATAGCAATTTGTTAATTTTATATAATAGTAAAATCCAAAAGCAAAAGATTGATTTTTTAATGATAAATTATTATAAAATATCTATAATTTAAAAGATACAATAAAATTATGATTATATAATTTATACTAAAAGTTGATTATAAATAACAAACGTTTAATATATTACTTTACCTTTAATTAGAAAAAATATATTGAGCAATGACCTAAAAAGCATTACAAGTAAAAATTAAAAAAGTTAATTAAAATCACAATTTATAATTAATTTAAATTGATTTGTACAGTTTACTTTTTGAATTTTATAATCAATTTTTTTTTCCATTTATACAGTTATTTTAAGTATCACATTAATTTTTTATTTCTATTATATATAAAGCATATCTTTATTTGATATCTATTGTACTTGTAATATGTATAAATATCTTGCACTACAATAATAAACATTATTTTTAAACCTTTGATATTTTATTTTATATTGTAAATTTTCCTTTATTTCATTTATAAATTAATATATCAAGCTCCTTTTATAGAAAATACATTATCCAAATTTTCTGTAAATAGTAAGGTAATAAACACAACCTTATAACAATAAGTGAGATTTTAAGTAAAAGAGTATGCTAGCAAGTTGAATTATAAATCAGTATTTGAAATAGTAAATAATACACTCACCTTATAAAATAATTAACTAAACCCTTTGACCCGTTTTAAACCACAAATTATAAAGAAAAATAAACTTCTCGTAAAATTTATTTTAAAAAAGATATTTATTACTAAACTTGGTACAAAAATGATCTAAACATTATACTGGGACTTGTAGCTTGATAGATTAAGAATTATCTTTTAGGTAGAGAAGTATATAAACAAATTAAATGTACAAACAATTTTTTTATTTTTTGATTAAATATTGGTAAATTTATAATGTATTGCGTTTCATGCTTTGATCGAAACTCGGATGAAGCGACTGCTAATATCTTAGAAAAAAGACAATCGAGTGAGTCTTTGGAAGAATTAATAAGAAAATATCGTGAAAGGAATAAGATAGATGCTAGTATATTTGAGGGTATAAAAGTAAAGACAGTTGATGGTAATGAGGTGTTATTGAGTGATATATGGAAAAGGAGACCAGTGATATTGAAAGTATTAGCTAGATTAGGTTGTTCCCTTTGTAAACATGAAGCTAAAGTATTGTCTGATTTACAACCATTTTTTGAAAGACAAGGTATTGGATTAGCTGCTGTCGTATTTGAAGATGTAGATTTGAAGTCATTCTTATCTTGTGGTTATTGGAGATGGGATATTTATATTGATCCAGAAAAAAGTGTATATAAAGCTGCTGGTTTAACGAAGGTTACAAGAATGTATCATATGTCATGTATGGTGAATAAATATTTTATGAAGCTATTAATAAGTTTAAATTTAAATGGTATTATTAACAACGCAAAAGGAGATCTTCGTCAGCTTGGTGGACTGTTTGTTATTAATACAGATGGTCAAATAGTTTATGATTTTAGACCTAAGAAGTTTGCAACTTATCCAAGTATGAAAGAACTTTATGCTTCTGTTGGCGGGGATCCAACTGAAATTGATGAAGAACTTTCTGACGAATATATCTACACACAGTACAAGCTAGCTGAAGATACAGTTAAAAGTAGAGCCTCTTCCCTTTCTTCAACTTCCACGCTATAATATTTTACTATTAATTTATTAAACATCCCAATCTATTGAATATTTAGATTATGGTAATTCCAACTTTTTTTATGTTTTATCCGTCAATTGAACTATAATAAATGGTAAATTCCAGTCATTTGGTGTGATTATAAAATTACAAATAAAAGTGATCATCTAACTTTTATAGCATGTTTAAACCTTTTGTGTTATTTTTCTATTCCTTTTAGGATAAAAAGCGAGTCGATTTATTGTCTAATTTCTTCTTTAAATTGATCACCTGGAATTATTTAGTTTTGTTCTTTGATTCGAATATCTAGATAAGTTTGAAAACCCGATTGAAATTCAAAATAATTTTTTACTGTTTAGTTTAGGTTCATAGTTGCAAAATTAAGGAAGGAAACAGTTATTTTCATAGTACTTTTGCTGTGTGCAACTTTTACAATAAATCAAAACTATTGAAAAACTATACCTTGAATTTAAAGTAACCAAATCTAAAAGATTAGAGAATATGACTGAATAAATTAATTAAATTTTCAAGTCATAAATTATTAAAGAATACTTATAATACCGCTATCCGTAATATGTAATTAAAAGAAGAGTATACATAATCCCTCGGTTTTAGTATAAACATAACTCTTGAAAAATATACAAGGTTATTATAAGTAAAAAGTAAAAAGAATGCTTTTTAAAGCATTATAGCTCTTGCTTCTTCCTTTAGTTCTAAATGACTCTTATCACTATTATATACTACGATATGAGCACTCAAAGTAGGAAGAAATCCACCACTTTTTAAAGCTACAGATTATTTGAGAAATTTTTGTAAATCCAATTACAATTATGAAAATAAGGTAAGGAGGCCTCTTCTGCCTCATTCTATATTCAAACAAGCTAATTTGCAATGCTTTTAGAAGAATTACAATTCCAAGCTCAGTGAGCATGTTTTGATTTTGTTTATAACTTTTCGAACTTTTGGTCTCATTAAAAATGGACAAAATAAGACAAAAATCATATTAATTTGGATGCTCAAAATTGGATGTTCTCTTTGGAACAATTCAAAATGGGCAATTAGGCGTTTATTTCAGAACAGAAGGAATAATAAAATATTAAATCAGACAATTCAATTTAAAAGGTATATTATAAGAAAACAAAAACGTTTGTTAAATAAAAATAGCGTTTAGTTCTTAAAAACGCTTAACGAAATAATAATTATGAGCTTCTAAACTTAGAGCCAAATAAAACTAAAAAGATTAAAATTCCAATCCCAGCTATTTGGATAAGTGAAAACATGGTAAATGTCCATCCATAATCTAAAGTATCTAAAATAATAGAGTTAACTGTAATAATAATACCAGCACCTATCATACGCACCGCATTAGAGACAGATGTAATTGAAGCACCGAATTTAGGATACAAATCAACTAAATAAGTTGAGATACATCCAAAAGCATAAGTCATACCAAAACCAACTAAGAACTGACTAAATAAAACTAAACCCAAATGGAGTCGATAATGAATAAACCAACCGTCCAACATTAATCCTATTAATATTGCTATTGCCCCAATAAATGAAGAATGTAATCTTATTTCAGGCCGTACTTTACCATCTTTTGATTTTGCAATTGCTCTTCTTAATATTATATCTGATATTCTTCCTCCACATACTGAACCTACAATATTACCTACTCCTAATGAAATGAAAGTCAATCCCGTCTTTGAAGAATCTAAATGATAAAATGTAAACATTGCTCTATTTTGAGAAATTGAAACTGAGTAGTAAGCAGCAAAAATAATAGCAGAGTAGAAAGATCCTAATGCAACATTGATATATCGAAGATAATATAATGGTTTCAAAGGATTGAAAAATTTACCATTAGAAGTAAATTTTAAGGGTTTAAAGCTTAATTTTACTGGAAATGCTTCAGTTCTATTCAATGGTAGCGTCTCTTTTAAGAAAAAAAAGATGATAAGTACAATTAAACCAGATAACCCAGTCATCAACCAAAAAATAGATCTCCATCCTAAATATTCTGCTAAAAATCCTCCAATGATAGGTCCAATAACTGGTCCGATTAATGGACCAATAAAAAACAAACCTAATGCTGTACCCCTTTGTTCACGTGGGTAAATATCACTGATAGTACCGATTCCAACTACTAATGGAGCAGAAGAACCAATGCCTTGAAACACTCTCATAATAATAAATACATTTACATCTGGGGATAAAGCACAACCAATACAAGATAAAAAGAATATCGATTGAGAAATGATATATACCCATCTTCTACCATACAAATCAGAACTTGTACCCCATACTAACGGGGCAAGAGCTAATATAAAGATAAAGATAGAAACGGTGACATCAATTAAAGTATCAGTAGTTTTGAAGTCTTTTTTGATTTGTAATAGAGCAGGAAAAAAGATAGTTGAAGCCATTGGAGCCATTAATCCGCTTAATCCTACTAAAGCCAAATAAAATCTTCTTTGACTACTTGTATATAATTCATAACTCTCAACTTCTTTAGTATTGTCAACTTCAGATTTTATTCCAAAATCTTCTTCTTTAATTACCATTTCTTGTTGACTGTCATTCATTTTTTTATATTAAATAATTCTAGTTTTATTTTATTTTATTTTTTAATCAATATTTGTTTAAAACGGTTACTTATTTATACTTTTAATTTTTTATGATTTAATCATAATTCATTCAAACTAAACTTTCATTAATAATCATAATAATTTCTTTCAACTTTCCTACCTTGATGGGATTTCGGAGAATGCTTAATTTTTACTATCACTTTCAAATGTCCAATGTCCCTTTATTACAGCTGTTGGAATCCTATTGCAAGCAATTTGCAATAATTTTTAGAGCCAGTTATTTATTTATTTCAGCTTTTTTAATGGTTAATCTTTGTATTCTTGCTGCTTTCGCAAAATTTTATTGTAAAATGAATAGTTAATTGGGCCACAGTAGAGTCGTAGTAACCGTATAGCCTAAAGACTATTTATAGCTTTTGATCAGGGAGAAACTTCGCGTTTAATTGAAATTTTCTTAACAATTTCTTTGATATATTTTCACTTAAAAACTGTATACTTTGATTTTCAAAAACTATTACCAGCATGTATTTGAAATAAACTTAGGCCGATTCAATATTACTAATAACAACTATAAAAATAGTTTTCAGTAATTATTTAAGCGATAAAACTATAGTAATATGTATTGATTTCTAACTTAAACAATATTTTGCTTTAATCAATATAGAGCGTATCGGTGGATGGGAATTTTTAAAAAAAAATAGTGGCGTTCAATCCTTAAGCTATTTAATTGATAAGTTTATATAGTATAGCACTTAAATTATCTGTTAACTTTATTATTCTAATGAGTGATTTATTATATTTAAGCATTATTATTTATATTGGCTAATAGTTTATTTGGAGGTTATTATTTATGTAAACTTAGTCCTTATTTAATAATCTTTGTACATAATAATAATATATAAAAACGATTTTATTTATTTTAGTACAAAATCATTTTAAGATTCTATATAAAAATCAATAAAATAATAAATGCTTTGACAAGTTTTATTATAAGAGTTCAGATACTGATATTTAGTCTAAAAATTTTGTAAAAGCTACTTTGTTTTCTGTTCATTAAAGCTTGATATACCGGTTTAAGCGTAAAACATTTTAGAACTTGTATTTGTCTAAATTAACTTGATATAAATACTTTATCTTGATATTCGTAAAATACTAGCCATTAAGCCTTAAATTGGTATAATAACGACGTTTGAAATAACATATAGTTATTCAACACATATTTCATTATTTTAAAAACTTATATTTAGCCTAATAGTGATTATTTAAATAAAACTATTACTTAAATATACAATATTTTAACATTTTAATACAAATTTTAACAGCTTAATTGTTAATATTTATATTAAGGTTTAATTATAAAAATGGCATGATAAAATGTAAAGCTATTTAATGGTAGAAATTATGCCAATGTGTTTTTTATTTATCATTTCTAAAGTTTAATATCACATAAAAAGCTCTAATTTTTATATTCAAATTATTTGACAAGTTTTATAGTTACAACTTTTTTTGATAATACATCCATACGGAAGGTTGTTTATTAAAATAATTTAAAGAATTGAAGAGTACTGGTATGGAATATTTAGAGAAAATTTAAATATTTCAGAATAGTTTAACGGGAATTGAAACTTTCACACTTTAACAAGTAATTATCCTCTTATGTTTTGCTAAAACTCAAACCACAAGCTTCAATAAATATAACTTTAATTATTGAAATAAAGTGAAAAAATCACCGAGATACTATGCTAATATAAATCTTGTTTATAATTTATACATAATAACAAACTACCAAAGCTTTATAGCCATGTTTTTTTTATTAAGATCTCGACTTTAATATCTTTAAATTAGGTAGCTCAAAAAATGGACAAGAAGCAGCTACAAAATATAAATTTATAGTAATTTGACTCTTTTTTATGGGGCAAGTAGCAAGAGTAATTAACTGCAACTATAAGAGCAATTATAAAATTCAGCCTAATTATCAAAGAAATTAATTACAATCGAAAAAATATCATTGACTAAATTAAGACAGCTAAATAACGCTCTCTACTATAACATTAGCCTTTATTTTCCGAACAAATATTTTGAACTAATATAAAGTAGTCAATGCTTTATTATTAATGATTGTAAAATAGAACTAATTACTTTATAGTGAAAGTAAAACTAAAATTTTTTAGATAAAAATGTAATTCTTTATTAGAAATTTCAAAAAGCAAAACTATATTGTATTCTATGGCCTATTTGCATAAATTAAAAAGGTCAGATTACTTTACAAACTACCTTATAGTAGTCTAATATGTTAAATAAGATTGAACGCAAACGTCTTTATTTTTTCCTATTTAATTCATAAATTATTTACAAAATAAAAACAAAAGACCTTTGCACCTTTTAAAAATAAATACATAGCTAACCGATGATTATTACAGGCAAAGGAATTCGTAATCAAAAAACATTATCACTCTCGAGCGGGGAATTGAACCCCGGTCTCCCGCGTGACAGGCGGGGATACTCACCACTATACTACCCGAGATTTGATATATTACTGATTCAGGAAAAAAATATATAAAATATTAATTACATACAGTAATTAAGTACCTTTTAATATAGCTTACTATAACTAAAATTTCAATTTTACTATTCACCACATATTTTTTAAAGCAGTAATTTTATTTTATGGTACAAAATATTTATTTCTAGATATAAAATAAAAAATTGGTTATATTCATCATATCTTTGTAGAGATTTAACTATTAATAAACATAAAATAATATTATAAGCAAGATTCTTTATTATAAAATAATTAACCATATTCAGAAATCCATTTAAAGTGTTATGAATTTAAACATTTTGTAGATAGGGATTTTAGCTTACTCCTCCCCAGCTCATAAAAAGTTGAAACTATATCTCAGAGTACTCAGGATCTAGCCAGGTATTTAGAAATAAAAATAAAAGTTAAATAAAATAAAAATTTCAAATTGAAGTTTAATTTAGCTAATAAATTAAGGTATTTAACCTAATAATAAGTATTGTTTTATATAAATATAAATATTGAGGCTCTATATTTCTTACTATTAAACAGAATTAGCTAAATTCAATCTAATTTAAAAATAAAATTTTATAAGTTGGATAGTTTATTTTTTTATCTTAAAGTAATAGTGGTAAAATATGATGGCAGAGTACATTGTGATAATAGCATCTATAAAAATAATCATTATGATGTCACTCAGCATAAAACTTCCAATGATTTTAGAATCAATTTTGATGCAAGTGTTTTCAATGAAATAAAAGTAAAGACTATTGGTGGGGGCGAAATATTGTTAAGCAATACATGAAAGGGTATGTCAGTAATTTTAAAGGTTTTAGCTAGTTTAGGGTGTGCTTTATGTAAATATGATGCAAAGGTATTTTCTGAATTACAACCTTTATTTGAGCATCATAATGTTGCATTAGTTGCAGTAGTGTTTGAAGATGTAGATCTATACTCCTTTTTAAGCTCTGGATACTGGACTTGGGATATTTATCTTGACCCAGAACGAAATGTTTACAAAGCTGCAGAGTTGATCAAAGTATCAAGATTGTACCAACTAAAATCATGTTTTCTAAGTGTGTGTTAAAGCTATTAATATATAAGATAAGGTCAAAAGCCAGACATAAGTGGTGGTTTGAGACAACTAGGCGGAACATTTGTGATTTATCCCAACAATGAAAAAGTTTATAGCTTCAGGCCTAAAAATGTTACCATGTATCCTAGTTTTAAAGAAATATACTCATTAGTTAGTAATGATCCAGAAGATATTGAAGAACAGCTTCCTTCTAAATATATATATTATCAAGAAAAACCAAAAAACAATGTCCGTAAACCGAATTTAACGTTATCTACGGATCAATAGTGTACGTAGGTTGACATATTTAATATGCCTATTATTAATAGAGAAGATCCGATAACAAAACTATAGAAAATCATTCTATACATCATATTATACATTCTTGACATGTCGCCCAATATTTAATTAATTCGAACTTCACTTTTAAAGTTATATAATAAACCTGATTTCTTTTTATTACTATTTTCTTTGTGAATCCAACTCATAAAACTTAAATTTTACCCAGTTTTATATACTTTACAAAATATTATTAGAAAAAATAGGAATCCTTATTAAAGGGGTTTATAATTAAAATATATGTTCAAATAAACATAGTGTAGTATTTAATATTCTAACGTAATTTTAAAAACTATCAAGATCAAGAAGCAGTTATGATTGGTGAAAAAAATAGAAAGCTATGCGTTGGAACCCAATATTTAACTTTACAGTAATGATTTAATTTGATTTTTTATATATTAATAAGTAGAGCATTCAAAAAATCAAATAGGGGTTCATTAAACTGATAATAGACCCTCATTAACTATTTGAAGTATATCAGTTAATAAATAGTTTAAAAAGCTTCGCTGTCAAATATCAGAAATACTTTGATGTAGTAATTATAAATAGGCTATATCATTATATGGATTTTGATTTTAGTCCAGGATTGATTGCCAAAATGAAAAGAAACTTTGAAAAATTATAAACAGGTAATGGATATATTTGTATAATCATACTTAGCTCAAAAGGCTTTCATTTAAATGTACACTCCAATCATACTTCTATCATGATAGTTATGGTTCATTGTGATTAATCATTAGTTAGAAAATAATATTAAATACTAAATTATTAAAGATCTATTATTGTCATTACTAAACTGAGTCAAATTAGAACTTAATGTGAGAACTCTATAATTAAAATTTATATAAAATAAACTTTAGGATAAATTTTTCATTTTATTTTTAGTTATTAATATGTTTACCTACAGCAACCAAAGTTATTGTACGAAATGTCCCAAAAAAACAAGTATTCAATTTATAGATGATTTCTCTTCCACTTTCAACCAAAAGCGAAGGAATAGGAATGTTAAAAGGTTTGATGCAAGGATATTTGATGGAATAAAAGTAAAAACTATCAATGGAGATGAAATATTACTAAGTGATACATGGAAGAATAGACCAGTAATTTTAAAGGTTTTAGCTAGTTTAGGGTGTGCTTTATGTAAATATGATGCAAAGGTATTTTCTGAATTACAACCTTTATTTGAGCATCACAATGTTGCATTAGTTGCAGTAGTGTTTGAAGATGTAGATCTATACTCCTTTTTAAGCTCTGGATACTGGACTTGGGATATTTATCTTGACCCAGAACGAAATGTTTACAAAGCTGCCAAGCTAACTAAAGTATCAAGAGCATACCAGTTAAAGGCATTTTTCTCTAAACACATTTTAAAAATGGTAAGGTATATTAAGACTAAAGGACTCAAACTAAATATGAAAGCTGATCTTCGTCAACTCGGAGGAACGTTTTTAATTAATCCCAATAATGAAATAGTTTATAGTTTTAGACCCAAAGAGCTTGCGATATATCCTAGTATTAAGGAAATATACTCATTAGTTGGAGGCGATCCAGGGGAAATCGATGAACAACTCCCTGAAGAATATGTTTATACACAGAAAAAATTAGAAGAAAAATCTATCAGCTCAAGCTCCATCCTAACTGCAGGTTCTTACAATTGATTTTGTTTTATTGTAAATTTCCACTATTCCATTCCAAATATTAGCTACTACTGCTTTTTCCGAAATGTTTTTCCTTTTTATTAAATATTATTTTATACTTATATATGTATATAGGGTAAATTTATTTTTATAGCTATAGGGGGATGTATTTTTGTTTAAGAATTTTATTAACAATTTTTCCGCTCAAATAGCGCTTAAAAAATAGAAAAAATGATGAAACCAAAAAAACATCCCCATAGTTTATTTCAATAAGGCTATTAACATATATATAAGCTTTTAGGCTATAATGCTTACTTTTTATTTAATACATCATTAAATGTAAATACTTATTGTTTAATAAATCTGGTTCGCCTTTTGTAATTTCCAAATAGATATAAATTCAAAGTAGGCTTATAGAAGCTTGAATTAATATATGAATTTACCTGGTAATAACAATGGCTTTATAATTTATTTATTTATTAATGTTCACAAATAAATCTTAATAAAATCATTAAAATTACAAAATAAAAGCTTAAAATGATATATGAAAATACCTAATAATAGTAATAGCTTATTTTAGTTAATTTATTAATGTTTGGAAACAAATTTTGTTAAAGTAATTAAACTATAGAATAAAATCTAACATTTAAAGTAAGAATAACAAATATTATTCGTCCATAGTAAGTATTTAATACCTATATAGAACAAGATGTCAATACTATTATATATCTTTTATTTTTGACCTTTGCTTAATAGGATACTATTTTTGATCGTTTACAAGTTTTTTATAACTTACACGCTCTTAGATTTATTTTACACTTAATTTTAATACAACATAATATGGGGATGTATTTTTGTATTTAAGAATTTTACTAACAATTTTTCTGCTCAAATAGATTAATAAAAATTCGATTATTTCAAATTAACTTAAATAAAGCTTGAACAAATATTTGATAAACTTTATTTCGATTTTATAATAAATTTAACTTAATTTTTATACTATTAAACACGTTGGAATAAGCTTTAAATAAAAAATAATGTTAAAAACTAATATGCGGAAATAATAAATTTACATTTTCTTTTCTTTCAAAGCATTGAACTTTTTATAAAAACTTAAAAGCTTAAAAGCTTAATAATAGCTAATATTTTAAAATCCATGATTTTAATTATTTTTTTATTTTTATTTTTATTTTTATTTTTATTTTTATTTTTATTTTTATTTTTATTTTTATTTTTATTTTTATTTTTACTTTTATTTTTACTTTTATTTTTAATTACGACAATGTGAATCTTTTTTAAAATTAATGTTTTAGTTTTTTAAAATTAATAAATTATTAAAACTTTAATATTATTTAAAAACATCTAATCCAATAATTTACAGCGTTTTGAGTTTACTTAATTGATATAATATAATATAATACAATACATACACCATATATAAAGTTCATAAATGTAGTGTTATACTTAGTGAAATTAGCTGACTTGCTTATTTCATTTTTTTTTCCCTATATATTTATACAGTCGTTTTAGAATAAAACTAACAATTAGCGTAGTTGATATATAATCAAATAATATATCAATACAAAAATTATTTATAAGAGTACATCTATATTTTAACTTAAATAAACTTAGTAGTTTTAAAATGATAAACTTTGAAATACAAGCTTTGATTATGGCTGAAAGGCTAAAAGAAACATTGCAGTTATAAAATAAAGTTCTAAATATTGATCAACATGGTTTTTTGAGCAATATAAAAAAAATTTCATGACGCTATATTTTTATGTGAAATATATGATGAGATTTAATTCAAAGTTTGAAAATACTACTATAGTAATAGATAATAGCTAAAGTTACAATAAAATTTATTATGAAAACCAGAACATGAAGAATTACAGTAAAGTAGGACTTGTTAGGGAGTAGATTGATAATTTGGGTTAGTTGTATGAATTTTAAGTTGAATAGGGGTGGAGGCAAGGTTAGTATCTGAAGAGAAGGAAGGCTTATAAGAGTTGTCATCCGAAAAGAAGGAGTTAACATTGTGTTCATTTAGTAATGTGTTTTTGTTAGCAATATTCCAAGGCTTTGGTGTTTCGTCAGTTTTACCATCTTCAATTTGATTTAACATTCTTTCAGTTTCAATTGAATTAGTGATATTACTTCTTGAATATAATATAAATTGATAAAACAATATACCATCTGCCCACATTGTTCCTGCACTTCCTATTATGAAAGGTAATGAAGGGTATAATAATTCTAATTGAAATTTGGCTCTTAATATAATTGACAATGAATAAGTCAAATTTCCGAAAAAAGCAAATAAAAACAAATTTAAACTAAGCCCTTCTACGGATTTTCTTTTAAAATTCTTGACGATTTGTGGGAATCGACTTAGCACATATAGAAAAGTGCATGTCCATGATATTATTACACCAATGTTATATGAGGCCTTATTAGTGATTTGTAATAACATTACTGGTGGGATATTAGGTAATGGAGATAAATCGTAGAATTGAAAATAAATGATTGTTAATGTGATAAATGATAGCCCTACACCTAATATTACATTACGCTTCATTGCGTTGTTATATACTATTCTACGTGGTATTAAACTTCTTAATAATGTTGGACATCCTTGATGATTATTATACCTTGGGTGACTGTCTTTATTGTAAAAATAATTGTAATAAATACATTGCGCAACAGTTAATATGTCCATTAGAACAAAGTAAGCAGCCAAATAAATTTGAAATGGCAATTGATTAGTTAAAATACCACCTACTAAATTTGTAGAATCGCCTAAAAACCATATCGTCAAAAATGAATAGCTTAATGATTCTACCGATTTTCTACAGTAATTTTCCCATAGCTGTGGAAATAATACATTAATCCAAAAACATATCGATATATATCCTAATATTATACTAAGCCCATCCATTGAATTGTAAGCACATTCTTTAAATATGTTATAAAATATAGGTATAAAGTCGGGTTGACAAACTGAAGCCATTGTAAATTGTTTATGATTGTAAAATAAGTTTAAAAAAGATCTAAGAATATTAACTAATAAAAGTATTAAATACGCGGTCTAGAATATATATCGAATATAACTCTAAAATTCAAATAAAAAAATAATCTTAAAACTTTTCAATTAAATCTCCTTTATTCTGTTTATATACTCCAAGTTATGATTTTTTTATAAGTAACAGTTATCGGGTGGGTGGAAAAAATTAATATTACTGGTGAGTCATATTGATCCATGCCTTTTAATTTCCTTTTTTGTGTTAATCAGATGATCTATAGCTAATTGATTAAAGTTTCAAATAGAGCTCAGATCACCTAACTATACAATTAAGCCATCTTTAAATTATGGTATTAAGCTTAAAAATTAGTTCTATTGACAATAAGCTTTGTACTATGATATACAGTAGTTATAGATGGCTTAAAGAAATATAAATAGTTTTTAAATAAATTATAGTAAATTTTGGCTCAGATAAATAGAATTGATTGGTTAATTAATTAAATTTTGATTAAATTTTTTCAAATTGCTCCAATTAAAGCAACTCTTGTTACAATGAGGATTTGAAAGTTATCTGGTCTTTTACTATATTAAGTTTTGCTCTAGTTATCTTACCCACTAAGTAAAGCCCTTAAAGAAAGGAGATAAAGATCAGGCTAATGATCAGGTCAAATGCGAATTTACTAAGCATTCTTGTTTGACAGCCCTAACTTTTTATGTGAGCGATGCTGAGTATTTGAAATATTTTATTTGTTTATTAATACATTTAATTAGGTTAAATCTCATAATTATAATATAACCATGATGTTATCAATAAAATCACCAGTTAGCTATTCCTACTTTCGTTTTAAGCTTACATTAGAGTCATTAAATAAATATTTACTTAATTACAACAGCTTTATAGTAACTAAATAATTACTTAATGTATTCATTTTGTCATTTATTTTTACCTCTCTTCTTGATTCCCTTTAACTTTAAACAGTAAAGTAAAATTAAATATTTTTTAAATGTTCCCACGCTCTATAGACCAGTACTCCAATTATAATACCAGGTTTCAATTTTAAGAATGTTCTTTAAAAAACTAAGCCTCTCTTTCTATATCCTAAAACCTCTCAATTTTTTAGCTCTTTGTAAGTCATGAATTAAAATCAGTAAGTTTTTATTCACTGATAGTTGATTTCAGTAAATTTAAAATGTCATCTATCAAAAAGTCAACTTTAAATTAAGATTAAGCAATAATTATACTAGTATATTCAAATCATAGATAATTAAAATGAAAACTATTAATTGATTTAACAGAATAATAAATTTTTATATCAGCTTTATTTTTATCTAATTTTAATGACTAAAAATAACGCAGCTATAGCTAGCATAGAAGAAAGAAAGATACAAGTTTTTTCAAAGCTATAAGCCCTTGTAAGAAAAAGTTACAGCAACTGTAAAATAAAGAAAGCTCACTTTGAAGCATTAATTGATAAAAATAATAGAGGGAAACGAAATGATACCGCCAATAAGAATAAATTTAAGCATTTGAATAGTGATTCTTAGGTGGAACACGGGAGGTAATAGTAGCCTTTAAAGTATCAGGTCTGGTCTTGTTTTTTGAATAACCATCTTCTGATTCAACATAATACGCTGAGAAATCCAAAATATCATCTACTACTTTAGGATGATCTTGATTAAGTTTGGCAAATTGATAAGCAAATTTGGTATCAGGGCCATTTAAAGCAATAGCATTACCTTGTTCACAAACTGAGAGACAACGGGTGGGTCTTATCTCAAATTTTTTGCGGAATTTCCTTGTTGGACTATTAGGTTTGCCATGAGCTTTAATCAATTTATGATACAATATTTCTCCACTTTTAAGTTTAACTCCTTCTTTTTCTTTATCTGCTACTAATTCTTCCATGTCTTGATCTATGATTTTATTCTCAGGGTGCTCTAATTTACAATCTATTAAACTTCCGCAATTCGTTTCTTTATAAGTACATCTCATACACACAAATAAAACATGTCTATCCTTTAATTCTTTTTCTAGTTCATTCTCTTTTATTTCTTCTTCTCTATTATCTTCATCTTTTCCGATTATTATATCTGGTTTTCCATTCCCTTTTTCAATCTCCTAAAATCGAATATTATAAAACTAAATATGAAATAACAAAATCTTACCTTTGGTTTAGCTGAGTAAGTTTTTCTAAATTCTCTAATCTTTAAATCTAAAATAATTGTAGCGCCAATAGCAAATCCACCAAAAATGATAGCAGGTAAAAAGTTGGTTATTGATATATCTTTCAAGGCCATTTTAATTGTTTATGTTTAAAGCGATGAGAGAGATAAAATAGATAAACTTTGGGTTTTATCAGATGAGTTATCAGATAAATGATATCATTCTTCAAGCATTTAAACTCAGTTAACCATTGGCTAAATTTTAATATTAATTATGAGTAAATTATGAGAACAGGTCTATTTTGTCAAGTAAATTTATTACTAAGTCCTTATAAATACTTTTTTGTGCTCTCATCTGATAATGATACAGTAATAAGGATATTGAATGAACTCTTTTAATATAAAAAACCCGACAATATTTATTATGTACCGGTAAGGCTAACAAGTAAAACTGCTTAAAAGAAAACAATAATAACAATATCGAAGTAGAAATCCAACAAATCGAACTTTTAAATGAAATGTCATTAATTTCGATAACGTTACTATTATAGGGCATTATTGATTCAATAGTTAAACTGTTGCTTATATTGAAAGAATACTTTGAAAAATGCAAGTTCATTTCTAAAAACCCAATGTTATCAAAGTATAAATTTTTTACTTTGATTTAAACCTTACATTTGTAAAATGAAATTCTTAAAATCTGAGTAATAATAAAATTCTTAAAAAAGGTTTGGTAGTTCTTATTATAAAAATGATAAGCAAACTGTTATATGATTATAAACTTGTGAAGCAACAAAATACAAATTTAACATAGGACTTTTATTTTATAATATAATTGGTACATTTTACTATCTTCTAGCAAAAGTTTGAAGGTTAATAGAACTACCATTAAAACAGTCTTGGTCACCAGGATTTGGACCAATATCAGCATATTGCTAAAAAGTATGGAAGGACCAACGAGCAATCCATAATGGATTAGTATTCCTAAAACTAGCATTATTACCAGTACATTGTTGCCACCAACTTGTAGTAGTATAAATTACTGAATATCTACTAGTTTTAGCATGGTAAGTGTTACTGAAATCTCAAATCTAATTAACCGTAGCTGCTTGAGATAAACCACTACGATCAGCTTCAAGATCAAGGGCACCAGGTAAAGTTCTACAATCGCTGCTCCATCCCCTCACCATTAGCTACAAAATAATTAGCTTGAGCAGCACCAGAAGAGGATCCAGGACGAGCAAAACGATAAGCACCACGAATTAAATCTACATTTGTTGTACCAGTATATTGAGAATTAAATTGAGGATTTCTATAAGTAGTGCCTTCAGTAGCTTTAATATATACAAATTCAACACCATTTGCTCGAATTGAATTCTAATTAACATTGGGTTGAGAACTACTAACATCTATCCCTCTGGGATTTACTGTTAATGCTATGCTATGCTATGCTAGCAAATGTAGTAATGATAAATAATTTCACAATGTAAGATAAATGAGTGGTAAAAAAATGATAATATCCAATAATAAATAAAGACTTTAAAAATGAAAGGACAACTTAATAAATATCAGTAATGATAGTCCTATTTATACTTTTTATCGATATAAAACTTAGACATTTAAGTTGGGTGAGCCATCGATTTCAAATTTTGTTTTATTGAAAGATGGGTTAAAAAGAAACTACATAGGTAAATGTCAATCAAATTTAAGCAGTAAATTATACTACTGTTATCAAATTGTTTGAATTTAAATTCTTAAACAAAATTTCAAGTGTATACATTTTCGATTTTATTTGCCCTTTACTTGTTTCTATCAACATTCTATTTTTTAGTTTGAATAATGTAATATATATTCTAAAACATTAACAATGAGGTTTAGTTTATTAAGTAATTAATACAGGACAATAAGGAGCTTAAAAATAAAGTAAATATTTCGATCAAGGAGGGAAATTAAATATTTCAACTAGCTAATAACTTAGTATCTGATTAAGATAGAATACATTCTTATAAATCATAATAAACTACCTAAAATGTCTTAATCGTAATATTTTAATGTCATCTCAATCTAGTTTGTTGAGTAGTAAATTAAGAAACAAGGAATTTTTATTTGATTTTCTTTAGAAAAATAAAAATTTTCGATAAAAAATAGCATGACAAAATATATCAATTGTCTATATTTTGAATTCAAATTGAAAAATAGTTGTATATACTATTTAGTATTATTTTTTTTTAGTCACATTTTGATTATTCTTTTTAAATTCAAAATTCTAACTCTATTTGACCAAAAAAAATCCTAATTAACAATTTCAATTCAAATATTTCACCATTTTTTAAAATAAATCAAATTAGTTTCTATTATGATATTAATTGAAAAAATAATTACATTCATACTTTGCCTTTAAAGTGAGAGAATATTAGTGTTATAATTGATAATCCAAACAAAACTGATATTATAAAAATATGAAAAAATAGATAATGGAAGATTGGTATTAATACTAATGGACTGGGGTAATAAGATAAAAATACTAATATTTGACTAAGTTTTCATTATTAAATAAGAGTGAATGATTATTAATATTTTATTATTTAATGACGTTAATACAAAATCAAGTGGCTTAAGTTCTTTGAATTCGAATTAATGTTAAGATGCTAGAGATAATAAATTTGTATTTACAAATAAAAACGATTCAACTTAATTTTAGAATATTATTGAGTTGGAATTTGATTATTAAATACATCTGTTTTTATATTAAAGTTCATCAACTAATAAACAAAACTGCATATCTATTATTAAATTACTCTAATTCTTAATTTTAATAATTTATACTAATTAAATCTTTTTTTTTAGATTAATTGATTCTTTCTAATTTATATAACAAAGCATTTTTAAAACCAATTAGTAAACTGTTTATAATCAACATCATATATAAAGACAAAGCAAATAAATCAAGACAATAAGTACCAAAAAAAGTATTTCAACAAAATATAAAAAAAGCTTAAAATTTAATTTTCAAGATAGTATTAGAACTCTTTCGTGAAGTTCAATTTAAGCTAAAAAAAGAAAGATTAGTCAATATAATTTTACATTTCAATTTAAAACTTACCTTCTTTCTTTTCTGCTTTTTGTTGGTCTAATTTGATATAGAATTCAGAGATCTTATTTTGAGTTGGTAAATGGTAATTATTCCAATAAAAATAACCAAACACTAATCCTAAGGAGATCGAGCCTACAATATCGTTACGTATACTACGTGCTAATTTTCCGCGAATTGGGGCAATGGCCATGTTTGTTGATTTTTTTTAAAAAATAGGTTGGGTATGAAAAGGTTCAAATTTCAAGATTGATGCTGAGATTTACTCAAACAATTCTTCAAATGGGATTAAAAAATTTATGGGATAGGATTTTCAAATTTGGCCAATATGAACTCACTTTCTAATTTTAAGTAAAAAAAAATCAAAAAAATCAAAAATTAATATAAAGTGTAATTGAATTATTTTAATTATATTTTAATATGTTATTCAATCGGTTCCATTCATTAACTAAACAGCGGTTAACTCAACTTGGATCAAAAAGGAGCATTAAATTTTATTCAACAATTAAAGATGATAGTAGTAATAAAAATTATTCGGATACATTATTATTACCAGAAACTTCATTTAAATTGAGGTTTGATCCCTTGATGGAAAAAAAATATAGAGAAAAAAGTACCACAGAGGTTTATCAATGGCAGGTAAATTACATTAAAAAAATTTCCTTTTGTATCATATTTTAATTTGATATCATGAATAATAAAGAGAGCATTAAAATTAAAGAGATTAATAATCTTATTTTTTTAAATAGTTGAAAAAAGGAAACCGACCCAATTTTATATTACATGATGGCCCACCGTATGCTAATGGTAAATTACATTCGGGTAAGTTTAATTGGAAAAAATATATATTTTTTAAAATAATTTTTATGAATTAATTATTTAGGTCATGCTATGAATAAAATATTAAAAGATATAATTAATCGTTATAAATTATTACAAGGTTATAAAATTAAGTAAATTGTGATATAATAGAAAAATAGATGAAATTAATTAAATGATAATTCTTTTTTTAGTTATATACCAGGTTGGGATTGTCATGGTTTACCCATTGAATTAAAAGCATTAGAAAAGTTTAAAGTAAGTAATTTTTATTATAATAATAGTGTTATCAATAGCTTGATTTTTTTTATAAAAGAGGAGTCATTCTTTTTCATTTATTAACAATAGAATTTCATTAACAATAGAAACAAAAATTAACACCCATTGAGATACGTAAAGAAGCGAGGAAATTAGCATTAGAAACAATAGAAACACAAAAGGAAGATTTTAAAAAATTTGGTATAATGGCTGATTGGAATCAAGTTTATAGAACTTTAGGTAAGTCATTAAATAATTTAAAACAAAGATTTTTATACTATTATTTTTCATTAAATTAATTATAAAACTTTATTTTAGATACTGATTATATAGTTCGTCAATTAAATGTATTTAAAAAATTTATTGAAAAAGGTAAGTTAATTGAAATTCCCTTACAAATTAAAATACTTAGAATATTAAATATATTATTAAAGGTTATGTCTATCGTCAATTTCGTCCTGTTTATTGGTCCCCATCAACACTGTAAGTGAAATGAATAATTTCATTAATTTAAAAAAGTAATTAAAGATATTAAAGATATTTATTAATTATTAATTAGTACTGCACTCGCTGAATCTGAATTAGAATATAAAAATGATCATAAATCAACAGCTGCTTATATTAAGTTTAATGTTGAAAGTGAGTTATTTTTATTTAGTAATATATAATTAATAAATTTTACATTTCCAATAAAAATAGAGAATCATCCGTTATTCAATACATTATCAAAAGAAGCAGAAATTAATGTTGTTATTTGGACTACTACCCCTTGGACAATTCCTAGTAATCAAGTAAGTATTGTTTTATTTTTATAATTATAAAATTCAAATGTTAATATTTAATAGTTATTTATTATTATTATTTTCTAGGCTATTTCAGTTCATCCTGAAATTAATTATGGCTTATTTAAAGAAAAAAATGTGGAAAAGTATTTTATTATTGGTGAAAAAGGAGTGGAAAATGTCAAGGAATTTATGAATTCATTGGAATTAGTGAAAATAATCAAAGGTATCAAATAATATAGAATAATTCATATTTAAAGTATTAATAATTATTTATTCATTTATTTATTAATAGGAAAGGAACTGGAATTAATAAATTATTATCATCCAATTAATAAAGAAAAATTGAAGATTATATTGGCTGATTATGTATCTGAAACTTCAGGCACTGGTAAATATTGATTGAATTTACAAGTTAAAAAAGAATTTATTCATATTAAATTAAAAAAATTTAAAAATAGGATTGGTTCATTGTGCCCCAAGTCATGGTATGGATGATTATCGTAGTGGTCAAAAATATGAGATTATTGGAAAGAATTTAGGTAATTTTTAAAAGAATTGAAATTAATATAATAATAATATTATTATATAACAATAATTAACTTTATATTAATCTTAATTTAATTATAGTGGATCAATATGGTAAATTTACTTTTGAAGCAGGTGAATTATTAGCTGGTAAATTTGTTTTAAAAGAGGGTAATACATTGGTATTAGGATTATTAAAAGAAAGCAATAATTTAATTAATTCATATGATTATATTCATTCTTATCCATATGACTGGAGATCAAAAAAACCTGTTATTCAAAGGTAAATTATAATAATAATAATAATAATAATAATAATAATAATAATAATAATAATAATAATAATAATAATAAATTTATAACGATGATATACTAATAATATATTAAACTAATTTTATTTTAGAGCTACTGCTCAATGGTTTATTAATGTTCAACAAATTACTAAAAATGCAATAAAGAAATTAAATCAAGTTACTACAATACCATCTTCAGGTAAAAATCGATTAATTCAATTTTTAAATGGAAGAGAAGAATGGTGTATATCCAGACAAAGATCATGGGGAGTACCAATTCCTGTATTTTATGATAAAAATGGTAACTTAATAATATAATATTAATTTATTAATTAATTTTATATTTTATTATTAAATATAGGCAATCCTTTATTAGATAATAAAGTTATTACACATGTAATTAATATAATAAAAGAAAAAGGAATAGATAGTTGGTTTGAATTATCAGTGAAGGAATTATTACCATTAGAATATGATAGTCAATTATATACTAAAGGAATGGATACTATGGATGTTTGGTTTGATTCAGGAACTAGTTTTAGTTTAATTGAAGAATTAAAGGAAAATAATAATATTAATAATGATATTAATAATAATTATATTTCTGATGTTTATTTAGAAGGATCAGATCAACATCGAGGTTGGTTTCAATCTTCAATATTATTAGCTACAGGTGCTTATGATAAATTACCATATAAAACCTTAATTACACATGGATTTTTATTAGATGGAAAAGGAGTTAAAATGTCTAAATCAATTGGTAATATAATTGAGCCACAAATAATTATTGAAGGTGGGAAGAATAAACAATATCAACCAGCATATGGTATTGATTTATTAAGATTTTGGATTGCTAGTTCAGATTATTCAAAAGATGTATCATTAGGAAATGATATATTAAAAATGAATAATCAAGCATTATTTAAAGTTAGAAACACTATTCGATTTATATTAGGCAATGTTAAAACAAAAAGAGAGATATCATATAAAGAGTTATTTCCATTAGATCAATATATATTACATGAACTATTTCAATTACAAATTAATTGTCAAAATTATTATGAAGATTATCAATTTCATTTAGTAATTGCAGAAATATTAAAATTTTCCAATTTTTTATCTAGTTTTTATTTGGATTCTATAAAAGATCGAGTTTATGCAGAGAAATTAGAATCTCAATCTAGAACTAATGTAGAATATGTATTATTACAAGTATTAGAAACTTATTTAAGTTTACTTGCTCCAATTACTCCATTAATGATTGAAGAGGCTTATGATTTAAGTAAACAATTTTTGAAAGATGAAAAGGAATCAGTATTTCATAGAGGATTTGTTAAATTAGTAAGATTCATTTGTAGAAGTTTTTTTTAAAATAGTATTGTCTTAACAATTATTTTTATTTTAGAATCAAGAATTTTATAATGTTCAATTAAAACAAGAATGGGAAATGATTTTACAAATTAAACAAAATATTTATTCATCAATTGAAAAATTTCGAGTTGAAAAGTAAGTTTATTTTAATTTTAGTTATTATTATTTAATGAATATTAATTGTATTTTTATTTATTTAATTAAATTTAGTAAAATTACCAATAATTTACAATTAAGATTAAATTTTTATAATTTAAATAAAAGTATGGAAAATTGGTTATCGAAATTAGAATTGAATCATCATCAATTATCTGATGTGTTGTTAATATCGGATATTCAATTTAAACAAACAGAAGATTTAAGTGAATTGAATTGTTTTGATGTTAAAAATATTAATGGTAAATTTATTAATAAGAATATTTGATAATTATATATTAATATATTAATTTTTATTTTTTTAATTAGATTCAAACATAAATAATAAAGTCTATTTTCAATTACAAAAAATTGAAAATCAATTTAAATGTCCAAGATGTTGGAAATATCACAGTTTAATTGAAAATCAATTATGTCAACGATGTGATCAAGTAATTAGATATTAAAAAAATCAATAAAATATATTAGACAAAATAAAAATAAAAATAAAAATTAAATATAATTTAATTATTATATTATTACTTATTGTTATTATTGATATATTATTGAAATTATCATTAAATTATCAAATTAATAATTCCATTTTATTGTTTAACTTATTTTTAATATTAATACAAGTCAAATGAAATTTCAATTCATTATCTTTCATTAAAGGTAAATAACATACATTACAACAATGATTTGGATTAATATTTTTAGGTAATTTTGGGATTTCTTTATTAGGCTAAAAAAATAAAATCATTATTATTATTATTATTAAATCAATTGAAACTTACAATTGTTAAACTTAATCGCATCATTAACTGAATTATTATTGAAAATAAATTTTCTAATAATCCTGTATTATTATTATTATTATTATTATCCAATTCCAATTGTAATTTATTATAATTAATAGATAATTCTAAACGCTCAATTATAACTTTAAGTTCAAATAAAGCTAAATAATAAATTAACAAATAAATAAATAAATAATTGTATTAAATTTACCTTTTAAATAAAAATTTAATGGATTATATTCTAATAAAATTAACCTCTCATTATTATTTAATATTAAATCTAACTGTTTTAATTTCTCAATAGCTAATTGAAATTGATTTTCAATATAAGAATATATTTTAAACCAAGGTTCAATATCTAAATGACTATTATAAAATTATAAATATATAATATTATAATAAAATTATTATTTAATAAATTACCTTAACACTTTTAATGCTTTAGTAGGAGTTGATGGATCTAAAATATAAAAAATTAAACATATTAATAATCATAATAAACTTGTGTTAATAATAATAATAATAATAAAACTTACCTTTATTCCAACTATTTTTTCGATTTTCTTTCTTTTTTGTTATAATTTTTGGAAAATAAGTTTTATCTAATAATTCAAATTCATCAATTTGATGATTATTTAATTTTTGTTTAATATCTAAAGATAAGCTTTTATGATGTGTTTTATAATTCATTAATTGACTTTCTTTATCTTTATCTAACATCATTGTTTTGGAGCGTAAGATTGTATGACTGTTATTTGTTGGTATTAGTTTTGTATTACTATTATTATTATTATTGTTATTGTTATCATTGTCTTCAAATTCCGCTGTTACAAAATCTCCATACAAATCTTGATCGTTGGTGTTTATATTTGTATTATTATTGATATCTCCATTACTCTCTTCAAATTGAGTAAATAAATTAAATTCATTCCATTCATCTTGATTATCATCTTTTTTATCATTCTTTTGTTCATTTGTATTATTAGCAAAATTATCAAAATCATCTAATAAATTATTATGTTTATTAAAACTTTGGTTTATGTTTTTATTAACGCCTTTATTTCCATTTGCATTACTACTAGTAAACTCTTCAAATTCGTCTAATAAATTGATTGTATTTACATTACTATGTTTTTCCTCCATAATTTCATTATTATTATTATCATTCGTTGTCATAAAATCAACAAACCCATCCAATAAATCCTCATTCTTTGAACTCTGCTTCTTCTGTGTAGTTTTATTGTTATTACTACTATTGTTGTCCCCAGTACCCATAAAATCACTAAAACCATCGAATAAGTCCTCTTTAGTTGTACTTTGTTGATTTTCTTCTTTGTTATTGTTGTTATTACTTGTACTCATAAAATCACCAAAGCCATCAAATAGATCCTTACCACTTGATTGATTTTGATTCTTGTTATTTCCTTCAAATTCTCCAAATAAGTCCACTTGTTTCTTTTGATTTTTTTCATATTGTTTACCCTCATTTAACACATCAAATAAATCCACTTGAACTCCTTTTTTTTCATAATTGTGATTACTATTAGAATTCGATTCACTAAAAAAAAAAGTATATAAATAAGCCATTGTTTGGTACCATTTAAATTAAAATATTAATAAAAATTTCTACTTACTTTAATTTACCCATACCTATACCCCTATTACTCTCCTCTTCTTCCATTTCTTGAAATGCTAGTTCATTATCAAATAAATTAGCTACTCTATCTTCGCTAACTGTTCGCTCATTACTCATTGCTGAAGCTGGTTCGTCATCATCAAAGAGTAATGACCGGTTCTCTTCTTTTTTTTTGAAACCTAAACGGAAACCAAAATTACCAAAATTCATATTATGTATATTCTACAATTGTTATGTTGTTATTGTTATTGCTGTTATCGTTGTTATCGTTATTATCGTTGTTATAGTTGGTGCTTGGTTGCTAGTTGATCTATTAAGAAAGAATATTAAATGGCTTTTTTTTAGTCACAATAGTTTTTTAAAGTTTCCAATTCTAAAGTAAGGAATTAAAAATGGAATATTTGTATTATTAAATTTAAAAAGAATTAATAGAAAATAGATATAGGTTTAGAATTCAAGTTGGACACCATTTTTTAGAAACTAATAATGTAGATTTGAACTCGTACATAATTATGTAGCATTGTGCCAAAAGAAAATGAAAGACATATTAGATATGTTTTAAATAAACTAAAGTTATAAAGAAATAAGTGTTTTTTTAAATTTTATTATAAAAAATGAAGCTGAAGGACAAGGCCATTTAATAAATATAAAAGCTTATCATATGCTTAATTATTAAGATCTTTACATTTATTGGAATTTGATTAAAAAATTTCAGATTTATAAAACCTTGCCATCTTTAACTAATTAAGATTAAATTAAACCCAGTTTTATATAATAATTTAGTAGTAAATATAAGACTATAAATATGCTTTTTTATTTTATTTTATTTTATTTTATTTTATTTTATTTATAGTTAGTTGTTTTTGAACTATTAATTTATTATAATACAATACATATCTAAAAATAATAAATTAATTAATATTTTTAAACTAAGTTAATAAAACATTTCAGTTGTTAATTATTAAAATACTAATTTAAAAACATTTTCAAATCAAATTTAATTATATGTTATACATTTTAATAAAATCAAATCATTTATTTTTATCTTTAATCAACATATTATATAATAAAAGTAAAAACATATAGGGATGTATTTCTTTGTTTGAGAATTTTGCTAACAATCTTTCCACATAAATAGGCTTAAAAAATGGAAAAAGTGATAAAACCAAAAAAACATCCCCATATTATAACTAAATAAAGTAACATTATTAAATCACTTTTTTAATTTATTCAAAGTTAATAAATAAGTTCTAGAACTAAATGTATGACAAGTTCATTTATACATATGTTTGGAAATTGATATCAATATATGTTCTTAACATTTTGTTTTATTTATTATTAGATAATTGAATTCAATATCTAATTTGAACATTAATTCCAATAATTATTAAAATATTGTTTGTTTTTTCATTCAATATAAGAATTATCTTACTTTTTTTTAAAATATTACCTCAACACGTTTTAATTTATCTATATGGGGATATATTTTTCTGTTTAAGGATTTTACTAACAACTTTTCCGCTTAAATAGCGCTTAAAAAATAGAAAAAGTAATGAAACCAAAAAAAACATCCTCATTTATTGATACTTTATTTTATTTGAAACATGGAAATAATAACTTTATTTAATATTAAAAGTGATATAAAATTTAAAGTAATAAAATAGGTTAAATAAGGGGGTAAATATAACAAAAATCTTATGATAAATTCAATCTTATTTTTTATAAAAATAGATGTTTATTTTTAAAAAAAGTGAGGTGAAAAGGAGATAGTAATTAACCAAAAAAAATAAAAGTAAAAATAAAAAAGTATTTTTTGAAATTTTATAATGATAAAAATATTATAATCAAACATAAAAAATAACTTAAGTCTATTAGACTAATTTCTATCAATATAAGATATTAACATAAGTATTAAGATTATTTTTATATTAAAGTAAAAAGTAATGTTCAATTTTATTATAGTTATTTTATTTTTTTATTACTTTTTACAAACAATTATCGGGTAAATCAAATATCCAAAATCAAGTTAAAAAAAGCAAAACAAATAAAAGGAGGGGGGAATAATTTTTAAATAAAGGGTTGGAAATAATATACCTGTCTAGAACTATAGAGAGTAATTTGATGACGAGGGTGAACTAATATTATATTTTACATTATATATTAATTCATCTATATCATCCATATCAGCATCTAGTAAGTTAAGTATATATTTAATGTCTGGAAATGGAGATTGTTTTGAGGGTTTAAAAGAATATAATATTTCATTATTTGAATTGATTAAATAAGTTTCACCAGAGTAATTATCTTGTTTAGTATGACTATAATTTAATAAGGATTTAATATTGGAATATTTAAAAAATTGATTGAATTTGGGTAATTTTGTGGAGTTTAATATAGATTCGGATGCTTTAAATACTTTACTTGTAGGATCTAAATATAAGTCCCATTTCCAATAACCTGAACTTAAAAAAGTAGTTAAATCTAAATCTTTTAATACTATAACTATCATCTTTATATTATTTTTTTCAAAAGAAGCTTGAAATTCGGATAACATTTGGGCTTCATGATGAGCTAATTTACAATCTAAGTGTGGTAATACCTTTAATACTACTGAATTGTGTTTCCATAAATCACTAAGATACATTTCTTCTCCATCTAATTTTTTGATTGTAATTCCATTAAACATCTTTGCATTATCTTTGGTAATATCACAATTATTAGATGAACTACTCAACAAGGAAGAGCTAATATTTATTAGACTGGACTTATAATACATATCTTGTTTTGACTTAGAAATGTCATGTAATTGTGGATTAATTTGACAATAAATTTTATTTCGAGTAGTGTTCATTTAAAATTAAGTTGGAATGTTAAATTGAATTGAAATTTACATTTGAAGTTATTTTTATACAATTCTAATTAAACATTGAAATTTATCATCAATTTCTCCACAGACTAAATTTACCCCAAAATAGTTTGGGGATTTTATCATAGAACAAATTAAATTTATTTGAAAACTAGTAAACTTAAACTAGTTTATAATCAGAATACAATTTCCGTTTTAAAAATGCTTTAAAATCTTTTTTCTTGAAATTAGAACCCAACTCAACTAATTATATATTAAATGTAAAATATGCGTTATAAATTAATATTTCAATTTTAAAAATAGGCTAAAAGTAAAAGAAAAAATAATTGTATGTTTATTAATATAAAAATAAATTTAAAAGGTACGTGAACTTAATCTAGAACTTGAACTAAAACTTTCTTCTTCGTTTAACCTTTCCCTTGTATAAACATATTCTTCAGGTGTGTCATCATGAATTTCATCTGGATCACCACCAATCAACTCATAAATTTCTTTAATACTTGGAAATTGTCCAAATTTTTTTGCTTTAAAACTATAAATTATTTCACCGCGTGGATTGATTACAAAAGTGCCACCAAGTTGACGAATACTACCTTTTTGAATAGTATTAGGGATCCCTTTGTCTCTTAAAAATCCCACTAAAGATTTTAAGATCCTTTTTCTCAATACATAAAATATATAAGATAATGATACTTTGTGTAAGCCAGCAGCTTTATATACTTTTCGTTCATAATCCATATAAATATCCCAATTCCAATAACCGGAAGTTATAAAAACACTTGAATCAACATCTTCATGTGTAATAGCAACTAAACCAACATTATGTTTTTCAAATAAGGGTTGCATTTCAGATAGCATTTTAGCTTCTTGTCTACATAAACAACATCCCAACCTTCTTAATACTTTAACTATCACTGTTCTTTCTTTCCATAACTCTTTGACTTTAATATCGTTACCAAATCTATCTTTAACTACAATATCTTCAATCACTTTGGATAATTTACCATTTAATGTATAATGATGATTTAAAAATGGATCCTCCTTTCTGTCATTGTTTATCGAGGTTTCATAATGCTCACAAGAAGTACACTGCATTTAAAAAAATATTAAAAAAAACAAAAATGCAAATTTAATTAATTTTTAAAATGCTTTATACCTCGAGTTGGCCCCATACTCAATGATCTAAAGTTCTATACTAAAATCGAATAAAAGATTCATAAATTCGAATAACTTATTTTATGCTTCTATATAAAGACTTATTTTAAACTAATTTTTTTACACTTGACTTGGTTACGGTTTTTTTATATTTATTATATAAGCTTTTTATTTAACTTTATTTCATATGTAAACTATCTATTTATTGTTACTCCTCTTATCAGCCTATTTATAAATATATCTAATTCAAATAAACTTTTCTATTTTTGTTACTATTTTCTAAGCAATATGAGATAATCAATGGAAATGTTCATTGTATTGTTTTATTGACTATTTAATCATACTTAATTATATACACTTAATTTCTACTGTTACTAACAATATTGTGGCCGAACTTCTATTTGGTATTTAGACTTATTATCTAATTTTACTATTTAATAAAAAGCTTCCTTGGTCATTATTTACTTTATAATTATAAATGAAGATGTTTTTTTTGGTTTCATCACTTTTTCCATTTTTTAAGGCACTATTTGAGCGGAAAGATTGTTAGTAAAATTCTTAAATAAAAAAATACATCGCCAAATAGTGACAGAGTTTTAAAATCTACTTTACTTGTCATTACAGTTGTATAATAAATTCGCTATTAAAGTTTACCAATTATATTAGTTTCCAATATTTTATTTGACTTGGTATACATCATTGAATTAAGATAATTCTTTACTAGAGAATATTTCGAACTAATATAATTAGCATTTAATTATTTAATGAATATTAATAGTATAAATCATTTTTGGTATCTACTTTATATATGTACTACTTATTTTAAACTTTAAATTTTTGTGTAAATTGAACTAATATTTACCTTTAATATTATTATTTATAATTCATTTTTTCAAAAATCTAATATTTTATTAAATTTTATCTTTAAGAATAACGGTTCAAATAATATAATTTATATAGTTTTAATATACTTGAGAATAAAGTATGTAAGGTTTTAATCTTGAAAATATTAAAAATATGGTTTTATTACTTTCAAAGTTTAGTTATTTCATTATTAAAGTATAATAAATATAATAGTTTTAAAGATTAAGTCTTATCTTTATAACAGTAAACTTTAGAATATTAATACTATTTTAATATTGTAAAAATTGTTGAATAAAGCTTTGCTATAAAGATATAATATTTGCACTATTACTATTAAATTCATTTTTTTGATGAAAAGTTTATTCAATAACTAAATAAATTTGAATAAAAATTGCTAATAAATCAAACTTTGAAACCATTTAATAAATCACGTTACAGTCATATTGCTTTAAAAAAAGGTAAAAAAAATTATTTAAATATATTAATTAACTTTCAATTTTAATCTCGGGTAGTATAGTGGTGAGTATCCCCGCCTGTCACGCGGGAGACCGGGGTTCAATTCCCCGCTCGAGAGTTTAATTTTATTATTATTTATAGTTTTTTATTTCTCACTCTTTCTTTACATCTTGTCAACTATTCTTTTTTAGAAATTGAATATCTATGGTAGTATTTATTAATCTATAATAATAAATAATAGAGTTTATATCAATTTCAGTTGTACGTCATAGAAGTAGTATTAGAGCTAAAAGAGGCATCATCTAGGACCTTAAAATTAATTGAATTATTAATTTAAGAACGTAATTGTAAATTATCATAGCGTTCTTTAATGAATTTAATGTATTGTGTGCGAGATGATAAATAATTCAGATTTGGAACATTTCTTATCGTCTAAATTATTACATTGTAACCAGAATTATCAACATGTGGGGATGTATTTTGTGTTTAAGAATTTTACTACCAATTTTTCCACTCAAATAGCGCTTAAAGGATGGAAAAAGTAATGAAGCAAAAAAAAAAAACACTTCCATATGTATTTTCAATAATAAATTAAATGAAATAGATGTATTAGTGTCATGTTTTATTAACCATAGATTTAGTAAGTTAATAAAAGATTTTTCAACTACAAAAGTAATCTAATATCACCACGTTGTACAACATTATTATTTTTATTTTAAAATTAAGAAAATGAAATCAAATATTAACAAATAAAATATAAAGCATTATCAATATTGTTATAACTAAAATTCCTAAAAACATAGATTTTGAATTGAATAAATAGAAAATTTTAATGTTTCAGTTTTTTCATTAATATAAAAATATTTGAAAAATATATTGAGCTATATGTATTTAAAAAGATATTTTAGTTTAAAAACTAGCTTTCATAAACATTAGCTTCTATCTAAGCTCGTATTATATTTTATTTAAAAACAAAAGTCAGTTCCAATATCATCTTTATCAAACACAGCAACTTATAATATAAATATAACTCGAATCTAAGTATTAAAATAAAAATTTTACACTTCAAATATTTATTTAATAGGCGTAATAGTATGATAAAATAATTAGAATAGGATTTCAAACCCTTTTTTTTAAATAGTAAAGTTTAAGATGTATCACCAGATAAGATAGAACTTGAGCTAATGCTTGAATCGCCGCTCAATCTTTTTCTAGTGTAAATATATTCTTCAAGGAAGTCTTCATTGATCTCATCAGGATCACCGCCAATCACCTTATAAATTTCTTTGACACTTGGGAATTGTCCAAATTTTTTTGCTCTAAAACTATAAAGGATCTCTCCATTAAGGTTTATTACAAAAGTACCACCAAGTTGTCTAAGATCGCCTCCTTTAATGCTGTTAGTCATCCCTTTGTCTTTTAGATAAGCAAACAATTTTTTAAATGATCTTGTGGCTAATGCCGATAATAAATAAAATACAGATACTTTGTTTAATCCAGCAGCCTTATACACATTCCTTTCTGAATCAAGATAAATATCCCAATCCCAATATCCTGATTCTAAAAACGCCTCTAAATCAATATCTTCAAAAGCGATTGCTGCCATAGTAACATTATGTTTATCAAAAAGTGGTTTCATATCCGATAACATTTTAGCTTCTTGTTTACATAAACAGCATCCTAGTTGCCTCAGTACTTTAATAACAACTGTTTTTTCCTTCCATAACTCATTTACTGGAACCTTTTCACCGAACCTATTTTTTACTAAAATATTATCAAAAATTGTGATACCAACGTTTCCATTAATAGTTGATCTGCTAGAATTTGACCCACTATAGATACCCTTTTCCAAATCAAAATGAGTACTAGATAAATAGTTTTCTAATCCAGAATCATCAAATCTGCAGGCTTCACAGTTCATTTGGACTAATTTGAAAAGAAAAGAATTATTAGTTCTATTTGATTACTTTATCCTTGGTATTTATACTTTTGCCCTTCCACGGTGGATTTGACAATGTTTGATGCTATAATCTATCCCTGTATTTGTTCTATAAAATTATTTTGCTTTTAAGAATAAAATATTATTAAATCATATATTTAGAATTGAACCATATAAATTATAAGTAATTCAGCTATTTACTTTAATTTAAAGTTAAAGGTAGATTATCAGCCTTTATCGCCATTATACATGAATGCTTTAAACTAAATATCAACTTGTATCTTAATAAAATTTATTGCACTAGAATATAAACTGTAACGATATAAAAATTCAATAAATTTTGTGATTTTTTAGTCGAATTTTGGAATTTAATTTTTAAACTATAGTGTATTTAGAGCAAATCATCAATCCAGTTAAAGTTTTTATTAACCACTGATATTAGTATTTAATGAAAAAGTCTTACTAGTTTAATTTATATTGATTAAGTAGAATTTAAAGAGATATGCTTATTACATTTAATTGAAACTTTGCAGTTAAAGTTCTATAGTTTTGGTACCCATATTTAACAATAGGCTCTATTTAGACATTTTCTAATTTTATTCCGACATAACGTGAGTTGATTTGAACCAGTGTTTTTTCTATCACATCACATTTTTAGCTAATAGCGAATATTACTTTTAAAGGAACATGGCCTATCTTATCTATAACTAAAAACTAAGACTTATTGAGTTTCTTATACTTAAAATAGACAATAAACAAATAAAGTTGGATCAAACAGGAAAATAATTTACAAGTTAGAATATAGAATATTTTTATATTCTCGGAAGTCTTACCTCAAGCCCAAGTATTTTGACAGGTGGATAAACTTAAAGCTTAATAAAAGCGCTAGGTGACGAGTCTAAAAAGGTGATCGTGGAATAGCAACTTTTTAGGAAGAGTTTTTATTAGATATTAATTACTATCCCGATAACTTGGTTTACTCTCTATAAGCGATATGACAACACCTCACCCAAGGAACTGGGAACTATTAATGAGTTTATCCACATCAATATGTTAATTCACAATTACCACATGATAATATTTATTTTTTATTTATTTGAAGATAAAAAAAATAGAAATAGAGCCTTAACGACTTTTCTAAATGTACTGTGTGCAGTATGATTTAAATAAGCTAATATTATATATAGGTATATTGGTACTAAATTGGTTTAAAACAGTTAGTGCCCATTTCTAAGTAAACTTCTACTTTTACTAAGTCGAATAGGCTTTATATAATGGTTCTAAACCACTAGTAATTAATTAGCAGTTACTGATTTTATTTTAAGAAAAGTATGGCACAGTATTTTCAACCTATCATGACTACAACAAGAGAAAAATTTAACAAACTGAAGAAAATTTTTTGACAACAATTTCTAACAAAAGTAACCAAAATTTCTAATTTTATAACAAAATTTTTTTAATTTTGTTCACTTTTTTTGAAATCACTATCGATATTTTTTTTACTTCTGGTTGTTTAAATTCTTCTCTTGTTATTACCTCAATAGGTTGAAAATACTGTATGAAAAATTATCTTTAATAAGGAAATGCCAAGGTGTTCATTTTTTATCACAATATTAATGTTTACTATAATAATATGGGGATGTATTTTTTTGTTTAAGAATTTTACTAATAATCTTTCCGCTCAAATAGCGCTTAAAAAATGGAAAAAATAATGAAGCTAAAAAAAACACTCCCATATATATAAGACATCCCAGAGTGCTATGAAAATTACAATCATGGTATATGGAAAAACTCAGTACGAAAGACATACCAATTAATTAAACATTTAGCTTCCATTATATTGCTTTTGTATCATAAAATATAATATGTATCAACAATAAATATGAATCAACTTGAAAAGAGTATAACAAACAATTTCAGATCCTTTAATATTTAAATTGGCGTTTTTTTTTAACTCCTTTTTATTAATATTACGGTAAACTATTGTTATATAGACAATTAGTACTATTATTAAAATAAAAACAGATAAAAAATTAATAGTGGAACTATGAAAACAAAACATTTAATAAATTTTATCATTTTACATTGATATTTTATATTTAATAGACATACTGGAGTTATTGGTGTTAAATACGAGGATGTTTTTTTTGGTTTCATTGTTTTTTCTATCTTTCAAGCGCTATTTAAGTGGAAAAATTATTAGTAAAATTCTTAAACATAAAAATACATCCCCATATATTACTGAAGTAGAAACGCTAAATAAATTGAGCTACTGAAATAGATAATGAATTGATAGTGAATCATTCTTATTAAATAATAAGTCAACTAATATATCTATACTATATAAGTTTTTTTTAATAGTATATATAATGATAATTCATAAGCAGCTGAATAATACATCCTTCAATTATTAATATGTGCTATAATTCCAAATAGCAAAAAATAAAATAAACTAAAGATAACTGAAAGCAAATTACTAAGTAACTGATAAAATATGAATTTAAAAAAATTCAAGCTTACAATTAAAATAAAAATTGTTGGGATTATTTTTATAATAATTTCATATATTGTCGTGTTTATTATTTGATTGATTTATTGTTTTTTTTACAATAATTAGTTCAGCTACTATTATTTAATTTGTCTTTTAAGTAAAAGTAGTTAAGAAGTATCTTGTTATTTCATTAATAAACTCTTTCAAATTTTAACAAAGGGATATCTTTACAATTAATGGCATCGCAGTGTTTATAATAAAAATGTTTATAAGCTTTTTTTGACTTTTTAATACAATAAAGGCTTTAACTGCCGTATTTTTTGCTATATCATATAGTTGATATATACTTTTCTTTCTAATTAAGATATTTTATATGAAAATATTATAGCATTTAGTGCTACTTTAGTTTATATGCTAATATTAATATCTGGATTTATTATAGATGTATATAGCGTTTTTACTGAAACAATTGCAGTTCTATCATGAGCAATTCATATGAACTTCAGAATGTCCGTTTTTTAGCTATAAATTAGCTGCTAGCTCTTTCATTATTTACCAAAGCCATTAATGTAAATTAATTCAATAAAAATATCTGTTAGAATACAAATGTACATTTTGTTAAAAAGTATTGCACCAAATTTATGATTTTGCAGTTACAGACTAAGCCAAAATTTACCTTTTAAGCAACAATCTCATTCTTTTAAACCAATAGTTCTCATTTTGTGAAAATGGTTTAAAAAATTACTTATGATTGAGTAACAAAATTTGCTTTGATCTTTGGTTAAGATGGAGGCAGACGATGAGAGAATAAAACGTCAAAAATATTTACTTAAAAATTATCTTGGAGGCGAAGAAAAAGAAAAAAGAAAGAAGGTCAAGTCAAATGAAAACAGTTCAAGGAATTCAAGAAGAAAAAGAGATACTGTCATTGATGAAGATATGGATGGTTTCTTAGATATTGATGATCAAGAAGATGGTATATATTTTATAATGGAATTAATTAAATATTAATAAAATTTAGATGATCCTGTTATAATACCACCTACTCAACAAAAAGTGCCTAAAATTTTCAAAAATAAAAAAGATTCTGGTTGGAAAACAGTTCGAGGAGAAGATTTAGAATCAGAAAATGAAGTAGAAACAAATAAAAAAGACGAAGATGAGCAAGATGAAGAAGGAATTGGTATTTTTATTTTAAATATAATTAATTAGTAATCATTTTTAGAACAACGTATGACAAATGGCGCTAGAGTTGGATTGCAATCAGGTAAACAGGTTGCAGCAGATATTAGAAGGCAGGAAATCATGATCAAAAAGAAATTAATGCAATTAAAGCCTGAAGAAATTGGAAGAGATGCAGAAACTATTTATCGTGACGCTAAAGGAAAAAAGATAGATATCCAATTAGAAAATGCCAGATTACAAGCTGAGCGCCAAGAAGAGGAAATGATTGAAAAGGCAAGGACTGAAAGAAATAAGGGCGTGGTCCAACAAGAGCTTGCACAAAGAAGGAAAGAGGAGTTTTTAAGGAATAAAGACGGACCAATGGCAAGGTAAATTAATTTGAAAGAAATTGAGAATAAATTGTAATTTAAATCTAGATATGCCGATGATGATGAGATCAACAATGAGCTTAAACAGAAAGAACTTTGGAACGATCCAGCAGCTAAATTTTTAACAGTAATTTTATACAAAGTTCATTTTAAAATGGCCTAATTATTTTTTATAGAAAAAAAAGAGTAAGTTAAGATATCCACAATACCAAGGGAGAGCACTACCAAATAGATATAACATTCCTCCTGGATATAGATGGGATGGCCGAGGTAAATGATTTGTTTCTATTTTGTCATTTTTATTAATATTTTAGATCGCTCTAATGGTTTTGAAACCAAATTATTCGAGAAATTTAATGCCCAGAAATACAAATTACAAGAAGCTCACGCCTGGTCCACTGAAGATATGTAATTCAACTAAAAATCAATTCTTCTTAAAGCTCAGTTAATTTAATTATATATATTTTACTATAAAAACTTATGTTTCCGTTCCTTTCTGTTTTGTAATTCTCAATACAAAATAAAACAACCTTAAGTTTTTAATTAAAGCAATATATTAATGGTTTGTGAATTAAATACTTATTACAATAACCATTCTAAATCAATTATTTGCATCAAAATATAAACCTACTAGTATTGCGTATAATATTGTGGATATAACAGTTATTAATTATAAACCTTTAAATATAAATATTAGCAAGAAGTATAATATTTTAGATTTTTTGAATGTATATAGTATGTAATAAATTCGACTAATACAATATATTTAATATCATTTTAACTTCCAACTTCGTAATTTTAATATTTTTTTGGATCCTTATATACTTTTTGTTTAATATGAAAAATAGCTTATTTTATTTTAAAGTATTATTTACATGATTTAAATAAATACAATTAACACTTATGATTTCAACTGAAATAGAAATAACGTAATCGTGATAATAATGAATAAAGTTTAGAAATGAATAAAAAAGTAATAAGCAAAAAAGTTAAGTTCATGTATTGAATTTTCACATGGGGATATAAAAACAATCATAAATTATTGTATAATTGGAATCAGTAATAAGCTCTAGACAATATAAAATGTAAAAGCAATATAGCAGTTGCTTATATATATTGTTTGGTAACCCATCTTTTTATTAAACTTTATAATAAACTCAAACTAACGTTTGAGTCATTGTTGTACTTAGTTTAGCTAATAAATTTGTTATTTTTTCAAATTGTAACCTCCAATGAAATAGTATTCAAAATAAAATACCAAAAACTTTATTTTTTCAATTTCAATTAAATCAAAATGGGAAAAGCGAAAAAGAAAGCTCAAGCTCCACAAAAGGTATGAGAAATTTAGCTAAAATGTAAAAGATTACATTGTTAACTTTTTTCTATTTTCTTACCTTTAATTTTAGAATCAAAACAACAATTCAAGTAGCAATCAAAAAGAAGCTTTAAAGCCAGTTAAAGAATCTACCGCTTCCATTTTAATTGACGAATTTAAAGACGAAGAACTTGGATTAAATTTTAAATGGGAAGATAAAATCAGCACCACAGCAAAATATGGATTGGATCCAGCTACGGTGCTCGATGAACTTTTAGCAGCAATGACAATTGACCCTGAGGCAAACGATCTATTTGATTATATAAAGGATAATAGAAATTTACCTAAAGGTAAAAAAGATAAGATAATGGCGGACATTGAGGAGAACCGAAAAAAAGGGGACGAGGATATTAATTTTACACCGTTACCAGTTTTAGAGGAAGGAAAGCGTACTGCCCATTTCTTTTATGAAATGTTATCTAAAACGAAAGGATTTGCTACAGAAGTAGCAAGAGAAGGTTGGTCTAAAATAGTCAAATTTATAGCTTTTTATAAAACTTATTAGGAGAAGACTATGATAATGACAGTAGTGATCAGTTATTCGTTGGTACTATAAGTCATATAGCGTCTGAATTGAATAGTATAATTGAAAATCAACCTACTTATGAAGACAAATATTTAGCAATATACCAAATTTGTGTAGAAACGGTTAGACTTTTTAAAATATATAAAATTACGACTAAATGTTTAGATAAATGAAGCATCTAAGCTTGAAGCAGAACTTAACGAAATAAAGGTCAAGTACGATTTATGTAAAAAAAGGACACTGGAAGATAAGACAGAAATTGCCAGCCTCTTGGAAAAACGAACTGCACTTGATGTTTTAGTTAAACAATATGAGAACCAGAATAAGGAGCTACTAGTAAATTAAATTGCTTTGATTTAAGGTTGTGTATTAATATATTTGTAGGAGGTATTGATTTGATTCACAATCAAACTAAGATTTATTTTGTTTTCACTTTTAGATTAAAAGAAAACTAGAACAAGAAAAAGATAAAAAAATACCGCCAACCGTTTACATAAATGAGTAATAGCAATCAATCAATTTACTTATTCATTTGTTGATTAATTTGTTAATATAGATTAAAGAAAAGAATTAAGACTATTTGGGAATTTTATACACTCAGAGATAAACATGTTATGGCGGTTAAAGAATCTAGGGAGTTACAACTTATAATTCTTAGAGAGAAATTTAAAGCTGTGAAAGAAGCTCACGAGAATGATCTCAAAGAGGTAAAATGTTAAGTTTATTATTTTGGACATATTGACAATTTATAGCTTGTACAAGCAAGGGCAAATATTAAAGAATTAAAAAAGACAGAAGAAGGATTAAAATCGACAATTGTAGATAATCATAACAAACTAAAGGAAATGGAAAACACATATAATCAACAAAATATGCAAATAAGTAAATTAAAAGAAGAATATATTCAAGTAATTAATTCAGGTATTTTTAAAAATGAATCTAATAAAATTATTAGATTAAGAAAAAGAAAGATAAATCAGAAGCTGATAATAAAATATATGTGGAACGACTTAATGCAGCAAATGATAAGAATATAGAATTGGAAGCCAGAGTAAATTTTTATCGTTTTTATCAATGAACTTTTTTGAAGATATTTTTTAGCGTGAGGCTCTAGAAAAAGAATCAGCAATCTACAAAACACGATCAGAGAATGCAGAGGTTATTATGAAAGAATTGAAGGTATTTCTACTTCCATTTTAAAAATTAAACACTAATAAAGTAGGCTAAAGCTGTAAAAGCAGAAAAAGAAGCTGAGTTCATTCGACGACATTTGGCAGAATTCAGAAAGTAAACTGGAATTGAGGATTTAAATTTTAGACTCTAAACTATTTTAGGATGAAGGGTATTGAGTCACCTACGTCTAATGATTGAATTTAGTTTAATGCTTTAAAGTCGATGGTAATTTATAATGAGCAATACCTTATTGTTATTATGACTCTTTATTAAGTTTTAATCAAAATTTGAGCAAATTCTACAAATAATTTTAATAAAATATTAAGAATAGTTTTGGTTAAGAGTATAGATATCAATAACAATTATGTTTCAAAGACTCATATAGTGAGCTTTTACTTTTTTAGGCATTCTCTTATTCATTTAAGTTTAAAAAGTTTATAAAATATGCTTTAATTTGTTAGCTTTCTATAACATAGCTATTATATATGGATGCATTTTTTGTTTAAGAATTTTATTAACAACTTCTATAGTTAAATAGCACTTAAAAAATGGAAACAATGATGAAACCAAAAAAAAATACCCCTATATATTAGATACTATTCTTGCTTTTTCTTAATAATATATTTCCTAAACCCCCTTTAACGTAATCTTCACCAAAA
The DNA here is from genome assembly GCA_030770535.1 of Batkoa obscura. Lineage (NCBI taxonomy): Eukaryota > Fungi > Entomophthoromycota > Entomophthoromycetes > Entomophthorales > Batkoaceae > Batkoa > Batkoa obscura. The sequence goes on along the minus strand of JASVEC010000013.1, from coordinate 667,400 downwards.
ACCCTATTATTTAACTAAAATTTTATTAAAACAATTACAATTCAATATAAATTTCACTTAAATCTATGCTATCCAGTTTATAAATTTATGAGTAAAGTAAAAACCATTAAATATTTTAATCTTATTGATAAATTACATCAACTCTTCTATTAATATTAGCATTGTACCTTATTCAATTGCTAATTCATGAGCTGCCCAATCCTCATAAGATCCGTCAGGTAAATAGCGTCTTACAACAAAAGGAATAGTTCTTTGCTCTAATTCTTTGCAAGCAATTTCATATGCATCAGTTTCCCCATGTAATTCAACTAATACTGGAGCATTTAGACTAAAAAATTAGCAAAAAATTAACATTTGACTAAACGTTTACCTTAATTGAAGAGCTCTAGTACCAATAATACGTGCTTTTTCATACTTAGTCATATAGGGGGTGGTTAATCTTTCTTTTTGTTCTTTAGCTTCTGCTGTTAATAAACCTTTGGTGAAATAAGCAACGGAGTCGTCAACCACTGACTCAATAAGAAAAGGCTCTCTTGCTTCACTTTGAGCTACATCTCTTATAATCGGCTTCTTGGCGTTTAGGTCTTTAGCTTCTCCTGCTCTTAATTCATGTGGCCTATATTGATCATTGAGATCATTTGGCCCGTCATCAAGGTCATCTAAAAAATCCTATTTTGGTTATTAAAAATTTTCAAACAAATAATAACAATACATCTTCGATTTCATTATCATAACTATAAATCAAAAAATTAGATTAAAATAATACATGTAATTTGTTTTATTTACTCGTCTTCGTATCTATTGCTTTCAGCGTCCGACATTTTTATAGAATAACCTGAGTTTATTTTTAATTTTAAGTTTGAATATTTTAAGGTTGGGTTAGGATCCCATAAAAGTTCATGATTCAAGGATTGAATAATACTCTAAAAGCTTGATTAAATTTAGAACAAGCTATAGCAAATTGCTATAAAAAGATTGCATTAGAATTTCAATTTGTTATTCCAAAACATGACAAATATATGGAGATGTGTTTTCAATTTTAAGTAGCCACTCATCTTTATTAGTTATTATAAGTTAAAGCATCCAGATTTTTACCTTTTGCGCTTTAAAGAAACCATCTGTTCACTTTTTAAGCTCGAAGTTTGAATAAAGTATTAGTCAAATTGACAAAAAATCAATGTAAGGCAATTTGGGTTCTATGAACTAGTTCTGTTGATAATAGATAAAATCTCAATTACTCGTATTTATATAGAAAGTATTTTATCTTAAGCTTTAAATTGTTTAAATTTTGTGAAATGCTCTTTTCTATGTGAAAAGAAATAAAAGAAATACTTTCCAAAAAATATCTTATTACCTTTACATTCAGATATTATTTAAAACATTGATGCGAATTCAGATAAGGTTTTAAAAAACAAATTAAGTAGAACTTTGAAAGGTTAAATTTCCAGGTAGAACTGCTGATACATATTTTGGAAACAAAGTGCTGTTTTTTCTAGCATAAATCGTTAAAAATTATTCTTACAGCCAGGTTGTTATTTTTGAAATTAATGTTATAAAAATAATATATGCCTAGCTTAAATGACTAATATTCAAAAGTAGCAATTTCAATTGTTAAATTTTCAAATGTAACGTTGAACTAATTAGGCCCAATGCATGATTATTTGAGGCCCTTTACGTCATAAAAAGTATAAAGAAAAAAGAAAGAAAATATTTTAAACATTTTTAAACATGTCTGTCAACGTTGAAGGTTATAAAGCAAGCGAATATTTCTCAAAAATTGATCAATTCTTAAAGAGCGTTGATGCTAGTAAAAAACAAGCTCTCTTAAAAAAGGTAATAGCAAAGTTAGTTTATTTGTTCAAAATATAACTTTTCAAAAAGAGTGCTGGCGTTTACCAATTTGATATTAAAAACGGTGGTAAAGTTCAAACTTGGACTTTAGACTTTAAAAATGACGGTACCGTATCAACCAGCAAACCAAAGAAAGCCGACATTACTATTACCTTAGACGACAACGTATTCGTTGAGCTTGCCTCCGGTAAAATTACTGGTAAATTAATTTATATATGCATGTGATTTTATTGACTATTTGTTAAGGACAAAAAGCTTTCATGACCGGTAAGCTTAAGGCTAAGGGTAACCTCAATTTGGCAACCAAATTAGGTAAAAAAATTCATAGTACTTTTAAATTTTACCTCATATTTCAAAAGATGCCTTTTTCACTGAAGTACGCAAGAATGAAGGTGCCTCAAGCAGTGCAAGCCCAAAAACTGAAGCAAGTAAACCAGCTGCTGCCTCAAGCGGCTCAGTTGAAGTTGAAGGCTTTAAAGCAAGTCAAGTATTTAAACAAATCGATGCTTGGTTAAAAAGCTTACCAGAAGCTGAACGTAAGAAGCAAGTCAGTCAAATTAAAGGATTATTCCAAATCGATATTAAGAACAGTGATAAAGTACAATCATGGACTCTTGACCTTAAGAATGGTAGTGGAGACGTTTATGCTGGAAAAGCAAAATCAAAGGCTGATGCCACTTTATCTCTCACTGACGATATCTTTGTTTCTATGAGCCAAGGAAAATTAACTGGTAATCAACTTTTACAGTTTTAAATTATATAATAACATTATGTTTTTAGGTCAAAAAGCTTTCATGACTGGTAAACTTAAGGTTAAAGGCCAAATGATGTTAGCTACCAAATTAGATGCCGTTTTCAAGAAACTTCCATCTTCTAAACTTTAAATAAATTATAAATTAACTTTTGATAATTTTATAAATATATTTTTTACAACTATGGATTATAGCTTTCATTAAAATTTTAGCAATTCTCATTTCAATATCAAATCCTATTTTGCCAAATTTAACTGCTACCAAAAACTCATAAGTGGTAGCATTTGTCAAACCTGTTATATTCATCATCAGCAGAAATAAAATAACTTATAGAAATGAACACCAAAAGCAATAGCCAATCATATTCGCCTTCAAACTATCTAATTGTCAACGTAATAGCAAATTTATTATAATAAGGAAATTAATTTCTAATTATATTTAACCAAAAAAGATGAATAAAGATACATTAGTAATAGGGATAAGGTAAATTAGTTTAACAAACTACAATGATAAGTATTTAAAATTAACTAGCGGATGTTCGTGCTCTGGAAAAACAGTAATATAAGGCTAAACTAAACTACTTTATTATTTATTTTTATAGTCAATAGGTAAACTATTAAATAGCTTGTTGAGCAATAGTGTCGTGATACATCAGGATGAGTATTATAAGTTAGATCAATATATTCCAAAAGATAGTGAAACAGGATATGATAATTGGGATATACCTGAAGCTATTGAAATGGACCAGTTTTATAATGAAATTGTAGAAGCTATAAATAAAGATCTTAATAATAATAAAGACTCAACAAAAAATGAGTCTATTAACAGTGAAGATCCTACAGAAGCTAAAATTATAGAAGAAATAAAGTTAAAAAATAAAGAGATTTTGACTACATTAAATCAACAATATAAAAAAACTGTTATTGTTGAAGGATTTCTTTTCTTCCATGAAGAGCGCTTTCTTAAATTGATTACTAAAGGCTTTTTAATATGGGCCAACTTCGATACCCTGCTTCAAAGAAGGAACTCAAGGGATGGTTATGAAACAAAAGAGGGTAAATTATTAAAGTAAATGAGTTTCTCTTTTTTAATTGTACTATATTTTCTTAGGCTTTTGGAAAGATCCAGAAAATTATTTTGAAAAAATTGTATGGCCTTCTTTCCTCAAATACTATTCCAAGTTTATAATTTATAACCAAAATGGTATTTCACACAATCACGAATCTTTCGGATTGGCCTTAGTTGATACTAATCCTCCACATACTGTTTCAGATTCTCTTATGTCTTTATTAAATCAATTAATTTGATTTATATATTGCTTATGTTTGTAAATTTTGTGATTTTTATTCTTGAAAATGTATATTTCCTGAGTTATCTATGTGCTTAATATTTTAACTATTACTTACATAAATACCTGATATAATATGCCGTAGATAATTTTAATTTTAAAAAGTGAATATAGTCTAATATTACTGTTAAATTGTGAATAAATGTAGGGTAATCATACTTTGGTATTATAGCCAATGTAGCAAATTTATATTCGTCTGTTTTTAATCTTCAAATAAAAAATATTGGTTTATTTAAATTTTTGAAATTTTATATTTATAACTAATATATGGGGATGTATTTTTGTGTTTAAGAATTTTACTAACAATCTTTCCGCTCAAATAGCGCTTAAAAGATAGAAAAAATAATGAAGCCAAAAAAGACACCCCATATATTTAAAAGTATAGAGTATGAATGAGTGATATAACCTGTATTATTAGGGATTAATCAACTAAGGTTACCGCCCTTATGTTTAAATGGTACTTTGGCGCCCTTGTACAATATGTTAACTCTGGATTAAACGATATATTAGATTAAAGATTATGAATATATTTTTGCTCTGTTAAGATTTCGGAAATTTAATAGTTTTAAACCAATGCTTTTAAGAGACTTTATAGGTTTGTAATTTTAAGAAAATTATGAAAAAAACTAAGCAACATTGAACAATAAATTGTAGTATACTATGGATTATATGTCAGCTCAATACAGCAAACGCATCCATATGGATTAAACCTATTAAATCCACTACTGATTATCACAGTGCTGAATTTACTTTTGTATTTATATTTTTGAAACTTAGTTCCCTTTCGAAAATTCTCCAAATTGTCATCAATCAATCAGCCAATAATGTTAAAGTAATTCTCGAAATAATATTTCTCCCACAACTTAGAAAATTCACACACCTGGGGCGATCTATAAATAGGATTGTCTACTCCTTGAATTCTTTAGTCCTTTCCTTTATTCAGTTTTCAAACGAATAGATCCCTCGCCTTTTACTAGAGATCTCCGTGGATGAAGGAACTTTAAAGGACTTTGCCAATCTTTGGAAACCCTTTGGGTATAATCCTAATAATAATTTAAAAGTTCTAAAATAATTAGTAACAAGTCTATTGTCTGACAATTCTAATGCTTTCATGTTAAAATACGAAGCTAGCTATGTCAGAATAACGCTACTTTTAAAAGCATCTATTTCTTTTAATAGAGAGATTCATAGCTAGCTCAACTTTTAATAAAGTTCAATCTTCTAATAGCATGTATTAAGTGAACAACTTTAATTACAAGGAACTCGATGAAAAAGACTAGTGAATTAAGATAAAAAACTGAGATGTTAATTTGTATTATAGCAAATGTTCTTATTTTAAGAGCTATTACAAGATCGTTGATTAACTTCAAAGCAAGATAATTTAAATATAAGTACATCAAGACTTACACTATTATGAATCACATTTCATTGCAAGTTATAGAAAATCATAAAAACGGTATGAGATACTTTCTGCCAAAAAAAACCCTCGGTTTTTCGTAATATCATTTGTTGGAATAAATATTAGGTTTAAAAAGATATTGAATTTTATTTTGCATTAAAGAGATGTCGATTAACTAAATTCCTTTACTATGAGAGAATCTATTATTTAAATTACCAGAACCTTTGACGATTTCAGCTTGACGTTTTGGATCTAATCCATTTACAGCCATATCCTTTTCACGATCGAATTTTCTGTTTCTAGGATCATCATCAATTATACCTTTCTTCTTTTGAGATGATTGATGCATCTCCAACAATGAAGCTTGTTTCTCCTCTATAAGTTTTACTTTTAAAGCCTTTTTCTCTTCTTCTAAATATGGATTAGCATTGATTGGTTTACTTTTAGCTTTAATAACTCCATGTTTAAGCCTTTCTTCTCTTTCTTGTGGTGTTTCTGTCCATAGGCTATTATCTAACTCTTGGTTTTCTACTTCCCGAGTTCTAAATTGTCTTGCTTTTAACTTTAATGGATTCCCAATAAGCTTTGATTCGGGTGGTACTGTCATCCATTCACCACGTTTTAAAGTTTCTTGTTCCTAAATCATAGTTTTAATGATAATCAAAATAAAGCTAAATAGCTACCTTTTGTGGCTGTGCTCTTGCTTCAACCTCTCTAGCTATTCTCAAAAGATTATCATTCTATTTTTTATTAGTATATTTTGTTAGCGATATTTGTTTTACTAACCTCATTCTGATTTGGATCTACAGGCATTGGTCCTATTACACCATCGTCGGATTCTTCTTTTTCTGAATCTTGATCATTTGGCTTCTCTATCACTGTTCTTTCTAAATTAGATGTTCAATACATATAATAAATGATAGATAATAAACAAAGTCATACTTTCTATATGAGGCATTTGAGGCCCTATTGATACATTATGTCTTACTTTAATTACATTTTGACCTTTTTCTTCTTCTTGCCTTTCTTCTATTAATTATTTTAATATTTAAATCACTACTTTCTAAATTATGTTTGAATTAGAAATTACTTTTAAATTGCGGAGGTAATTGAGGTCCTATGCTTGATTTATTTTCGTTTTTTGAATTGTCTTTATGGGAGGGCGAGTTATCCGGGTTTTTTTCTTTCCCATCACTTCCATCTTCACTTTGTCTTCTTCTCTTTAAATGGGGTGGTAATGTTGGTCCAATCATTATAAAAAAGAAACGAAAATTACTTTTTTGAAGCATTTATTTTGTTTTATTTTGTTTTATTTTGTTTTATTTTGTTTTAAATTAAAGCATATGATAAAGGAAATATTTCACTAGAGTTTTATAAATGATTTAAATAAAAATAAATTATCTAATTATTTGGTTTTTATATAGTTTTTATTTTACGATATATATGTAGTTCATGATCTAATTATAAAATTTAATAGTATTCTATTTTTTAAATAGAAAATTTATTAATTTAATTTAATTACAAAATTTACTAGAAACTAAATATTCCTTTTATTTTGATTAGTACTGTTATTATACGCATTCAGTAGATATATCAACAGTGTCGGATGGACAGGGTTCTCCAACCTTATTATAAAAGCAAGACCATTCACCCAAAAAGAAGCTAGGATCTCTCCAACAATTTGGTGCAAACTTTTCAGCTACAATAAATGTTTTTCCAAAATAAATACAAGCATGAATTTTAGGTTGACAATCTTTAATTTTCCTATATCCATTATTGGAGCCATATTGACACTGTTGGATATCAACACCACCCTCTTTTTGACATTGTAAACTCTTTTTACACTGCCATTTCAACTCAATATCCTTTCTTAAAAATAGATCCGGGTTTGTTTTAGGTTCAGTGGGTGGAATCCAACAATTAGGTCCTTCACTACCTAATGACGTCATGGCTTCATATTTTCTACCATCAAAATCACAATGTTGTGTTGCTGGAGGACAAGGTAAAGTATCATATATATTTTTTACATGTAACCCGTTTCTCCTTCTTAATTCCAACTGCATCAAAGCAAACATATTTAGTGGCTCAATGGGCTGAGGAGATTCTATTGTTGTTGTATCGTTTGCTTTTTTATACCCATTTTTATATTTTTTTGAGTTAATAACTGTAAATTGTAGAATAGAAACTAAAATTAATTTATTAAATATCATTGTAACTTGAATAAAAAATATTTTATATGACTTTAAATAAAATTTGAGTTTTATTTTGATGAGAATTTAATCTCTCATTAAATTAAATTGATCTTCAATTTTGGACTTTGAAATTTATTTCTCTATCAACTAAAACTTTAGAATTGTTTTGTATATTCTGATCTTTCTTACAATAAAAAGAAAAGAGTGTATTAATAAACTTGTCAAATTTAAAGGTTTTGATATCTAAATATTTAGATCAATTTATTTAATTATTTATAAATAGATAAATCTTGTATTATTAAAGTATTGGAATTTTTAATAAATTTGTAAATATTATCTTATCTTTAGCTTTCCTTCAATTATGCCTCAAAGTCATTATAACTAATATTTACAACTAACTGTCATCCATTATTTGATGATGACCAAAGAATAGTAGAAACTTTTATTTTCCCTGCTAATTTTTGTAAAATTTATTTCCTTTTATAGTTAAAAAAATGGCAATCAAAAAAATAACCAAGAAGCTTAAAAGCCTAGAAAAATAACCAGTATATGGTGATGTTTTTTTTTAGGTTTATCACCATATGGTAAGGTTAGGATTAAGGTAACGAAGACAGGGTTCAAGTTTTAACTAGTTAAAATGTATTGATCAGCTTCTGTTCATTTATTGCCTAAGAATTGATTCTTTTTTGAAACGAATAAAAATTTGCAAAAAAGTTCCTACTGTTCCTGACCGCCACCGTTATGACTGATTGAGATTCAAATGTTTTTACAGTATTGAAGCTAAATGATTTAAATGATTGAAACAGTAACCAGTGAAGTAAATCAAGTAGAACAGAATGGGGATAGGTATAAAATAAAGAAAAAGTTATTATCTATTCATAATTCAATATTTAAGATTAAACATTTGTTAATATGAATTAATAATTATACTACAATGATAATAAACTAAATTACTAAAAGTAAAAACAAAAAACTAATCCATTTTAAATTTACTAAGTTTGTATTATAAAAATAATATAATATTTAATATTATTCATCTTGTTTATATTTTTTTGATTAACATAAAACTATTTTATATTTTTAGCTAATCTTTTCCACACCATCTATTGCTAATAAAGTCTCCGGTTTAAAAATATTTCCTTTGAGCATACAATTATTTTCACATGGAGTTATATAATTTCTTACATGTTGAAAGTAATTATTACAATGTTTAGTATCTCCAACTTTATTTTGAATTTTTAATATATTTTTAATAACATCCGAATTTTCACAATGTGGTAATTTATTCACTCCTACTTTTAATTCATTAAAAAACAACTCAATTGGGTTTAAGAATACAGAATATTCAGGTAAAATTAATATAAATGAATTGGAATATCTAATGGCTTCTTTTAGTTCATTAGAAATAACATGAAGATTTGTACTATTAAATACATATACAATTTGTTTATGTCTATTTTTGGAATATAAATCCATTACAAATTTATTAAAATCCTCTTGATCATTGGTATTCGTTTTTTTCTTATCAATTATTCTAAAGCTTTCAATTTGAAATTGAGATATAGCTCCAATATAATTAATACTTTTAGAAGTTGATTCTGGTGTCAATATAGTTCTTTGTCCTTCAGATGCAAATTCACCTTGATTAACAGCATGACGATTAAAATAAATTTCATCAATATAAATAAAGTCACATGTCATTAATATTTTATATTCTTCAATATATTGTTTTCTTTTTAATATTATATCTTTATCATTCCAACTATTTCGAATTTGAGTTTTTTGTTTATATGTAACATCCAAATTATTTTTAAGTCGACTTATTGTGGATTTGGATATATCAATTTGTTTTGTTAATAAAAAATCTCTTACTTGTAATAATGTAGTTTCATGATTTCTCGATATATAATCATAGATAAAATCATTTGTTTCTTCATTGACTTTTTTATTATTCCCATTCTTTCTTAAATCATCAATATCAATGTTATTAGCTATCTTCTTTTTTTTCCTACAAATTCTTGTATGAAATGTATTATAGCTTAAACCTAATATTTCAGCACCCGTCTTAATTGGTATTTTTCCATCTAAAACACCATTAATAATCATATCATCATTACTTTTTTTAATTAATTTATCTTCACTCGAATATTCTTTCTTTTTACGTTTTAATAATTTTACCTTTTTTGAACCAAATAAATTATTGAATTCAACCATTTGTTTATTAATATCAATTATCGTTTTTTTTAATTTATTATATCTTTCTTTGAGTTCTGAATTGGTACTAATTAACTTTAATGTTTCTGTTTTATTAAGAATATCTTTACTAATTTCATCATATATCTTTAAATCTCCAATCTCTACTTTATTAAATACATGGAATTCATTATTCATATTACTGTACTCATTACTTCCATTATCACATTGGCTCCTTTCAGATAACTTATCACTCATTATAATTTGATTAATACTATCAATAGGCATATTATTACCTTCCATTATAAATTTTACAAAAGAAATAAGAAATAAACTTGGGATTATTTTTATACTTTTGGATAAATAAAAGTATTAAACTAAAATTATGCAATCATTACATTTAAACGAAACAAATGACCAATTGAAATTATCATTTACATTTGAATAATGCTTATAATAATTTTGTAAATTTATTGTTTTTTTATTTTATTGTATTAAAATAATATTTTAAATTTTAAAATATATATATTATATGTAAATTTATACTGATCTATAATAATTAGATTAAAATTTAAAAACAATATTATCTATCTCTTTTACAAAGATAAAAGTAAGTAAAATATAAAATTGAATTGATAAATCCTTTCATACTAGTACAAAACTTAATAAAATAATTAAAATATGTTTGATATTAAGATTGATTATGATATTAAAAAATCCATAAACAGAAATAAAAATAATTAAATTATAAACAGTAATTAAAATAAATAGTGATTTAATAATATTAAATTACTTAGTATAAAATAGAATAATAATTTTGTGAAATATCGGTTCATTAGCTCTAGGATTGATTATAATATAATAATTAATTCAGAGTTCCTTATATAGATTTGCTGTGAGAATTGCTACCACCTGATCACGAAGAACTTATTGTCCACATTTTAATGTCCATACTTGGGAACTATAATAAGGGATAACTGCTATAATGTTCCTTATATATAGCCATACAGTTGGAGTATAAAAGAGCTTCTTCAACATGATAACTCGAAGCTTTTTAATTGGATTATTCCCTGATATCGTACCATTAATAAAGCCACTAAGTCTTTCTGACAATATCTTACATAGATTTTATAGTAGTATCTCCTATTATATTTGTTTTACATGGTTCGTAGCTTATTATGTATTGTTCCTATTCATTTAAGTCTGTCTTAGTTACATAAACTAAGACCGTTCGACTCAAGGCAAGTTAATCAAGCAAGGACTGCTTTTAACTCCAACCATTGAGTATCAACTTTCACAATTTATAGGTTATTAAATAATAAATTTAGTTATTATTATAAATGGTAATTTAAAATAATATAATATGATAATAATTAAAACAAGTTAACAAAAAAACTAATTATTTTTTAATTATTAATATTTAATTGATACTTTTAATTTATTATATATCTTTTATAAATATTTTTAGTTTATATAATTAAAATAAACTTAAATTATAAAAAATAATATGCAATAAGCTACAAGTTGTACAAAACAAATGGGGATGTCTTTTTTGGCTTCATCACTTTTCCCATTTCTTAAGCGCTATTTGGGCGGAAAAATTGTTAGTAAAATTCTTAAACATAAAAATACATCCCCAAATAAAATAAAAAATATTTATAAAAAACTTAACAATTTTATCAAAAAAGTGATATAAAAAAATAATTCAGGGAAAGAGTTATATTAAAAAGTTTTTTTATACTTTGCATTGGAATGTTATATATAAAAAACATACCTAATTTTAATAGTGCAATTATCTGAATTTAATTAAATCCATCATGTAAATTATAATTAAATTGATTATAAAGCTGATAAAGCAATATTTCATATTGATAAGGATTATTTTAGAAAATTAATCTATTTAAGTTGATAGTAAAAATAAAAAAATAAAATAAAATAAAATAAAATAAAATAAAATTTGAGTCTTTGATTACTACTAGAACTTTTTATAGCTAATATTATAAATAAATATTTTATGATATTAAGTTATAAACAGGTGGTATTAAATAAAAAAAATTATTTTATTTTTATAAATTTTTTAAAAACCACTCTAGAATAATATTTGAGGGGTACTTTATCAGTTTCTTTTATTTGAAGCCATATGTTGAGAGCTGATGGAGTATTAGTTTAAACAAAATCGACCCAAATGGGTCGGTTTGGGATAGTGCTTGTTAATTGATTATAGTATTAAAACCCAATTCTTTTTTCAAGTTTGCTCATAATAAAAATATTACTACTTAATTAATAATAAGTTTATAGCAAAGATATGGAGGGTTTTTTTGTTTAAGAATTTTACTGACAATCTTTCTGCTTAAATGGCGCTTAAAAAATGGGAAAAGTGATAAAGCTAAAAAAACATCCCCGTATCAATTAGTAACTTTATTCTTGTTCGAAAAATTCAGTAATAGGATCAAACATTGTTTATTATAAAAAATTTATTTTAGAAAGGAAGCCCTTTTATCAATATTAAGTTTCGCTTTAATAGTAGCTTTTATTTGACTATTGAGTATTTATTAAATTAGAGGTCTATTAAATTTTATATGAACTTGCAAATATCATACTTTAAAAAAGTTTTGCTTATCAAGTAAGAAAGCCACCACCAAGAAAATTCAACTTCTTGGTAATATATTTGATTGTATTTTATGATGTATAGTTTAATCTGGTTTATTAATTACACCCTCTATTAAAAAAATTAATACTGCAATTCGATTTTAAATACAATTTAATAGTAATAATATTAGGACTACTTTTTAAAGTAACCTTTGGTTAAAAAATAAACAAATGAAAGTGTACTTAATAAGAGAACACTACAACCCTTTCTAAAATGGGATTTACGAGCGGATAATACCTCTGAATAAGGGATTGAGGTTTGAGAAAGTAAATGCATAACATTAGGTTGAATGATACCAAAAGGTAATAATCGAACTAAAATATTACGAACAATATCAAATATCATTCGAATTTCGAATGTTCTTGTATGACGCTCAAGGACATATTGTTGTGATATAATTTGGATAGCTTCTGTTTCTTGTTTTCTTTGTTCAGTAAACATAGCTGGTGCCTTGGTCCAATCATCCTTAGTTTGATCTAATATTTGACTTAATTCAAAAACATCTTCAAATCCACAATTGATCCCTTGGCCAACGGTTGGTACCATAGTGTGAGCAGCATCGCCAATTATTATAGCAGAAGAGGTAGGATGATGAAATTGAGAATAGTAGATCGTTTCAAATCCATGTTTAGGAACGGTTAATTCTTCGGCTGATTCCTTAGTTTTGTAAGAATCTAAATTTTTGACACCGAATCGCTTTGCAAAATTTTGATACATTACCTCTCCAATATTGGGAAAGTTAGCGATAAAAAAACGATACAAATCATTACTATCTTTCATTGTGTGACAGCATTGATATAAATCACTTCGTTTTTGTTTTTGTTTTTCAAGTTGACACCATGGATTAAGTGCAAATCCAAAGGAATCATGATTGGGTAAAATAATAATATTACCATTGTTAGACCTTGGTTGTACGGTATACATACAATCTTTTTCAAATGATAACCCATGTTCAGTAAAATCAGAATGGGAGATGTTTACTGAAATATATGGCTCAACTTCGGATGTACACTGGTACTTAATTCTTGGACATTGATCCCTTAATGCTTTACCAACCCCAGAACGAGCACCATCACAACCAATAAGTATATCAAATTCAACTGTTTGATTCTTTCCATTCTCTTCGTTAGGATTGCTATCTAAAAAATGAACTATTTTATTTTCAAAATCAACATCAATCACTCTTTTTAAATATTCTATTTGGATTTGATCTTTATAGTTTTGTTCAATATAATCTAACAATACAACTACTACATCACTTCTTTGAATGGATAACCTTTCCCCACGTATAACCGCTTTCATACCTTTACCAAGGTCATCCACTCTAATACAATTGATGATTTTTTTGATAATTATACCAGAGCTTACTACCTTATCCTTTAATGTTGAAATTTGATCAAGTGCATTTAATCCTCTATGGCTTAACGTCAAGTTGTAGTTATGGCTATCTTCTTTTTGGTATCGGATATTTTCAATGGCTCTTTTCTCATACACTTTTATTTGAGGGTATAGCTTGTTTCCATTGGAGTCTTTGCGTTTTGCTAAATAAATTGCAGTTAATAATCCTACTGGACCAGCTCCAATGATCACTGTTTTTTCGTTAATTGACATATTGTTATCACTTCTCTCGTCTTTATTTTCTGTTTTTATCACTTTAATTTATATATATATAAATTAGAATTTTATCTTCAACGTTTTCTTTATCTGATTTTATGCTTTTAAAAATGATTTGTCAATATGGAGAGAATATGTAACCAATTGATGTCAAACTAAATAGCTATAAATGTCAATTTTACAAAATAAACCTGTTGTAGTTTACAATATTTGCCCAGATTCCAGAAATGTTTATAATGAGCTAGGAAACTTGGGATTACTAAATAAATAGATCTCAATTGCTAAGAAGTTAAAAAGTTGATATTTTGTATCACTTTAAAATCATTTACTTATTGTCATTTGCTATGCATTAAACTTGTAATAGATTGTAACATATTATATACATTTAAAGGTGTTTTAAATATGTAATTTCACTAAGTTAGCCTGAAAATCCCTTATCAATTCCACAAGATTTTGCTCATCTCCCCAAACTCCCAAACTCGGCTTAATCTTTTTACTTGTTATAGAAGCAGTTAAATATTTAATATTCGTAGCTAAAGTGCTCTTTATTGACTTTCAAACCTAGACGACTGTCCCAATTAAAATACAATCTAAAAGATATTTGTTTTTTTATACTAATTTTAATGCTACAACTCTACTTAAAATAAATGAAACTGATTTACTAATCAGCTCTTATTGAATTACTCTCATTTATTTTGAGTAGAGTCATATAAGGTTAAAACACATTTACAAATAATGAACGGTGGTGGTCAAAAACAGTAGGGACCTTTTTGCGAATTTTTATTCCTTTTGATAAAGAATTAACTTTTAACATTAAGTGCACAGAAGCTGATTAATCCATTTTAACTAATCAAAAATTAAACCCTATCCTAACCTCCCTAACGCTAGTCCTAATCTTTGCCATATACAGATTATTTTTCAAAGCTTTTGAGCTCTTTGATTGTTTTTTTTGATTAGCATTTTTTTAACCATAAAACAAACAAAAATATGCAAAAGGTTTTTACCGTTCTTGACCACCACCTCACTTTATTCACACTTGAATGAAGCAAGTAATAAGTCAAAATATTTCTTTTGCATCTAAACGCAATTCATGATAATAGGAATCAATCATTCCAATTTATTAGTCTATTAGTAATTTTTTAAATCACTACTTTGGTATATTTGGTAAACCCTTATTAATTCATCATATAATCAAAAATGATAGGTTATTAAGAATTCAACCTACATAATTTAAAAAATACCTCCACTTTTTATGTTTATATTTGAAACTATATTTTGGCCTTTAGAAATGATACTTAGCAGTATTGATTATCTTGTAGTTTATAATCAATATTGATAGCCGGCCATAAAGTTATCATCAAAACAGCCGCCATATCGTTAAGGGAATTGATCATAATCAGGGGTGCCATAAGAAAGAAGTAGAAAACAAGAAAATAAATAAAGAAATGATATAAACAATATCGTCCATAAGCACCTATAAATCCACCAAAATAACTTAACATTATCCAATAAATTAAATTTTCAGATCTACAAATTAAATAAATTTTCAACCTCAATAATAAAAAGTATACAAAGTTTATTTATAAGAACCATCAACCAGCTGTACTTATTCATCACTGCCACAAAAAACAACTAAGCAAACTAAAATTAACTATGAGTAAGAAATGATTTACATTACAATGTGTTGTTCCAGAGATCAAGCTTCCAATATCAAACTCGGGCTCATCATTATTTGATTTATTATTGGGCATCAGAGTTTCTGTATTTATGTTTGTGCTTTCTGTTTCTGTTTCTGTTTCTGTTTCTGTTTCCTCATCTGTACTGGTTGATTCCGTTGTTTTTGTAGGTTCATCATCACTTGATGTTTCTTCTGCGCTTGATGTTTCTTCAACATTTGTTGGTTCCTCCGTTGGACTAGCTTCTTCTGTTGAATGCTCTTCTTCTGTTTTACTTTCTTCCTCTTTTTCACCATCGGTTGAAGTCTCACTTGCCTCCTCAGTTTGACTTGTCTTTTCAGTTTGATTTATATCTGTCGGCGTCAATTCAGCGTTAACTGGTTCCGTGATCTTAGAATAAAAATTGGACTGACAGTTTAACAGACAGCCTGATACATCCCCACCTCCTGTTTGACATGCAACTGAACAATCAATGTGCTCTTGGGCTAAAAAAGGAATTTAATTTAATTTAATTTTTTCTATTATCTAACTGAGCGTTAACTTACCTTGCGTCAGTATCCTGCCCTGAATACACTGAGTGATGCACAGGAAGTCGGAATCGCTACATGCGCATCCCAAACCAGCTATTGTTTTTATTAATAAAACTTTCAATCAAATTAACTTTTGAAGTTACCTTTAACTAATTTAGATAGTTCATTTTTATTGATTTTGTTTACATGTTTATTGATATTGCTCGCTTTTTCCTTGGTGCTGCTGGCTTGAATTAGAAATAAAAAATAAAATAAAAGTGACAAGTTAATTATCATTTTATTTTTTTAGTAGAATGATTGTTTGATTATGAATTTCTGTATTAAATGTTCTTATTCAAGTTTTAAAGGTTAGTTCATGTAAATAAAAATTTGAAAACTAAACTTGACTTAATTCTTTTTTAACCTTTATTTATAGCTCTATCCATCCTTGCTTCTCTTTCTCTCTCTATTGAGAATTAAATGCCAACGTATTTACTTGATTAATAATATTAATATTATTACTATTATTCTCATTCTCTCATTCAATCCTCACTAAGAGCTTTAAGTCTACCAACAAACTCTTATCATATTCTAAAATTCACACTATTTAATTCAATTTTTTGTTTGAAATGAATTTTTAGAATTTCTCGATTGATGATCAAATATCTCCCATTCAATTCAAACTTTAAATGAGTCCCATTTTATTGGCCAGTTTGCTATATGCTGCATTAAAAATTATAGCTAAAATTACAATTTAAGAAGTGAGAAACGATTGGCTAGCTGGGCTTAAAAATCCAGACAGGGAGAGTTTAATAGGAGGTATGGATTTTAACTAGCTGACTTTGGATTTTTAACAGTAATATAATAACAAAGGCGTATACTTCCTATTCACTTCATTAAAATACTGTACTTATCACACTGTTTTCATTATACATAAAATAACATTCAAGAGACCAAAAGCGATGCTCAAAATTTGCACTAAAACAGAAAATCTAAAATATTCCCATTTCATTGGCTTAAATCCTAATCTTCTTTTATAAGCCCAATTTTCTATTAACTTTATCTTGACAAGTTCATAACCATGAACCCAAATCAAGCTAATTTATATCAGAGACTGAACATAAACAGTAAACCAAAAGTAACTCAATCTCGACTTAACGTTCAACATCATCTAATAACCACATAAACTAGGAAGATGAAGGCAATTATTTAAAAACCTGGGTAAAGCAAACGCTACTACAAACCGATGAATTTGAAAAGGTGTTTAAAGAAAAAGTAGAAAATAAAATAGTGCATCTCAGTGGGATGAGCTTGATTAAAAGTAAGGAGAAGAAGCGAATACTTGGAGTAGTTAAAAAGATGAAGAAAGCAAAGCCGTTGACATGTAAAGAAAAGAGGGAATCAGGGATCTATGAGATACCAGAGGAAGCTAAAAAGTAAAGTTTAAATATAAGAAACAAAAAGTTAAATTTTGATCTTGGTTTTAAATAGATATGAGTATTTTGTCCCACTGAACAAGCTGTGGCAACAGTATGTAGATGAGCTGGTTTGTAATGAAGGGAAGGAAAAGATTAAAAATCAGTTACTAAAGATGGATTATCATGGATCGATATTAAAAGGTAAGTTAGAGCGTATATATTAGAAGTGATAACAACTTACCATTTATTAGTCATAAGGTCGACGAATCCAAGTTTAATTGGGAAGCAGGGGATTGTAATTCAAGAAACTAAAAACGTATTTAAGATGATACAAAGGGATGATAAAGTTATTAGTAAGGAATATATTATTTTTTATTTGTTGATTTCGTTTAATGTTTATTTTAGTAATACCAAAAAACAATAGTGAGTTTGAGATTCAAGTTAAATCTTTCAGGTATAGAATCATGGGTTCCAATTTCTGTTATAAGCCATATGAACGAGCAAGTAAAAAGTTTAAACTTAAAAAGAACAATCCATTTTGTTAAAGTATAGAAGAAAATAAATTTAATTTATAAATGATGTTGAATTTTTTTAATTAATTTATTTGTAAAAAAGATCAATTTAGAAAAAACTTATCATTATTCTTCAATACGCTTAATAACCTTGGCTGGATTTCCAGCTACTACTACATTATCTGGTACATCTTTAACTACGACTGATCCTGCACCAATAGTCACTCCGTTTCCAATAGTTACCCCAGGACAGATGGTGACATTTCCACCAATCCAGCAGTTATTCCCTATCTTGACTGGTTTAGCAAACTCAAACTCAAGTCTTAACTTAGGTTCGATAGGATGAGTAGCTGTATAAATGTGTACGTTTGGTGCGATAAAACAGTTATCACCAATGGTTACGGTAGAAACATCTAAAATGATACAGTTGTAATTCATTTGAAAGTTGCTTCCTAATGGGAGAAATAAACTATTAGATCGAGTTAAATAGTAAATCAACTATTTTTTACCTACGAATATATTGTACCCATAATCGACCTTAAAGTCAGGTTCAATAAAAGCATTGTTGTCTTTAACACTACCAAAGAGTTGGGATACCATCTTCTTACGTAACTCTATATCCTTAGCTTCAGTAGTATTGTACTTTTTCATCCATTCGCGTGCCTTGAGGCGATCTTCGCATAGTTGAGGATCATTAGGTTGGTATGGATACCCCTTGATCATTCTTTGCTTTTCGTTTAAGCTATCGAATTCAACTTTGTCTTTGATGTAGTTTTCCATATTTGAAATTATTATGTGCTAGTTTATATCAATTTGTATTTTTTTATTGAGTTTATATAGATTGGTGTTATCATAGATTATTAATTAAATTGTTTGCTTTTGACATTATTTGTGAAATGTGGTACCAATCATTTATTTCCATTTTATAAAGTTATTTATATTCATGATTTTAATGCTTTAATATTTTAATGAAAAAAACATTTCAAAGGATAGCTAGGAGTCACATTGTTTTATAGCTCTAAATAGAATTAAGGATTCTGGATTATTTTTAGATTTGTTAATTAAAAAGCGAGGTTACCTTTTTAAAATAGGAGGAGGAAATAGAAGAACTATTATTTTGTTCTGATTTTTTTGTTTTAGATATTTTTTAAAATATTGACATTCATACTTGAACAAATTCTTCAATTTAACAATTAAATTTTAGCCTGTATTTAGCACATTAAAACTGAATAAAATCCTGAATAGAGGCTAATCCATCCACCAATAGTCCAAGAAATGACAAAGAATAGCCTAAAATTCAAAATAAAGTCAAAAAATATAAAATACTCTCATAAATTTCTTTCTTATTTTTATTTTTCATACAAAAATGTTACAATCCGTTCCATTTAAGCTACTTGAAACAATGCTTTACGAGTCTGATAAAGATGGTATTATAATAAACTCAATATTAATCCATTAACTAACACTTTTCAGACATCGAACTCTGGCCATATCATTTAGCTAGATTACAGAAGAGTATTGCCAATTTTCAACTGGGCGTAAAGCTTGATTTTATTAAGCTTCGTCAAGCTGTTGATGCTAAGATTGAAGAATTCAAATTTCAAGAATCTAATTCAGTCTACTATTCTTTCTATAAAGATGGGCAAGAAGTGAAAAAAATACAGAGATTTAGAGTAAGTGGGAATAAGTTGAGAAATACAATTGATTAATGCAATACTAATAGATAAGGTTATTACTCTCTCACGATGGCACTTATGAAATTCAAGTTGCTAATCAAGAGCCAATGAGTAATGGTGGGATTAATTACATAGCATATTTTTTAAAATTTAATAACATCAAAATAAAATAGAACTTGGTAAAATACCAACAGTCAATGTGAAACTGGACTCTGCTCCAATAGACAAAGATAATCCTTATTTATATTACAAAACCACTTTAAGAGATGTTTATAATCAATCGAGAGAAAGGATGGGTAAGCTATATTTAACTGAATGATATACTACTATATTGTTAACTTATACTACTTTTATTCATTAGGTATTAATAAGCCAGAGAACGGATTATTTGATGTCATCTTGTATAATCATAACAATGAAATTACCGAAACAAGCATCGCCAATTTGGCTTTAGAAGTGGAAGTTGATGGTCAAAAGAAGTTTATTACACCTAAACTAGAATGCGGTAGGTTAAAAATTTATTATTCATTTAAGTTTGGTTGGTTTATAATTTTGTTGTTTAGGGGTACTTATGGGAACTAAAAGAGCATATCTATTGGAGAATGACAAAGAGTTCCAAGAAGGGGTGATTGACAAAAAACAATTGGTAGAGGCAGTAAAGGTAAGTTTATCCTTTTTGTTTTTGTTTTGATGATTGAGTGCTTTCTTTAGGATGGTAAACAGCTAATTGGGTTTAATTCGGTACGTGGTGTGTTTAAAATGAATTTGATCATTTAGTAAAGTTGCTATTATTAAAATATTTTGTTATATTAGAATATTTTTTTACATTTGGAAATAACTGCTTTTATTTAATTTAGGTAAATTTTTACCTATAATGCTATTTTTCTCTAGTTTTATAAAATTATCAAACACTAACTAAAAAATCTAAATTATTTTCTGAAATCTAGCAATAATAAAAGTCATAAATGTTCTTATTTAAATATAATCCTAAATTGTCCTTATCAAAAAACAGCCCCACCAGTACAACTAGTGGTATATAGGTCACTTTATGAAATTACATGTAATTATTATATATAGCTAACTCCTAAGATGGGGGTTTGAATCCCTCAGGGAAGCCTAATTAATTTTTTTTTCAAGATTGTAAATTTTATTAGTATCTAGTTTTAAATTATAAAAAATGTGAAAAAATACATTACTTAATTGTAGTTTATTGTTGTAGATTATTATAACTGGAACTTTTTACTATATTTTATATTAATTATATAAAATTTAACAATCCTTTTTGTTATGGAATTTTTGATGAAAATGAATATAGCTATAATCAGTTTTTTGATGCAAAAAGACACATTAATTGGATGTAACGGAAATCAAACGTGAGTTCCATAAATAGTCAAATAAAATCTGCTCTATATTCCTATATTGTACTTGTATACACTATAAACTATGAAATTCGATTATTAATGTATTTATATTTTTGTACTCTAATAGTTTCTAAAAATGACTCAAATTTACTATTCTATTTGATAAAATTTATTTTTATTTAAGGGGTAAAGAAATAATTCGGTTTCATAAACAAATAAATTTTGATGTAACAAATAGAATCTTTTAATAAAGGTAAAGGTAAAGGCAAAGCTTAGTTAAAGAAAAAGAGATAAAGGTTAATAGGATCAAAAAACATTTCACCATCCTCCTTGAAATTTTATAAAGAGTGTCTTCTTTATTTAACTATTATTACTTAAATTAGTTTAACATTGTACTAATAAATTATATAACCAAGAATTTTTACTATGAGAATTATTAAAAATGAAAATGGACTTCTACTTTTTAGTTATTCTTCTTGCTTATATCAATGCATCTCTTGCTTTACCTCAAGACCTTAACCAAGATTCTAACCTTAATGGCGAATACTCTCCACCATCTGGAGAAATAATTCCATCTAGATATCGTATTGCTTTCAATTGAGAACACATTACTATTTTCATTTCTATTTTACAGCATTTATAATTATAGATAAAATTTATCCATAAATATTTTTTATTAAACGATACACAGTCAAAATTTTTAACATGTTTAGTCTAACAATTATGACTTTATCAAAATTCAATCTTAAATAAGGTATATACAAGTAATTTATTATACGTTATGACTATTTTAGAATTTATTTTAATATAAGTAAATAGTAAACCATTTTATTTTGTATTTTTGACTAGCTTTGGTAATAAACTTCCAAGATTCAAAGTATTAAATATTAAAAATACAAAAATAAATTTTCTATAATTCGATATAGACATTAAATATGAAATAGACTTATTGACATGAAAGTATTTATATTAACTTTAATTTGGGGGTTTTTTTTTAAAGTAGTAATTAACCTGGTAAATTAGTGATAAATAAGATTGTCAAAGTTAATATTTATTTATAGAGGATTTAATGATTTTTTAAGTTTTTAATTTTGTAATCATAAGGGCTCAGCTTCACCTTATGGTAGTACAATACAAGATAAACCAACGGAGGGGTTATTTCATAAAAACCTAATCCCCTCAACGACCATTTATTATCTATTTTTTTATTTTGATAAATAAATTTATAAAATTTCAAATATTATAAAGTTTTGATTTGATCATTTGAGTTTAAAAATCCTTTTTTTAGCCAGGTATTTTCAAAATTGCTAACAAATCGGGTAAAATTACTGGTGAGTTGAGCTAAATTTTAATCAAGTTTCAGCTTAAATAAAAATCTGCTTACACCTGTTGTAACTCTTTTTCTATTGTTTAGCGATGATTTTGTAATCAAATTATTTATATAATCACTTTTTTAGAAGGCTGATCGTTATATCTTAGTTGGATTTTACCATTACTTTTTTCTTAAATAAGTAATTAATTTTGTCTCAAAAGAGTTGGAACAGCCGCGTCTACCAATCCAAAAGAAAAGCCTAGATAAAATTAAACTTAAAGCAAAACTCTTTTTATAACATAAAATAAAGTTTGAAATTACGTTTTTTTAAATAAATCTAATCTATTATAAAATAAAAATAAAAATAAAAATAAAAATAAAAATAAAAATAAAATAAAAGATAATTTTATTATGTATAAAAAAAAAGATTAAATTTGTTATTTTTAAAAAAAAGTTATCCACAACCGTGCAAGTATCTCATACTTAAAAAACATCTAACATAAACTACCACCTTCATTGTTCCACTTTCTTAATCATTTCTTCTATTCTTCTTTTTAAACCAAATAAACTTATGCGACGATTTAGGCTTTAAGATTGTATGGTTAGGGTCGTTTGGATTAGAAGCTTGAGAATTAGAATGACTTGAAGGAGTAGAAGAATGACCGGATTGAGCATCACTAGGTTTCATACCATTTTGCATACCAAAATGATGAGCATTACGGATACTTAACATTCTTTCACGTTCTTTATAATCTTCAGCTAATAAGCGATCTAATGGGGTCAAACTTGGATCCTTTAAAGGTGAACGATTAGCTGAAAAGGAAGGAGTGTTGCTGTCTTTACTAGTAATGGATAAATTGGAATCATTAATAAATTCTTCAGCTTCTATGTTACTTAATCCTAGACTTAATTCGGATTCAGAGGGATTACATTGTTCATCTACACTATCGTAGCCATTGTTATTGGTTTTACTACTGTGAATATTGGCCATTAAATAAGGTGGTAAATTGTTTTTAGAAATACCCTTAGGGCTTGCAGAATCTGCTGGTACAGCCCTTGATTTTAAAAATTGAGAGAATCGATTACCACTGGATTTACTATTATTGCTTTGATAACTTATCACTGGTTCTTCAGCTTCTAATTTAGGTTGAACTTGTAGATTATTATTATTATTAGAAGTTAAATCCCTTGCCTTTTCTTTCAAACTATTCTTTCTAAAGCTTAATTTGGGGAAGCCTTTACCTGATAAATTAGACCAAAATGAAGAGGATGTTTTGGTGGTATTGATGGACCTTGTACCAGATTGTAAAGATTTTGAATTAGATTTAACATCATTAATATCAATTTCTCTCACTTCTAATTCAGATATACTTTCAAATGCATTCTTCCAACTTTCACTGTCTTCCCTTGATTCCACATAAAGATATTCAGTAGATAATTGAGCACCATTACCTTGGGAGATCCAAGAACCTACTTTATTAGGCAATGACCTTGTAGATGATAAAATAGATTTAAAATCAGAACCCTTCTTTGAGCCTGCTGCTTTTTTGGTTCCATTTAAAACAATACCAGGTTCCTCTTCTTGACTTGATTTATCCGTTATTCTAAAATAATATTTACCGAGATTGGAATAATGGGCTATTTCAACTGTATGTAAAGAGATCACTTTAGCTACATTTTTACTTTTATCAAAACGATCCGATTTATAACATGATAATTCTTTTCCTCTTAATACAAAATACCTTTCACGGAATGAATGAGTTACTGGTGCACGACGAAACATATATCCAGCTTTAATTCGCATTGATCCCCTAGATATTCCTTGGTCGCCACTGTTCATGGAAGTGGCATTAAAAGAACGTTGTGTTTTTAATTCACTATCAACACTTGTACCGCTTTCACTTAAACTATTAGAAAATGTACGTGTGATATTATTAGCCTTATTAGTTAATTGATTTTGTGTTTGATGAGCCGCACAATGATCATTAACTTCACGATTTAATGTAATTAAAATACGTCGCCAATGATCTAATTCTTCAACTGAAGTAGCTCTTAACCACCAACATTTTTCAGAATAACGTAAAATTAAGCACGATTCTTTAGTATCTGGAGAATTTGGGGAATCAACACTAGTTTCTTGAACTTGAAAAGGTCTAGATAAATCAGCACTACCAGCAGGATTGTTGTCTTTCTTTTTTTTGAAATACCAAATACCTCTACCTTGTACAATAAACCATCTTAATTTCCAACTTGGAGATATACCACCTTTTAATTTATACATATAACCTTCAGCATAATGTTCATAATACAATGAAGGTTGTATAAATATAAAATCGGATTTTTTTTGTAATTCTAATATATCTAAATGTCTTAAATTATAAGAATCCAATCGACGAAAATCATCTAACCAATGACCAGCTCCATTCCAAAATAAAGAGTAATCGCCACGCCAATTATTATCAACAGCTTCATTTTGAATACTTAATCTTTTACTACCTTTATCTTTGGAATTTTTATCTTGTATTAAGCCACTCTCATCCGAATGTATAGATAAATTACTTTTTATTAAATTATTATTTCCACTATCTTTACCATTTGGATTCCAAATATTACATCTTAATAAACAAATATCTCTAGCTTGACTGACAGTTATTGAATTGGGAAAACTTAATGTTTGCCAAAGGTCCTTAGCTACATAACGTATCTTTAATTTAATAATTGGATCACTATGAGTCATTTGGGGTTGATGTGACATAGCAATAAAACTAGCTGGTAAAACTTCAATTTCGTTCTCAAGATCATAATTATTATCCATACTATCCGTTATTTCTATTGTTTTTGTTGGCGATATATGTAAGGGTGAACTTGGTGCCATTGTATTATTAGTAAGTTTTGTTTTGGTAATAGTGACATCAATATCGTTGGGTTTTAAATTATTAAAATGTACCATTTCATTTTTGGAATTGGGTGTATCTGGTCCACTAGACGTAGAAGAAGTAGGCGAATGATTAATTGATGCTTTTAATTTTGTACTTTCATTTGTTATTGAAGCTTCAATGGAGGCTATCATTTTAGTTTATTTTATACTTTTTGTAAAAATAACTTTAATAAAAAGAAAGTAATAAATAGATTATAAATTTAAATATTATTATTCAATTCCAATGATAATATTACTATTCAGTTTAATCAAGTTTGGCTTATTATTGAAATTAAAATATGTATATTAAAGTTAAGAAAGATGATTGTTATATGTTATAAAAAATAATATACAAAAGGAAGTTACAAGATAAGATTAATTAAAATTAAGTTTCAAGTTATAAATAAGTGATAAAGTATAATAATATATGATTGCTTCACTTGAAAATTAACTATAGATTTAAAATATATAAAAGAGTAAATATAAACAAAAAGTAAAATCTTTTATTTTTTCCAATTTTTTTAACTATACTTTAAGGGTTTAAGGATATCTAAATCCTTCATCTTATGGGGTAAATTTAAGGGGTTAAAAAAATAGCTATTTTTCTACTCAATAATAATTAAGTAAATCTTTCTCATTAATTTTTTTACTAAGTTTCTAAAGCAAGTTTATTTCTATCGTTTAACTTTCTATTTATTTAACTCGTTGTCTTGCTTATCAATTAGCATAAGTTTATCTGTTTAAGGTAAAGGTAATTAATAAAATTAGTGATATTTTTATAAACATTCATGTGTCATAGTGTAAGACTTAACCTTTTTTATTAAAATATTTACCCCAAGATACAATGTAAGATATTAAAATAAGCCATTGTTTTTAATAGATTACATTAAATATTAAATTAACTAATAATATTGAGTGTTATTTTTTAAAAGTCTAAGTAAAACTATTAATATATTCTTTATTTAGTTCTATGAAACTTTGATGCAATATATTAAAGCCATCAAAACTTGAAGTTTATAAAGAACCTTTCACAAGTTAAAAAAAAGCCCACTTTCTTTCATCATCTCAGTTAGCTTTAATTATTTTTAAAATTTCCGATGTTGAACACCATTTTACTTGATTTTAGCTGAAATTTTTTTTATCTCAAAATCTTAAAAAACCTTAACCCAATTTTCTTCTCAAAGCTACAAATAACCCCTAAATAAAGACTATAATGAAGATTATTTTTTTTAATAGCATGACTGTCATCTATGATGAAAGTGCAAAATTTATAACATCAAGATAAAAATGTTGAGAAAAGTAATTGAAAGTATTATTTTTAGGACCCCAATAATAGTTGTGAAATTTTACATTGTTAACTTTTCCCACTCTCCCTTTTTTCAAGGATAGAAAAAAAATAAAAGGGAGATTTTGATATATTTTTTTTAAAGGGAGAACAACATTCAATATGAAAATCAAGTTATTGTTAAAGGGGATTACTATTTTAGATTAATAGTTGTAGTTAATGAAAATAAAACTAGAATTTTATCGCTATTAAAATTAATTTTTTATAATCATAAATTAATTTAACGTAATATTTTGAGATAATATAAAAGCAATTTTGTACTACAAAATAATATTACGTTGATTAAGTTTATTCTTTTATTTTAAAAACAAAAGCTCGTTATAAAATTCAACTATTTGTAGTTGAATTACTTATTGTATTTGGTTAATTAAAAATAAGTTGTTAGTAATATTTAATTACAATTAATCGTTTAATCGTTTAATCGGTTAATTAAAGGTTATTTTATTTTTATTTTATTTTTATTTTTATTTTTATTTTTATTTTATTTTATTTTATTTTATTTTTTATTTTAAAAAAGTTTTTACTAGTAACTAACAATAAATTGAGAATACTTGAATTATTTTAATAAAGAAAACTTGTAGTTATTTTTTTAAATAATTTTAATCATACTTAATTCTATTTTTATTTTAATACAAAAACTTACCGAAAACAGGTAATTAAAAACTGGCTAATACTTTTTTTTTAAATTCAAAACTTTTAATATAAAATAAACAATAAGTTAAATATTCATACAACTTATAATCTCTTTTTCTCATTTAATAAAACTAAAAGATATAGATACAACTTTAATCAAATCTAAAATTACTTTTACCTTATTATTACTATAAATCATTCAAAATCTCAATCCCCAATCTACAACTTTAAAACCAAAATTATTTTTCTTTCTTCTCCCCATCTTATTTGAATCTTCTTCCTCCCTACTTTCATGCTCCCAAAATAAGAGGAGTTAATGAAAAACATAGGCTTAAAACGAAGGGTAAATAAGCTTGATAGAATACATTAATTTATGTAATATTTAGGGCAATTAATTTCACTACTTTAATCGTTAACTAATAGCTTCAAAACACTAAAATTAATAGCCCTAATTATAGCTTAATTTTAATGTGTTATAATCAAGTGAAAGATAACGATCAATATTAAGTTTAAAAATTGTCAATTTGAAACTATCATAAAGGGGAGAGTTGAGCTGAAGAATAGACTGATACAAATTCGTAGTTTTAATATTAATAATAAAGCATTATTTACTTCTGACGAAATAAATGTAAATCTTATCGGCTTCAAATAAGCTATATATAAATTCAAGAATTAAACTATTATTTTCTTCTTTTTTAAAATTGATAATAATACATTTCAATAAAAAAATATCAATATTGATTTAATTTAAGTCCACATATCAACTATTTTTTTGTAAAAAGAATTCAATGTAATAACCTATCAAATTATGCTTAGCCTGAGTAAAAAAAGTTAAAATTCTAGAATTGATTGTATTTTTTAGAAAATATATATATTTCAAAATAAAGAATCTCCAACTAATTTAATTACCCCCAAGTTTTAGTAACTATGAAAACATATTCAAAGTTAATAGAAATAATAAAAAATAAAATAATGAAAAATAAAACAATGATAATAAAGTGTTATGAGATAAATGAGTTTAATTAAACTAAGGTTTTTTTATAGTTTACTTAGTATATATTCATTTACATACTTGTTTTAAAAAAAATATATATTTATTGAATTTAATTACATGCCCATTTACTTGATGTTCAGATTAATATTTTAAAATGTTTTAACGGTTAATAGTTTAAAATATTTAATTAATGAGCATCAACTTAGTAACATTATTTAGTAGAATTATTGCTTATAAGTGTAATTTTTTTATAACTGTAATAATAATAATAATTTCATTTAACTTTGAAAATAATAAACAGTTAAGATAGTAGTTGATACTAAATAACTTGAACAAATAATTGGAATTAATAGTCAATTATAATACCAACGGGAGATTATTTAATATATAAACTTAATTTTAGTTATTTGAAATAAAATCCATGGAAATTTTTCAAATGTGCTAACTGTTAAAACTATTTCTAAATTTTGTATGACTTGTTGATATGCTTATAGCATTTTAGTTAATAACTCTATTAAAAACATGAGCTAATAATAATAATAATAATAATAATAATAATAATAATTAATAATGATAGTAAATTATATTATAAGCTTATTGGATAATAAAAAACTTATTAGCATAGTAATAATAATGATATTTAATATTATCATTAATATAAGAATCATTAAACTAATAGTTGTAAATAAAAGTTTATTATTTATTAATTATGTTTTAAAGAATTTGATTTATTACAACTCTTTTTATTTAATTGGTTTAAGTAATAGCCAAAGTATCCTAAATCATGCGATTAAGGCGATTTGATATTATAATTTGTAACTACCCAACATTTAATGAGCTTCCCTTAATTTACCCCAAATTTAACCCTTAAAGTTAGCATATTTTTTTCAACATTTAAAACATAAGTTGAATGAAAAAGATGAAAAAAACAAAGTTATAGATGATAGATAAATTAGAAATTTTAATTAAACTTTTAACTCTTTTTTTTAACGGATAACTTGAATTTGAATTATTTATCCTTTTTATCTTTCTTCAAATTCTATTTTTTATATTCTAAAAAATTTATTTACTTTCATTCTTTCATTCTTTCTTGTTTACAATAATAACTCTCTCTCCTTTATTTATAAATAACCTTCAATTCATTGATTGATCCTCTAATTTATTGTCATTAATATAATAATAATAATAATAATAATAATAATACAAAAATAAATGATCAATATGACCCGAGTTTTACCTGATAATTTAGCTACTACAATGGAAGATACAGTCAAAGAAAGTTGTAACAATAGTAATCTTCTTAATACTACTCTTAATACAACTAACAATAATCTAATTAAAGAAGATAATAATAAATTCAATCAACGATATAGTTTAAATAAAAACAAAAAGAGTATGTTTTTTACAATGAAATCCAATTTATTTCAATCCATATTAAATTCCACATTATTAACTCCAAATACCCCACATACTCACCCCATCAATAATTCTTCACCTACTTCACCTCCTACTCTTCCCTCATTATCGTCTAATTCCAAACGCTTCAGTAATTATTCTTTAAAAGAAAGTGTAATAAAAAATGAACTTAATGGACCTAATGATTTATTATCCTTACCTGCAATACGTGTTGATGGCCCAATGGAAATTAAGTTAAGACAATTAATTGATAAAGAGTTATATTTATATTTAAATTTAATTATGGGACATCCTATTTATTATCCTGGGGATTCAAAATCAAATGATACTATTCCTTGGCCTCAATATGATTTAATTCATCATTCTGAAATTCAATATGAAAGTATAGGTATGAATAATTCAGGGGGTAATGGAAATAATAATGGAGGTAGTAATTTTAATAGTGTTAATAGTAATAATAGTGCTACTTTATTAACTAATAATGTCATTACAGAAACAAGTATTAAATCGTTTAGTTTAAATGGAATGATTCATTTATTATCATGTAAAGGAACAACTAATAATGAGCTATTAAATGATTTTTTAAATGTATATCATTACTTTATTATAGATGAAGATTTATTACGTATGATTGTTATAAGATATATCAATTCTTTATTATATCTTAATGAATCTGAAGAAGAAGTAGAATGGAATTTAATTATTCAATTAAAGTTATTAAACTTAATTAAAAAATGGTGTCAACAATATCAAAATAGATTTCATAGTAATCCAAGTTTGACTACTTTTTTAACTGCTTTTTTAAAGTTTATTCAATTAAATGATGAAAAGAGGGGTCTGTTTATTGAGTCGATACTTTCTCTATTGATCATTTGTAAAGAAAAAGGACATAGTAATAATTCATCAACAACCTTAAATAATAATAATAATAATAATAATACAATACCAATAACTCAAGGATTAAAATTCAAATCTAGTTTAAATTCATTAAAATTAAATAGTATCTTTATCCACTTAAAATTTTATGATTTAGATCTTAGAGTATTTGCAGAACAATTAACTTTAATTGAACATGAATTATTTTGCAAAATTCAAATTAGTGAATTATATCAACAAATATGGAATAACAAAGAAGTAAGAGATTTGAAGGCACCTAACTTATTGAAACTAATTCAAATGTTTAATTTAATGGCCAATTTTGTAACAAAAGAAATTTATTCTTGTCATCATTTTAATGAACAAATGGAAATTATACAAAAGTTTATTAAAGTAGCTAAATATTGTTATCAATTAAAAAATTATAACTCTTCTTTTGAAATAACTACGGGGTTACAAATGGTATTAAATGATAGGGACAAAAAACATTGGAATTCATTAAATAAAAAGGATAAGACAAACTTTAAAAAATTAACTCTAATTTTATCAACAAGAGAGAACTATCGTTATTATAGGGAATTGTTAAATAAAACAATGCAAAATACAAGTCCATGCTTACCTTTCTTAGGTATTACCTTAACCGATTTAGTGTTTACAGAAAATGGTAATTTTAATTATATGTTTCATACACCTCATCTGAACTCCAATAATCCCAAAGTATATTTTATCAATTATAATAAGATGCGATTAATTTCAAAAATTATTAATCAATTATTATTATTTCAAAAACATCCATATAATTTATCACAAGATAGTCATTATAAAGCATTTATTATGGCTAATATCTTTTCTAAAAAATTTACCCCAAATTCTCCAACGTCCAATTTGTCGGCTAGTTCAAATGAGGATTCTATTAATTCTAATACTACTAATAATTCTTTATCTTAAATCTCATTTTTTTATTCCTTCTTCTATCTTTTTAAAATTATAAAATCATTTTTATATATATAAATTATAATAAACTTATTTATATTATTAAATAAAATTTATAATAATTCTATTTGTTACTTTATATCATCCTTTATTATATAATTACTTATCTTTTACTTATAACTTTAATAAAAATTGAATCATTACTTTACCAAAACAATATTGATCTACATCTATTGTCTTTAATCTGTCTTCAATTTCATTCACTTGTTCTTTCTTAAAGATCCCTTTCTCAGCTCTTTTTTCAACAATTAAATGAACAATATTATGAGTAAATTCAGGATGTCCTTGTATAGCTAATATTTTATCCTTTAATAAATAGCCCTGAATACCACTTACTGAACTTTTAGCTAAAATTTGAAAGTCCGAGGGTATAGTTACTACATGATCCTAAATCAAGATTGATTAGATATTAAATGAATTTTTTTATAAGAGTAAATCAAATTACTTGATGCATTTGGTGAATAATCTGAATAAAAAAGTTAAAAAAAGATTAACTATATAACATTCTATTAATAAAAATAGAATACTTACCAATTTATCCTCCTGAGTATTAAAGCATCTTTTACCCTCCTCTGTTAACTCAATTGGAAGTGGGCCTACCTAATAAAAAAAAAGTTTCAATTTAAACCTCATATCATCTACATTTAAAATTAATATATATTTACCTCCCATCCCAATGAATTCTTTTCAACAGCTTTATCATCGAACACTCTCGCCAATAGTTGATGACCAAAACAAATACCTATCCATCTTTTATTTGGTTCTTCATCCAAACTCTTTTTACAAAATTGAATCAAGTCCAATATCCAAGTTTCATTTAAATATGCGGAATACGAAGAACCAGTAATAATATAACCTTTTAAATCATTATTAATTGATGGTAACTCACCCAATTTTTGTATATAATAAGGAATGAGTTCAAGTTTAGCATTGGGTTTAAGTTGGGTTAATGAAAGTTGAAAATAAGTTTGAAAAATTTTGGAATAATCACCGTAGAGTGAGACGACTGGTGGAACTGGGTCATCACAAATTAACAATCCTATTTTATAACTGGTAGACATTTAATTAATGAGTTACTCTTGTTTATATTATTATTATTGAAATAGAAAAATTTTAGGAATAAAAAGTAAATATTTAGAATTTCGAGATGAGTAAAAGAGTTTGTGATGTCATTTTGAAAAAAGAACTAATTAAATTTTAATTAATATGAATTGTCATGAAAGCTCAATTATGTGATTAAATAAGATGGATGGATAGTAAGGATACTAGATGACAAGGGAAGAGGGGTATAAAGAAGGGATTTCAAATAATGATAATAAAAAAGAATTTATTAGTTGTTAAAAAAAGGCAATGAATGTTAAAGTTAGATTATTAAATTTTCGCCCAAGTCATTGAAAGTTGAAATTGTTATACTTAATTACTAATAATATCAATATGGAATCGAAATAAATAACGTGACTACTTAAATAGAATTTAAAAATTGAAACTTATAGGTCATGTTTTATAGTGTTGGAATAGACTATTAAATCAACTTAATATTTAATTGTTATCATTTTTATCGATTTTAATAAAAAATTGACCTTGTTTTTAAAAATAAAATAATTTTGAAAAACTATACTATTTAAGTAAAATGTTAAACAAATAGAAAAAACTTTAATTTATTAATTTTTAATAGTAAAAATAATTAAAAGTACGTATTTAAGTAATATAGTTTTTTTGAAAAATCTACTAGCAATTTTTACTAAAGAAACTTATTTTTGATGAAAAAAATAAATCGGCTTCCTGAGGGAGTCGAACCCGCATCTTAGGAAATGATATCAAATCTGATTGAAAGAGGGCCTATGTACTACCAGTTGTACTAAGGAAGCTGTCTTTGATAAACATAGTTTAGAATTATATTTAATTAAAAATATTTACAATTTTTTTATTACTACTAGTTTTGTAGCTTTGTAAAAATAGGAAAACTTAAAATATTGAAAATTGCATATTAGAATAATAATATGAAAATTAACTAATTTCATACAAATTAATAAAAAAGGACATTAATTGTTAAAAAATAAAAAATAAAATTAGAGTTAAAAAAATAAAGTCTATTTATTAATAAACAGAAAAAACAAGTAAACATGTTTTATAAAATTATAATGATTTATAATAAATATATTAAAGTTTATCAATAAGATTATTCATTTTAAAAAAAAAAGGAATTGATAAAGCCTTGGATATGAATCGAAATATTTAATAAAAAAATTAAAATCTCAATAACATTAGGATCAAATGGAATATTAAAAAGAGAACAAATGTACATACTAATGGTTAAGCCATAACCAATAATCGAAGGAGATGTATATAAAACTAATCAGGAAACAGTATAATATCCTACTTCAATCCCGCTTTTGTTTGAATCATTATTACATTTCTTTATTGTTAAGCAATGTATTAAAGTTGCATGTACGATTGGTATTATTATTATTATTGACATAAATATTGATAAAAATTTTAAAATATAAACCAATAGTTATTATCTCCATCAAAATTATAATCAAAATTATTATTATGTCAATTTTATTAGATAATATAGGCAGTATACTTATAATTAGAGATATTAATGATGAAATTATAAAAATAAAACATATTATTATCTTTGTCATTTTGTATTGGTAGTTTGTATTTAACAAATATACTGTTGCTATTGCTGTCGAATATAATACTGAGTTTAAGGTACTAAATGAGATAAATGCTATAAATGAGTAGGATATTGACGGCGAACCGTTCATCATAGGGAAAAAACCAAAAAACATAATTAATTTATATATTGAATCTCTCAATAATATACAAAGTGATAACTATAAGCAATTGAATGATGTACACCTTTATTATTATATGTAATAATAGTGAATAATAAAGTACAGAGTAATATAGATACAATTGAAAGTGAGTTAGTAAAAAAAGCAGCAAAATTTTCTTTAAAAGCAAAAAGTAAACTCATTTTTAAGATAAATAACTTGTATAAAAAATTATTAGTCTATTCCAATATTTGTTTATAAGTATTTTTATTATAGCATTTAATTTTTTGGCTGCTATAGTTATAGAACTTAATTTAGCTTTTCCTTATCAATGTGTTTAATTGATATTGTATATTTATTAGCAAAATAAACAGAAAACATGTTTATATTTTTAATTAATTTAAAATAAAGTTCTAACACTTTATTAATAGTGTTGTTATTTGTTCCAATATTTTATCTATTTTTTATGCAACATAAAATTAAAAAACTATTATTTAAATACTGAAATAAAGATAGCCATATGTAGGGATGTTCAAATTAGTTTCAGAATTTACTCAAAAATTAATCCAAATTTTAAGTTTTTAAATTCATAAGTCCTTAACATATGCTTAATTGAATTTAAAAAACTTATTTTAATTATTTTATTTTTTTTAAATAGCTAAAAAAAATTAATTATATGTTTTGTATTATCTTTATTAAATGTTTAATAGATATATAATATATAAATATATAAATATATAGTTATTTAACTTTATTTTTTATTAAAACAAAAACAAAATTCAAGTTTTTATAACCAAACTTCAAAACATAATTTTTAAAAATTTTAATATAGTAAGGAAAAACATATCATATAAACATTGTGATTTATTTATATTAATTTCAACAACTATATATAATAACCCAGAGTTTATGGAATTTCATAATAGAACAAAAAGAAAAGAAATATTGTTAAAATTTATTATTATTAATAATAAATCTAATTAATTATTGTATAAAATTAATGCTTTAAAAAAAACGAAAAACAAAAACCAGTAAATAGCACTATTATCAATTGTAGATTTAATATATTTTTTGATAAATATAAAAGCTTTAAATTTAGTATAAATAAAAATCAACATAATTATTTAAAAATAGATAATAATAACAAAACATTAATATTATAATCTATTATTAAAATATAGAAAAAATTAAAAAATTAAAGTTATTATACAATATTTAATAATTTGACTATTGTGAAAGTTGGTACTCAGTGGTAGGAATTAAAAGCAGTCCTTGGTTGATTAACTTGTCTTCAGTCGAACGGTCTTAATTTATATAACTAAGGTAGACTTAAATGAATAAGAATAATACGTAATAAGTTACGAACTATGTAAAACAAATATAATAGAAGATGCTACTATAAAATCTATGTAAGATGTCGTCAAAAAGACTTAGTGACTTTATTAATGATACGTTATCAGTGAGTAATTCAATTAAAAAGCCGCGAGTTATTATGTTCAAGGATCTCTTTTATACTTCAATAAGTATGGATATTAAAACGAGAAGACGATATTCTTTGCAATATGAAGTTAGGAATCCTCGCAGCAAATTAAAATAAGGGACTCTGAACTGATTGTACCTGAACTTGAGATCATAACAACTTAAGTGATTGTTGTGTTATAATCAATCCGAGAGCTAATAAACCAATATTTCACAATGGGGATGTATTTTTATGTTTAAGAATTTTACTAGCAATTTTTCCACTCAAATAGCGCCTAAAAGATGGAAAAAGTGATGAAGCCAAGAAAAACACCCCATATAATTATCAAATATCATCAAAAATGTTTTTTAAAGAAATGTTTAGATAGTTTAATAAAATGTTCAAAGTAAAATGGTCAAGTGAAGCTATAAGAATAAAAGCAAATTAACTTAAGCTTAGGTATACTAAAGTAATGTAAAATCTAGTTTAAGATCTTTAGGACTACAAATACCAAAGGGTGGAAGGATAGGATAATCGCGATGGATAGAGTCTGAAGGTAAATCGACTTTAAAAGTTAATAGTAACAATATTAAAAATGTTTTTTGTTCCAAAATAGAAAATTGATTTCCAATACACATACGTGGGCCGATACTAAATCCAATCATGTCTTTGGTTAACTTTTTGTTAATTTGAGTCTCTCCGTTTTCATTTAGGACTAAAAATCGATCTGGATTAAACTCTTTTGGATTTTTGAATTTCTTTTCATCATTCATTGCTAATGCAAAATTTAATAGCAATGGCTGTCCTTTTTTAAATTGAATTTCATTATTAAAACAATAGTCTTTAGCTACTTTTCTAGTCATTATAGTTGCTACTGGCGTAATTCTCATCCCTTCATTAATAACTGCCTCAAAATAAATCATTTTATTTAATTCTTCTTGAGTTATTTTTATGTCCTCGTTAATGTTCTTTGATTTTTCTCCTAAAACGTGAATAATTTCATCTCTTAATCTATTTTGGATATCCTAAATAATGAAATTAAATATTTAAAAATAATAGAGTTAAATTATGATTATACTTGATTTTTTGATAAAAAATATAAAAGACATGATAAGGTATGAGCAGTAGTGTCATGTCCAGCAATAAAAAGTAAAATTACGTCACTCTAAATAGTTAAATTGTATTATTTATATAGTAAATTTTTAACTTACAATAATTTCTTCATCAGTTAAGCCATTAAATGTGCTATTATCATTATCTGAAGACTGAACCAACATAGTTAATAAACTTGATTTAATATTATCAATACCGCATTTCTTAATTTGTTCTCTTTTTTCTTTAATTAAATTTTCAACTAATTGATAAAAGCGATCAGTATCTTTCTTTAATTGAATTCTTGACGGAATAGGTAGCCTATCTAAGAAAGGAAACAGTAAAAACCATACATTATTTATGCCTTTAATGAATTTAATGTAAAGTGACGATATTTCACAGTTTTCATCTTCAATTGAATTAAAGTCAATATCAAAAATAGATAAACCCAAACTATCTAGAGTGGAGTTCTTCAATACATCAATCAACTCGAAGTTATTCTCATTCTTTTTCATATAGTTTATCATTTTAAACCCGACTTTAATAAATATATCAATATCCCAGCCTCTTTTAAATGCTGGGTTAATAACTCTTTTATGTCTTTTCCACTCCTCACCATCCACAACAGCAATGTTTTGGTCCAAAGATATAATTCGTTTAAATTGTTTAAATTGATTGAGTTTAATAAAATTATCACTGTCCATCAATATAGTTTTGATTGTATCTAAATCAGAAACCATGATAAACCATGTCCCTAACCAAAACTTAATGTACTTGTTTATTTGAAATAAAGGCACGAATAGCTCCTTCTCTTTTATATGTAATGGCGTCTGTTTTATAGTGTGATAAATAAACTTAAATATACCAGCGGATGGCAAATTATTATTTGGATCCTTTTGTTTTTGGATAAAATTATATGTTAATACTACTAGTACTAAAAATATCGGTAAGATATAATAAAGCATTTTTTTATTCTTGTTTGTAATGTTCCTTATCTATTTATACTTTTTTTTTCTACTTAATTCGTAGTATTAGACTCTGTCACTTATATTTATAATACTAGTATTTGTAAAATATAGGTTGATCCGACCAGTAAAACCTCGGTTTTTTTATTGTTCCATTGAATTCTCTAAATAATTTTGGCCTATTATTGTTCCTTTAAATTACCTAAATCGATCTTAATTTCACCTTACACATGCTTTAAAAATAATGCATCATTTTTAATTAAACTCCATTCAGTGGGTTTCTATTTGATTACTACAGTTAAAACGTTAAGAAATCCCCTAATAATATTTAAAGATACCTTATATTACAAATCCAAGAGAAAGGTAAGCCCAGAATCCTATTTAAAAGCTTTTCAATTTGAGTTGGCTCAAATTATAGAATTTATAAGGCTGCTTCTAAAGTAATCTCCCCTTTATAGGCAAAAAAGAAAAGGCTATTGATTGCAACAGTAAACATCTCTTAAGTCTAAAAACAAAATACTATTCATGTAAAAAAAGTTGACTGTAGCAGTTCTACACCCTTAACAACCTGGATTTGCTCAAAAAGGGAGACTACCTTAAAAACAACCTTATACAATATACCAATATCGAAAAAAAACTTCAAATAGCTTAACTCATGTAGTTATTTAATGGCTATACTCTAATTAATTATAATAGTATACAACCTCTTGCTAATATAGCTTTATTATATTAAGCTATTTAATTTAATTAATTTAATTATTAAATTAATAGATTCGAACCATTAATATTTTAAAATAAAACGTTTTATTAGTATTAAATAAATAGGTAGGGTTTTAAATATTTATTATAGTTTGATAAAGTATAGTTTAAGCTATATTAATTGTATCTGACTATATTTAATTTACAAATAAAAAAAATATTAAAATCAATAGATTGAGGTATTTTTTCTAGGTTCATCACTTTTTACATCTTTTAAGCGCTATTTGATCGGAAGAATTATTAATAAAATTGTTAAACACAAAAACATATCCCCAGGTCTATAATTCTAATTTTATTTATTTCTACCTTTATAATTTATTTATTTATTTAATATATAAAACAAAATCTTTAATATATTAAATAGTACACATACATATTTTTTGCTTAAAAATAGCCAATAGTATAGCTGCATATAAAGTAGATAAAATGCTAAAGCAAAAAAGCATTTCCACACTTTTACTATGAGCCGCTACTCCATGCCTGGATTAATTTTTACAAAAAGCATGCTCCTGCGAAGTAGAGCTTACTTCAACTGATTTCTGGGACTCTAAAATTAGAACTACTTCCTTTTACTCAGTAAATTTTTATTTTATAACTTCCTTCCATCTAAATCACCTCTTATCTGAGCTGTCTACTGTTACCCTCATATACTCTTTTAAAAATAAAAACACCTCAGTGCTTTTACTTTCAAAACGATTTGGATAAAAGTAATTACATGCACATATATTAAATATAGCAAAGTATCTTTACCAAACACTTGGAACAATTTATTGATACAACTCTTTTAAAGTAAATTAATTTTGAAAAAGTGTAGCAATAATAATAAAAATTCAAAGATGACTATTATTAAAAAACGAGATACTATATTTTTAATGAGATGTTTGAAATTTTGAGTTAGATAAGTAGTCTTTCAGATTATTTTCAATTACTAATGAATATATCTTTAGTATAAAAGTAAAAATAAAAATATCGTTTTTTTACTAAAAGCTTGATTAAGTTTACAAATTACCACCTTTAAAGCTAATTATTATAAAAGGTTAAAAATTAATTGTCAAAAAGTTATTAAATTTAATTTCCTTTCCTCCTGTTTTGGGATATTTTTTAAACTTTAATAAACTAGTGCCAAATTGGAGTTGACATAACTACATTTATCTATTCAAAGCTAACGTTTTATATTATTTTATATTGTTTTATATTATTTTATATTTTACGAACCAGTAATGAATTAAAAGACTTTTACATACTACCTTTTGTACTATAGGAAAGATTTCAGGTGTAGTTTATTAATTATTAAAATTATCAATTAATTACTTTACCTCAAAGCTATTAATCAAAAGCTATAGTATTGAGTTTAAAAAGTGTAACATTTAGACATAAATAATCTAAAATCAAGTATACAGAAATAAATTCTACAAAAAGAAAGGCCTATTCATGATAATAGTTTTAATTACAATTTGTCACTAAACTAATTTACTAAATAAATAAACCTCATAATTTATTGATAATATACAATTATATTGATGGGTATCTAAAATCAAAAAATTAGCTTATTCATGGCGTTAAAGTTGTAAAATTTGAAAACTAAGCTTTGCAACATAAAGTTATTTAGTGCCTTCATATTAATGCTCCCTCTTTTTTGTTAAGAGAACATTCTTTATTTGACTTCTCCTTTCCAAAACTACCAATACTCTCCCGGTTCCTTTTAACTAAATAAAAGCATAAAGCTTTCGGGTCTTGAGTTAGAAAATAATATTCTTTTAGTACCTTAAATCGAAATTTAATAATTTGGTGTCAGCCAAGTAAATTTGAAGGTAAATTTTGTGCTGAGCTAAAATTCTCAATTATTTTTATTGCCAGATAAATCTATTTATAGTATTAATTCTATTAATTCTTTCTTGGCAATCTTGATAGAAGGAAGCAAGTTAAATTTTGCCTACAAATTGTTCAAAGGGTTTACTTGCATTTTTCTATTTGACCGTTTAATATTTTATTCAAATAATTCTTCTCATTGTCAAGGTTTAGTAAACTATTATTGGACAAGAGATAACTATGAAAGAACTAGGCTATTTGTTTGGAGTCTAAGGCATTAAAATGACCCATCAATTAGATCATTTTATAGTAAAGAATATCAAAAAATTACTAACCACCTAAAAATAGATAAGCAAAACTAAAAGCTATAAAAAGAAGAGAAAGAGAATGGGAGTTACACAATTATAAAAAAGTTAACGGAAAATCAAAAATCAAGTTGATTATTGAATTCTAATTAATTGCTCTTTTTATTTTATTTATTAATGTATTTCAATTTCTGTATCTTACTGTTTCTGTCATGTTCACTACATGTGTTTTCAAAATGTTTCCAACATCCTAAACCTACCGAAAAAGGCTTTATGACAGAAGTGCCTTGTGAGTATGAAGAAACAGACTTGAAACAACCCAATAAACAAAGGCTTGTAGGAAATTCAGATTTGAAAACAAATGGGACCGATCCAAATAATATGTTTCAGATATCTTTATCATGTCAATTGGATTCAACTACTTGTGGAAACGTAAAGCAAACATTCGAGACGGCTACTTCTTATCTTTCAAATATTATTAAGTTCAAATCACCAGTTACTGTTCAAGCTTCCTTTTATTCTTTTTGTAGAACAAATGGTGATTGCGCAACTTCTCAAATTACTTTAGGTCAAGCAGCAGCTGCAAGGAGTGTGGCTTTAAAAGACGATGATGGACAGGAAAGGCTGTATCCTCAGGCTTTAGTGAAACAAATGAAGTTGTCTCCAATGCCACGTATATCATCCTTTGATATTATAGCAGAATTTAACTCAGACGCCAGCTTTTGGTTTGGTTCAGGTCCACTTTCAAAGAATCAAGTTGATTTTTTACTAGTCGTATCCCATGAGTTGGTTCATGGTTTAGGATTTGCATCTGCATACTCAGACTACTTTAGTGATGGTAATCCACAAGTTTTAACACCGAACCCAGAAGTTGGACGTAGTAGTTCAGGGCAGCTTGCATTAACTGGATTCTATGAGAATGTATTTGATAGATATGTAAGTATATTGGGTACTGGACAAACATTTTCAAATTATACTCAACAAATAAACCAATTTGCATCTTCGAAATCCTTATATAAAAGCTCAGATGACTTGGCTAATGCTTTTGTAAACTCAGATCAATATAGTGTAGGTCAGAAATTATTAAGTATAGCGTCAACAGCAAATACCCTTGGTTTTCAATTAGGCAAGGAAGTATCCACTGCTTCAAATGGTATACTACAACTAGAAACTAGTCTAAAGCCATTTGCTATTGGTTCTTCAATATCGCATGTATCTAAAAGTGCTTATACTAATACCGAAGAATTTTTAATGAGATATGAATTAGCACCAGGAGTTTCATTAAATTCAGAAGTTTCATCATTAGGAACTTGGGGATCCGAACCCTATGGACCAGGATTAGTTGCAGTGTTGAGTAAGATGGGGTATCCAACTAATGATAACCCTAATCCTATTGTGAAAGCACAAAACCCGTCTGGTAGCATGGGCTTATTTACTCAAAGTAACAGTCGCATTACACCTTTAATTTCTACCATACTAGCGCTTTGGATATGTATTGTATAAAAGTACGAATTGAAGTAATATTACTAATAGTTAATTGGAAATATAACAGATGCCAAATAATCTTATATTTCCTAATGAAATGTAACAAGTTTTTATTATAAA
This sequence comes from Batkoa obscura, assembly GCA_030770535.1. Classification (NCBI taxonomy): domain Eukaryota; kingdom Fungi; phylum Entomophthoromycota; class Entomophthoromycetes; order Entomophthorales; family Batkoaceae; genus Batkoa; species Batkoa obscura. The sequence continues at coordinate 624,986 of JASVEC010000013.1, read as the reverse complement.
GATTCCTTTTTATTTAATTGTAATTTAAATTATTAAAAATAAAAGCAAAGTTTATATTAATTATATATATCCTGTTTACTAATTTTAGCAAATTTTTTTACTATAATACCGTTATTCATTTCAAATAATAATAGTAGTTTTATATTTTAATTTTTTGGAAAAAGTTGCATAAATATCTTCCTAATTATCTAATAAAATAATGATATGGGGGTGTTTTTTTTGGTTTCATTATTTTTTCCATTTAAACGCTATTTGAGTGAAAAAATTGTTAATAAAATTCTTAAAAAAAATACATCCCCATATGGCAACAAAAAGCTTAATACAAATTTAATAATTAATGTTTAAAAGTATAAAAGCAATAATATTGGATATTATACCAGGATGGGTTTAAATTGCAAATTAGGGAAACCATGTATGTACCTTGAAACAGTAGCTAACAAGCATTTAAAGCAGATAACAGTTTGAAAACCATTGCAATAGTGTCGTTTTGGTAATAAAGAAAGAATAATATTATTTATCCATTTTATATTTATGCTAATATGGGGATGTATTTTTTTGTTTAAAAATTTTACTAACAATCTTTTCACTCAAATAGCGCTTAAAAGATGGAAAAAGTAATGAAGCCAAAAAAAAACACCCCCATATGAGCTATCTTTTTTATTATTATCTATAGAGCAGTTTAAATAAAATAAACTATTCATATTTTTTAAAAGCAAAATAAATTTCTCAGAAAAATGTTTTTTAGGGTTTAACAAGCTTAGACCTCTATCTGTAGATATATCAAATGGAGAGCAAATAGTAACATATATACAAAATAAAAGTAACTCAATAAGCTAATTACTACTGATAATAGATTACAATTATGTATCGTTATTGATTAATTCCAACATAAACAAGCAGAGTATAAAGGATTGTGGGGGGATAATAGAGTTTTAGCTTCTAAATGTCTTTACAAAGCCTATTTTACTACAATAAATATAATTTTATAACTTGCCTTCTTCTTCTTGAACTTAAAGTCACTGTTAAATAATATATAGTTATTTGAAGTTATTTCTTTTATAAGGTTTATGCCCTAAGTGTTTTGTTGGCTATAATAAAAAATTAAATACTCAAGTCAGTCCAATTTAAAAGGCTAAACAGTTGATGATAACGTTCTGCAAGAGAAAATTCGAGTTAAATTGATTCTTTTCTTTTGGTAGAAGTAGAGAGCGGAAAAGTACACAGATTTGGTCCTGTTTTCCAGAGCGTTTGTTATTAGATGATTAAGGAAAGGATAGATTATTCAACTTTGAATTGTAAAAAATAGGTCTAGACAGCAACTTGGTTACGAAACTTTCCAAAACGACTGCTTCAGAAATAGAACAAAGAGAACTTTCGAAATTAGCAACTTTGCTTTTGAGAGTTCATTTTGAGCAAATCCTAAATTCACTTAACAAAAGCTAAAAAAAAGTTGTTAACAACTTTAAAGGTTTTAAAGTTTGAAAAAATAAAACAATGGTAATGAATACTAAAAATAGGCAAGTAAAAAAAGCTGATAATGATTTAGTTAGAACCAAGCCAAGAAGTAGAAGTAAAAGTAACATATCAAGATCAAAATGATATCAATACATTTTCAAAATTAACTCAAACTCAAGAGTTAGTTTTGAATGAAATTGAAGCATTAAAACAAGAGCGAGAATACCTTGAAGAATTAAGTGAAGAAATGGAATTAATGGATGAAGAAGAGTTAGTGCCTTATCAAATTGGTGATTCCTTCATTGAAATGAAATTGGAAGAGGTTCAAGAAAAGATTTCTTTAGAGTTGGAAAAACTTAAATTAAATTTAGAGGGGAAACAAAATCAAGCAGATAAGTTAGTGGGTGATATGAAGACATTAAAGACAAAATTATACGCTAAGTTTGGTTCTAGTATACATTTAGAAAAGGATTAAAGAAAATAAACTATTTTTAAAAATTATTGTTTTATAAATATACTATTTATTTGTTATAAGATTGAATTTATAAATTATTAACTTTATCCTAATTTAAAATACAAAATTAAAAGGATAAGTGCTACCAAAAGGGCTATGATACCAATAGCCATAAAGCGATTCATCATCATACTAAAAAAAGAAACTAAATAAAATCAACAATTAATTAAATATATAGTACCGTCTAGCCATTTCCTTTAAAGTTCTTTGAGCTGTATCTAAAGAAGAATCAGCTTCTCTCAACTATAAACGATTAATTTTTTAATTAATTTAATTTTATATACATTACTGTATCTCTAGTATTAATAATTTGTTCACGTTGACCTCTTAAATCATTTAATATTCCCGCACCCATTTGTTCTACATTTATAATGTTTATTATCTTATTAATTTAATTTAATTTAAATATTATTAGTTTACCAGTTTCTAAAGCCAAACGATGAGAATTTTCTAATCTAGCAGAAGATTGGTTTAACCTATCAGTACCACTAAGCAAAACAGTCCTTTGTTGTTGTTCATTTCCTTCAGAGCCTAACAATTGTTCTCTTTCAATATGACTAGTTTGAGCGCTACGTTTCTGCAGTAGAAAAATAAAAATTAAGCTCTTTTTTAATAGTTTTATACTTACCAAGTCTCTTTTAAGAACTAGTAATTGATTTTTATACCCTTTAAATCTTGCTTGATATGGAGATCTTATCGCTTTATTTAAATTATTCAATTCCAACTCCATTTGAGACAACTATACTAATTTAGTCTAATTTGTCTATTATTATTGAAGATCTTACTATCTCTTCTCCTTCTTCGCATTCTCTTTCAGCCGATCTTACTAAAGTTTTTTTCAACTCTATTTTAATTTTTAACATTAAAGTATAAACTTATTTAATGATATTTTACCTCCTTGTGAAACGATAATATCCTTCTTTATCTTTGCTTCTAAAGTTTGAAATAAATTTTTATATTCTAATTCATAACTTTCAAATAAAGTTGCTCCTCCATATTCACTATTCATCATTTTTTAAATAAAGAAATAAAACTTTGGTGGCTTGGTGACTGAGTTTGAGTTTTACGGTTAAATTTGTTGTGATTTTTTGGGCAAGGGCGATTTTTTACTTACTCATCAAATTGCTTGATCCGAAATTTTTTGATATTTAAAAGCATGAAAATTTAGGCCTTTTCAATTGCTTGGTATTTTTTTTACAACAAATGGTTAAGTTGGTCGCAACAGTAATACTTTTTTTAAAAACTTAATTTTTAATGTAAATTTTCCGCTGCTACAATTGTACACCCTTACGGTTTAGAATTTGCCCAAAAAATAACCGAAAATTGGGTTTATCTTGCAAGTCAAACTCGAAAATATTCAAGTCAATCCAGTGTTTAAACTTACCCACATCCACTTATGTTATTTTATATTACTAATCTAAATATTGCTTCAATTTGGGTTTAAAATAAAAAATTGTTTAAAAAAGATGTCAATATATACTAAAAAGACTAAATAATAAATACATTTGCGATTTATTTCATAATCAATAATAAAAGGTTTGTCCAAAGTAATTATAAATCCCAATAAGTTGAGGCACTAAACTTCTTCGGAGTTCATGGATAATTGAGTCTTTTAGGACATTTGCTTGATTATTAATATCAAATAATCTTGGCTTCATTAAGCTCAGTGCTTGGGAAATCAAATGGCAAAATATAGTTCGCAGTCTTGGATCATAAGGAATATTATATTTGATTTGATTCGACCAAGAAAGAGTTTGCCAGCTTATTCCCATTTTATTGTATTCTTCTGCATAATCCAATATAACATTGTAACAGTTGTTGTCACATAAATAATAAGGATCTAAATTCGAAAATTCATAACCGAGTAAAATATCAGGATGGTTTCTTTTTAACAATTGAGCAATAATGTCAATATTAGTAAGTGTTGATTCGCCCACATTTCTTATAATAACCCCATCACTGATGTTCAAACAAGATATTAATCTATTGTGGATGGATGCTACATCATTTGCAACTTGATAGTAACCTTCTTCTGTTTTACAACCCTCAGGATTCCAATAAAAGTCAGAAATCATATCTTTAACGTAGTCCTCATTCTTGAACGGATCTCCACCTTTGTTACTTAAAATGCTCTCTTTTATTTGCTTTGCTTTAGAAGACGACTTAGTCTTAATTTTCAAATGATATTCAAGTGTTTTTTCAAACGTCATTGGAGCTGCTTGAAATGACCAAGGGAGTGAAAAATCATTTAAAAAGGATTTGCCTTCATTGATATTATTTTTATAATTCTGGATAGTTTCATAATAGGTAGTGCCCTCATTAGTAGCACCCAGTATTAACTTTTTATCATTTATGTGATTGAAGGTTGAAATGAAATAACTATCTGCTATATGTGTACGTATCATGATTAAAGGATCCGAATTATAATCCTTAGATAAACTGTGTATTTTCATAATAATTTCTTCCAATGTTGCGATTGGAACTAACACCACTATGTTTCCTATGGAACTCACTTTTTCCATGTAACTATTGACAATGAACCCACTAATACCCTCTTCAAGTGACTGCCTAATCTTAATTGACAAGATATCTATATTATCATAATCCAAGCTTAAAGTAAGAAATATGGGCGTGCTTTCAAGTACATTATTTTCGGATGCAAGAGAGTTATCAATTAACTCATTGAACTTTGAATAGCTAAAATTAGGTTGATTATTAATATAAGAATAGTTGTCAGAAACATTGACAGTGGTGGCAAAGAATAGAGTGTCAACAAGTTGCGCTTCATTAACAGCTTCACAGCTAAAGTGGAGCTGCTTATTTTTTTGATGGTTAATTAATTTTTGGCGCAATTGTTTGCTCCTTGTTGAATGATCGACCGACTCCTTCTTCACCCCTAAAGATGAATATACCCCAAAATTATATCCGTTGAAGATGGCATTTTGGTAAGTAGAGTTCATTTCAAATGATTTAAAAGAAATAAAAAGATACTTTGGAAAAATCATTCATTTTATAAATTTCCAGGGATATTTCTATTAAGAATACCATGATTTAATCATATTGGCTATAAATAATTCTTATGGTTATTCCGTTTATTTGTTGAAATTCATTTTTGATCCTCTGTTGACCAATCATATGCTAAACCCAAACTCATTTTTTACTTTTAAAGAAGTAGGGATAAAACATACTTTTAAATCAATTTCATATGCTCAAAAGTTGTTTTTATAAATTAAACTTAATAATATGAAAAAGAATATCAATTCTTTATCTTCATGCTAGGTTGTGTATTTATTTTAAAAAGAATTTCAAGAGACGATGAAATAGACTATGGGTTGTTTAGAATCGAAACAAATACATTGTCTTTAAACCAAACATTATTACTGGTACGAGTTAACGCACCTTATTGAATATAATGGCTCAAGTAGCCCCTTTTTACATTCAAAATATGCTACATGTTAATTACAATAAAATATGATAGATCAATCAAAAAGAATAACTAAAATAGTTTATTAAAATAATTTATATATTCTCTTGAATAAAAGTGGACAAAAATGAAACTCTGGAATATATCTGTAAAAAATGATTAAAACACTATTTAAAATTAACTATAATTGCATACCCCGGGTAAATCTGGACTAGCACATCCAATTCCGTAAGATACAATCCCAACAATATAATAAACTTGTTCTATTTTAATAAACAAAGGTCCTCCAGAATCACCTTGGCATGTATCTATCAATGTTATATATGTTAATAATTCAATTCATATAATATGATCTAAATTGAACTTACCCATTTGCATATCTTCGAAATAGCCGGCACACAGTTGAGTATTAATATCTAAATTTAAGCCCTGAGATTTATAGTTATTTTTACATTTATTAAAGTCAACAATGGGTAATTGAACTTCTAATAAAGTATTTGATGGATCTCCTTTTTCAACTGTTCTTCCCCATCCTATGGCAAATAATTTTAAACCAGTTTTAACACTTAACTCTCCAGGGTCTAAATTAGGATAAACAATAGTATTAGTTTTATCATCTTCTTTATTTATGGTCCAGATTGAAACTATAAAAGAAATACTGTCAGTATTATTATTAAGTGCGCTATTTATAATCCTTACCATCATAACCTTCAGCCGCAGATTTGAATTTTGGGTGGTTCAGTCTATTGGTAACATTATAAACGGATGCGGCCTCATCTGAAATTGACTTTGATAGATCATGACGATGTAAATGAACTTTAAAATCCTTAATATCATCAAAAGTACAATGAGCAGCGGTTAATATTTTATTATACTTAATTATTGTTCCACCGCAACTTTGTTTTGATTTATATTGAATAGATATCATAAAAGTGTATTTAAATTGCGGCTTTACTTCATATCCTCCCACCACTCTGCCGCCGCCTCCCAATAATTTTAAACTGTCTAATAAACTGCAGGTGAGTTGATTTAAAATCAAAAAAATGGTTAATAAAAGGAGTAGTGATTTCATATTGGCTAAAGATAAACAATGAAGAGAAAAATAAGATAAGTAAAAATAAACTTGAAAGGTATTTATATTATTATAAACAGTTATAGCATTAAATTAAATGGTTTATTGATAGTAAATTAACAAAACAGGTTTGAGTTTATAGTTTTTTTAATCTTCAACACGAGTTGAAGTTTACTAGTATAATTTTTATGCTTTTTAGTCTAATTGGTTAAATAAAATTTAAAAAAGTAAGAATACACATGTAATAATTTCATATAAAAAAATTAAAACAATATATGAAATAGAGTTTAATCTTTGTTATCATTAATAAAGCCATGAAGCTGTCCTTACTCAACACTACAATACTCCAACTACTACTAATAAACTTAACAACTGCTGGCTTATTCAATAATATAATAAGAAGCAAGCAAAAGGTAATCTTAGGCGGGTACCAAGTGAAGCCAAGTTTTAAATATAGATTTATGATTTCAATTCAATATAAAAATCGACATTCATGTGGTGGTGTATTGATAAGATATAATAAAGTATTAACCGCTGCACATTGTAATTTCGGTTCCAATAGCCAATTTTCAATCATTTATCATCGTCATGATCTATCAAAATCTTTAAGTGAAGAAAAGGGATTAAGCTTTGATGTGGTTAAAAGGGTTGACCATCCAGAATATAGTGAGGCTGCTACTGGCAATGATGGTAAAGCTTTTTTTATATCAATTATCAGATATATTAACAAAAATATAGTCTCCATATGGACTATTAAAACTAGTAAAAGATTCGAAGAGCAATATTCATCCTACTCTATGAATTTGAGCATTGATAACGACTCTGTTTCTAACCAAGAAGGCATTAAATTAAAAGCAATTGGTTGGGGTCGTACTCAAGACGAAGAAAAAAACTCAAATATCTTATTGGAAACTATATTACCAGTTCTGAACTTTAACACCTGTTATAATAATTACAAAAACTTAACATCACTTGAGTTGAATCGTAGCTCTCAATTTTGTGCTGGTTATTTTGATGATAAAGGGAAAGGTATTTTGATGTTTGAATTCATTTGATTTTTTTACTAAATGACTTGATTTCAAGATACTTGTTCTGGTGATTCTGGAGGTCCTTTGTTTTATGAGGCTAATAATAGATACTATTTTATCGGTATAATTTCATATGGAGTTGGCTGTGCTATCCCTAATTTGCCTGGGGTAATTTGTTTTTTTATCTAAAAGCTTAAGCTAATTGTTTTTAGGTGTATACAAATATTCATGGCTTGGGGAAGTTTATTAATACAGAGTTAAATGGTTAGCATGGTTTTAATTAATTATTTAATATATTCTAGTTTCATCAATAATAGTCAATAATAAATTTATTAGTTATTTGATTTATTATTTTTATTTTTTCGATTTATTGATTTTTTATACTACTTTGGTAGTAGATTAAAAAGCACCCTTGAAAAGGATTACACTTTATGTCATAAAGAAAACCAAAGCTCTAAACTGTGTACTTAGAAATACTATGGCATATTTTTATACTAACAAAGTTGATGTTTTACTTGTAGTAAACTATTATAAGCAGTTTTAAGAACTTTTTAGACGTTAAAAGAGAAAAGAGTGTTATTCTATATCTATCTATACTAAAAGGATTAACCTTATATTTAGAAGGCTCAATAGTGTTTTTTTACTCAAGGAGTTTTCTAAACAACTCAAAAACCAAAACTTGAATCATAAAATTTAATAAAATAGTGTAGATTATTTTAATTTCATTCCAGTTACAAATATTTACATAATATTTTATATTAGGCATAGTTACAGAACACATTGTCTTGAGCTTGTTGTTGACAACGAGTACCTGGTCCACATTGACGGAGGACATAGCGACCTTGAGCACAAGTATAGAAGCCTCCACTATTGTAGTCACAGAACATAGTACCTTCTCTACATGAGCTCCAGTTTTTGTGATAAGGTTTTGGGGCTAAACTAGGATCTGAGATAAATGAACTATATCTATCTCTGTTATTACTCCCTCTATAGTTACTTCTGCTTCCATAAGAGTCACCGTTGCCTCCTCTGTAAGAACCGCTACCACCATAGCTTCCACCATAGTTGCTATTTCCTCCATAAGAGCCACCATTACTACCATGACTTCCCGAATGATCGTGATCTCCTCCATGTGACCCACTGTTACCTCCACCATGTGACCCACTATTACCTCCACCATAAGAGCCACTACTACCTCCTCCATAAGAGCCACCATTACCTCCTCCATATGAACCATTGTTACCTCCTCCATAAGAGCCGCTTGACGAACCTCCACCGTTATGATGTCTTAAGCTTTGGGATAAGCTTTTAAGCTCCCTTGCTTTATTATATAGGCTGGTAACATCGGAAAGATCAAGTGTAGATATGCCAGTAATAGCAGTGATTGTGATAATGTTAATAAACTTCATTTTTGTTAAGAGCTGTTATAAATAGTAAATTTATAAATAAAATTGTTGTTCTGATTTAGTTTTTATACTTATTTCGAAAGCTGTATAAGATTTTTAAAGTTTTATAAAGTTGATATTTTATCTCTTTTTTTAGTTTATTTTTTCTCCGTCCGCTTTTTAGTTCTCCTTAATTTCAAGATAAAATGAAGGGATTTTTTGACTTTCCGTTTGAAATTTATAAATCAAAGCATTGAGGTGTTTATAGGAGTAATTTATTTTTATCATAATTGATATTAGTATACTTTTAGTTAGTTCAGCTTAGTTTACTGTTAATAGCCAATGCTTTTGAGTAGTTTTGTTTTCCAATTTTTTTGGTGTATGCTATCATTAGTGTAGGGATTTTTTATTCATTTTATATACTGTCATTTTTAAACATGATATGGGGATGTATTTTCTTGTTTAATAACTTTACTAACACTTTTCCCGCTCAAATAGCGCTTAAAAGATAGAAAAAATGAAGCCAAAAAAACATCACCATATGCTCAAAGTTATCCCTGAATTTTAAAGTTAACTTTGAAAGATAACTTTTTAACAATTAGTAATTAAAAACAGTCCTACTTATATTTAGTACGTTTCTAAACATGTGAATTTAAAATTATTTTTATAGGTTTTATATTAAACAATGCATTTAAACTTTAAGTTTATGAACGTAATCTTGATAAGACTTGAGTTCTCTCTAGCTAGAATTGCTCAGACTAAATATGCCTCTACTCCTTGGTCTACCCTAAGTCCATGTCAGGATTTGATCGATCAGTAGTGACCCTAATCACTAAGTTCTGTAAGTATTGGTTCACCCTTTGATTCCACACCTCCATAACAAACTCAAAAATTAAATTATTATTACTTAATTGAACTATAATTGAACTATGATTGAACTTAACAAGTAGCTTAAAAATTGCAATATCACATACTATGATGTTATAATATTGTTAAACTTAAGGAAATAATTTTAACACGAAATACATTATGTTTTACAATTAGTGTTATATAGTTAAACCATATTCTTTGTATTAAATAACTGAAGCGTTTTTAATAACTTTTATAACAAATAAAAAAACATGTACATTTTTAGCTATTATATGAGGATGTTTTTTTCGGATTCATCACTTTTTCCATTTTTTAAGCACTATTTGAGTGGAAAGATTGTTGGTAAAATTATTAAACAAAAAAATACATCCCCATTTGTGATTAATAAAAATATACTTGTTTGTAAGGTTTAATAACATTTTTGACTTTAAAAAGTGCTTTGAAATAACATGTATAATATAAAACTAACCTATTGAATTTAATTTAAAGCAAGATAATATAACTCATTTAATCTTTTCCTGCTCATAAGAGCATATAAATAATATTTTATTAAGCATAATTACAAAATACATTGTCTTGAGCTTGTTGTTGACAACGAGTACCTGGTCCACATTGACGGAGGACATAGCGACCTTGAGCACAAGTATAGAAGCCTCCACTATTGTAGTCACAGAACATAGTACCTTCTCTACATGAACTCCAGTTTTTATGATAATTTCGTGCAACTAAATGATAATCTGGACCAAATGTACCGTAAGTGCCATAAGTACCATAAGTGCCATAGCTATCTCCATTGTAATCTCCATCATAACCACCTTTTCCACTTAGGCTATTAGCAAGCGCGTCGTATCTTGTACCAAAAGTTTCGGATTGGCCATTGCCACTTCCATATGAGCTACTTGATGAACTTGATCCATAATTGCTTCCACTCCCATATGACCCACTGTTTCTTCCGCTTCCATATGAATCACTGTTACTACCACTTCCGTATGAACCACTGTTGCTACCACCATAGTTATTATTTCCTCCATAAGAACCACCATTACCACCACCATAGTTATCATTTCCTCCATAAGAATCACTATTACCACCACTATAGCTTCCTCCATAATTGTTATTTCCTCCATAAGAGCCACCATTACCACCACCATAAGAACCACCATAAGAACCACCGTTACCACCACCATAAGAGCCACTGCCTCCTCCTTCATAGCTTCCTCCATAAGAACCACTATTACTACCATCATAATTGTTATCATCTCCTGGATAAAGTCCTGAATGAGCATGGCCACTGTATCCACCATCATGATGTTTTAAGCTTTGGGATAAGCTTTTAAGTTGCCTTGCTTTATTATATAGGCTGGTAACATCGGAAAGGTCAAGTGAAGTTATACCAGTAATAGCAGTGATTGCGATAATGTTAACTAATTTCATAGTTTGCTATTGAGCTGTAAATTGGGAATTGATAATTTGGATCGTAGGGGATAATTTGGTTTTTATAGTTGTTTTGGAAACTGGATGTTGGTTTTGATAGGGTTTACAGATAGCTTGTTTTATCCCTTTGTTTTTTTCTCCGTCCCGCATTTTTGAAGCTCCCTTAATTTCAATGTAAGCTGAGAGTATTTATTTTTGACTTTACAATTAAAATTAAATAAAGTTAAAGCAATAGGGTGTTTATAGAAGTAATTTTATTTTTATCATAATTGATATTAGTATACTTTTGTTTTGTTCAGTTTAATTTAGCTCTAAGTTTAATTTAGCTCTAAGTTTAATTTTTGAATTTTTTTAATGATGTGTTTAGTAATCAATGTATGAATCTTTTATAGGTTTTGTGCGCTGATATTAAATGTAAAGTTGATGTAAGCCATTTTTTTAATCAAAATGTAACTTTGTAATTCGCTTTGACACATTGTTGTCAAACCACATATATTTTTCTTGAATGACGGTTAAATTAATCTTTAGGCCATGCCACTAAATTTAACTAATAAAATTTACTTTTTTAGAGTTTGAAATATATTTGGTTAGTTGAATTTTTTTAATGGTACATTAAAATCTGCTAAAATATGCATTAATTTAAATCATTTCATGATTATTTTTGAAGTAATCCTTCACTTCAAATGCGTTTTTACTCTATGTTATAATAATAATTACTATTATAATAAATATTACTATTACATTAATCATCCGTTACTCTTGTATCGCAATAATATACACCTTTTTGAAAAATAAATAAAGCTCCGATAGCTATTAATTATAAGCAAAAAAGTATACAAAATAACTACAAACTTTGAGTATATTGTTTAATTTTTATTTATTTTTTGCTTGGAATTGATAAATCATTGGAGTTTTACACATTCTTTAAAAAGGTATAGGCTATTAGTATTATGTAGTCCAACTATAAAATGCATTAAAGGAATTGTTAATAAATAAACAACTTTTTTCATCAATAACTTTTTAATTTCAACTTTTATATGAGGATGTTTTTTTAATTTCATCACTTTTTACATCTTTTAAGCGCTATTTAAGTGGAAAAATTGTTAGTAAAATTCTTAAACACAAAAATACATCCCCATATGCTCAAATAAATATTATTTTATCGCTGAGTTTCTTAATAAGATGAACAAGGTCATAGAATCGCATTAGGAGCATCCCATTTGAACCAGAAACCTATAATAACTAAAATAGAGATTTGTAATGCATAAACAAAACCGTTCGATAACAACGTATTAACAATATTAATAATCTAATATTGGCTTAATATTGACTAGTTAAATTTCCCAGTTAATATTTTAAACATATAAAACACAAGGCGACATATCAAAATAACATAATTTTAATAAATAGTAAATTTTATTCCATCAACAATAACATTCATATATCGTATAATTAAACTAAGTAGGAATAGGTTTTAAATAAGGATTAAAATACTGAGCCTCATCCAAAAAGGAGTCAGTAACTTTAGGATTACTACATTTTGTAATGTCAATTGAATTAGCATTACATTCAAAGTTAGGTAATTCTGATTTATATTTACAAACAAAACCATTTGGAGTATTAATCCAACACTCAGGCGCATGTGGAGTACCCAATAAAATAAACCCGTTTTGATTATATAAACATCTAGAACCTGCCATTGGACAAACACTATAACCATCCTCAGTCCTATCATCCTTTGGTAGATTAGCACATTGTTCTCTAATATTTAGATAAGAATATGGACATTTGTTTTCTTTAAACTCAAATTGAAATTTACACGTGTAAAATTGATTTTTTTTATCCATTATCCAACACGTTGGGGCATTTGGATCTAAATATGAATAGCTTAAATTTTCATTATAAGCACATTGACTATTAGTTCCATTTGGACAAGGGGGTGGTGGACGTTCTCTATTACAAGTCTTTATATCAAGATAACCAGCTTCACAAGTAGTACCCAAAAATCCTTTGCCTTTGCATTCATATTGTGTTTTACCACGCTTCCAGCAATCAGGTGCAAATCCATCTTGTAATTTATAATCAATACCTAAATTGTTTTTACATTTATCATTATAATTTGGACATACCATTGGTACTTCACAGGCCGTTATATCAATCGATAAATTAGGACATTTACCATTAAATTCCGCTTTATAACGACATTGATATCTATCTTCTACTTTAGCCCAACATTCAGGTAAAGTAAAATCCGTATATCGAAATATATTAGTATTTTGAAAAACACATGTATCATCTACTTTAGGACATATTCTTTTTGTTGTTAAAACAGGACAAGTACTTACATCCACTGCACCATCAGGACATTTCCCATTAAAATCTTTTTTAAATCGACAATAAAAAGATTTAGATCCTTTAATCCAACATTCAGGAGCTTTTGGATTTAAAGCACTAAAATAACCTAAATTATTATAATTACATTTATCCACATTATTTGGACAATTAGGGTTAACTGCTACTGTTTCTTCTCCTTTACATACACTAATATCTAATACATTTAATGGACAAATACCACCCAATTCAGATTTATATCGACAAACATAACCATTAGGTGTTTTAGCCCAACATTCGGGAGTAGTGGGAGAATTTAAACTAAATAATGAAGTTTGTCGATATAAACATTTAATTGTTTCTTTAGGACATTTTAATTCATTATCAACATCAGTAATTACTCCTGGTCGACATGGAGTAGTATCAATAGTTCCTGTTGGACATTTACCTTCTAATTCACGTTTATATTTACAAGCATAACCACTAACAGTACTTAACCAACATTCTGGTGGTGATTTATCCGTTAATTTAAAGTTAGCAAAGGGTGAATAAGTACATGAAGTACTTAATGGAGGACAATATTGTGGTATAATTTCTGTATTTGAAGGATCGGTTGTAGTATCTTTATAACCACATTTTGATAGATGTTGAAAACCTGGAGAACATTGACCTTTATTACCCATTTCACATAAATAACCACTTTGAGTAGCTTTCCAACATTTTGGGACATTCTTAGTTGTTACTGTTACTGGTATTTCGCCATTAAAATAACAAATATCTTCTTGTGTAGGACATTTGTTTGGAATATTGATATTATTATCGATATCAGATAATTTAGTTGAATCATTTAAACAAGATTTAATATCTAAATATCCTAATGGACATTTATTATTTTCTTTTTTAATACAAACATATTCTGATTTATATAAACCCCAACATTGTGGTACCATTGAATTTGTAAATTTAACTTTAATACCAGTATCATAACTACATGAATCTTCTGAAGTTGGACATTTATTTGGTTTTTTAATAGCATTTGGACTATCAATTACATCTAGAGATTCTTTTATTGGGGGTGGAGATAGAGGTAGAGATGAAGATACTGATGTAGTTTGATTTTTATTGAAAATAGGATAACCACAGAAGCCTACATTAATATAACAAGGTGGACATTCAATTAAGCCTAAATCATCTAAATAATGACATGTATAACCATTTAATGTTTTTAACCAACATTCAGGAGCAGAAAATTGATTAGGATAATAATCATAATATCCCATTTTACAAGTAGAACTTAAACTAGGACATTGTAATCCATTTTCTTTTTTAAAACCAAAAGATGAAAATTCTTTATCACTATCAATTTTTTGACTATGAAAGGTAGCTATCAGAGTAAATGAAGTAAGTAATATACTTTGTGAAGTTGAAAGTAACATTTCTAATATTTTAATATAAACAAATAATTGAAAAAAGTTAAATATAATGAGATTATTATAATTTAAAATTTTCAATGTTGGCTGATTTTTTAAAAAATTGATCTCCCTCTCAATTATTTTAGTTTAGCGTCTTCAATTCAATTTTTAGCTTCAAAATATTAAAATGGCACAAGTTACAGTTGATCATTTTGGATTTTCATAAATTAAAAATTGAAAAAGAATCAATTATGAATTTTACAGTAAAAATTCATACTGTTTTTATAATTTTAATAAATAATATTAAAATTTTTTTCATAAAAAATTCAGAAAATATATCACTGTTTGATCACCACTATGTAAGAAAAAAGTTACAATTGTATTTATTTTTTAAAAAAAAGTTACAAAATTATTTAACTTGAATGAATTAACTTCATTCTTTAACATTTAATAATATATTATTTACTTTGATAGATTCAAGTAATATTCAATATCTTTTCTGTGAAAAGAAAAAAAAAGAAAAAAAATCAATATTAATATTAATATTAATATCAATATCAATATCAATATCAATATATTAATATATCAATAATAATGAGTAATTTAAAATATCCACCTAAAATATATCGTTATCAGGATAATGATTTTGAAGATGTAGATATCAAATATAGTCATACTTTACCTGGATTAAGTATGAATAATGATAAAAAAGCATATTTAAATAAAATAAGAAATCAACGTTATACATTATATGAAAATGATAATTTAGAAAATGATCACTCTATTGTACATTTATCTAAATCTAAATTTATATTAATTATATTTGGGTAAGTTTTTTTAAAATTAATTAATTATTAATTATTAATAATATAAATTTATATTAATTAACTAATTTAATTTTTAATTTTTATAGTTTAGCCTTAGTTATTTTCTTATCATTTTTAGATGGTACAATATTAACAACTGCCTTAGCTAATATATTAAATGATTTTGGTTCATTTGAAGATATGACTTGGGTAGCTGCTTCTTATATGATGACAAGTACAGCTACTCAACCTTTATATGGAAAATTAAGTGATATATTTGGTAGGAAAGTGACTTTAATGGTAGCTATTCTATTATTTTCTATTGGTTCTTTATTATGTGGTTTATCTACTAGTTTAATAATGTTAATATGGTCACGTGCTTTAACTGGTGCAGGTGGAGGTGGATTAATTTGTTTATCTATTATAATTATTAGTGATATTGTACCTTTAAGAAAACGATCTATTTATATGTCTATTTCAGGATTAATGTTTACATTAAGTAGTTTATCTGGACCATTAGTTGGAGGATTAATATCTGATTTAATTAATTGGAGATGGACTTTCTTTATTAATTTACCATTATGTTTAATAGCTATATTAATATTATATTTTTTATTAAATTTACCTAAACCAGTAGGTAATTTTTATCAAAAATTAAAATCTATTGATTATTTAGGTTTATTATTATTATTATCAGCAACTAGTTTATTATTATTAGGCATTGGTTGGGGTGGTAAACAATATAATTGGAATTCATTACAAGTTTTATTACCAATATCAATTAGTATTTTATTATTTATAATTTTTATTTATATTGAAAATAATATATCAAAAGATCCAATTATTCCATTAAATATTATTAATAATAATGTATTATCTGCCAATATTACAATGTTTTTTATAGTCTTCCCTTATTTCTTTATATTATTTTATATGCCTATTTATTATCAAGTATTAAAAGGTGAATCTGCTACCATTTCTGGTTTAGAATTATTACCTATTATGGTATGTACTGTTATTTGTAGTATATTATCTGGTATCTATACTAATAAGACTGGTAAATATAAATTAATGAATCAAATGGGCACCTTTCTTATATTGTTAGGTTGTTCTTTATTTGGTATTTTTTTACGTTCTAATATTTCAAGAGTTGAAGAAATGTTTTATTTATTATTAATCTCCGGTGGTTTTGGATTATGTATACAAACATCCACAATTATATGTCAAACAGCAACCTTAGAAAAAGAAAGTGCTGTTGTTACTTCTTTAATTAGTTTTTCTCAATCTATGGGTTCTGTATTTGGTTTAGCTTTATGTTCTATTATTTATAAATTTTATTTGAATGTAAGTTTAACAGAAGCTAATTTGGATATCAATCAAGGAGTTGTGGATTCATTATCTTCTATTTCTCAATTGAATGAAGAATCAAAAACACTTGCAATAGAAGCTTTATTTTTTACATTTAAAATGTGCTATAGATATATGATTGTTGTTTCTGCAATTGCTTTTGTTTCTTCCTTATTTTTAAAACATATTATTATGCGTCAAGTTAACTAAATTGTAAATCTAGATATTAAAGTTGAATTATTAAATTGAGTAATTATTATTAAATTTTATTGAAATTATACCTTCTATTTACTTTATTATTTTTAAAATACATTATTATATAATAAGTTAACTAAATAGATGAGCTTATTGATTAAAGTTAAATTATATAAAATTATAGTTTAAATCATTTAATTACAATTAACATTCTTTGATCTTCTCACTTCTTTATTTTTTATGAGGGACTCATTTCTAAAATAATATTGTATTTGATACTAAAATGATATTATATTGAATTTTAAATAAAAATTCAGAACTAAAAAGTTTATATATGACAAAGTTTATTATTTATCAATAGTCCTTTAATGCATTTTTTATAGTTGGATTACTTATTATAATAACAGCTATAACGTCATCTTTATACAAAAAGTATTGAATAATTGATTAAATAATAATATTTATAATAATAATAATAATAATAATATTTATAATTATTATTCTAATTGAGTATAATAACGGATTAATAGTAAAGGATTAATTTAAATTCATTATGTAGGAATGTATTTTTTTAAAAAATTAATCAACTTATTGATTAATATTAACCTATTTAAACTCTGTAAATAATTTTATTTATAATTTACTTTTTAAATAATATATGGGGGTGTTTTTTTTGGTTTCATTATTTTTTCCATTTTTTAAGCACTATTTGAGCGGAAAGATTGTTAGTAAAATTCTTAAACAAAAAAATACACCCCCATATCTACAAATCTTTTTAAGATCATTAATCATATAAAAATAATATAACAAATATTTTAGTTTTTGATACTCTAAAAATAATTACTAAACTATTTGTTTATAATAATGTTAGACAACATTATAACTCAAAAATTCAAAAAAAAAAACTCATAACATAACATAAGCAACTAAAAACACTCAAAAATAAGAATCCAAATCAAATTTCATTTTTTTACAATCAATTTTAATATTAAATTACTAAACTAATTAAGTCTTTACTTTTCATCTTCAGAACTAAGATAAACTTTTGGATTAATATTCACTTTTTGTTCACTTTTTTCAGAACCTGAATAATAAGTTTCTGATTCTTCCGTAGTTAATCCAGTAATATTCATTATATTTTTAGTATGATTATCAGATGGAGGATGTACTTCAGGGTTATCTATAAAATAATTTAAATTTAAATTTAAATTTACATTTTATATAAATAGTCTACTGATTACTTTGATTATTATTATACTGATGTTGCCATG
Source organism: Batkoa obscura (assembly GCA_030770535.1). Lineage (NCBI taxonomy): Eukaryota > Fungi > Entomophthoromycota > Entomophthoromycetes > Entomophthorales > Batkoaceae > Batkoa > Batkoa obscura. The sequence goes on along the minus strand of JASVEC010000013.1, from coordinate 606,442 downwards.
TAGTAACATTTATTAAATCCTAAAATAATTGAATTAATTTATTATCATTATTATTTATTTATTATTATATATAATATAATATGAATTTTACTCTTGAATTATATTTTGCTTGTGATGAATATTCGTCTTCAAAAGATAAATCAGAAGCAATTGGATGGCTTGGTGAACTTATAATAACACTTGGATTAGTTTCATTTTTTAAACTTTGAGACACAACTTGATTTGTATTATTTAAGGGAGTTTTTTTAGAATCATTAAGTGATACAGTTAAATTGCTAACTACATTTGTCTTTGTCAATTCATTGTTAATATTTTCTATGATTAAATAGAATATTAGATTTATTAATAATTAAAATTTATAACTTATTAAATAATAATTTAATATTTTACCTTGTTTATTTAATTCACTTTCTTCCTCTTCACTTAATTCACCATCTTCTTTTTGACTATTTGAATTATTATTAATTGATATATTGATTTGGTTACTCTTAGAAGTCATATTAAATTCATTTGAAACTACAATTACATCATTATTATAATTTTGATTACAATTATTTTTATCATCAATTAATTCAATTGTATCTTTTATTACCATACAATTATTTAATAAATCATTAAAGTTATTTGAAGTATTATCTACTTTATCTACATTATCTTGATCACAATAGTTTAAAACTCTCTAAAAAAGTTAAAATTAAAATTAAAATTAAATAAATCAAATTATAAATCATTACATTTTTTCTATTCTTTGACTTACGACGAGTTGTTTTTTTAACTATATTATTTACAGTAGGGATAAGTGAATTGTAATCAATAATAGGTCTATTAAAAGTTGTATTATTTTTACTTCTAACTCTAGGATTATTATCATGTTCACGTTCTATAACTGGTATCTGACTATTTTGATTAACTCTTTCAGATTCGATAACTGAATTTTGATCATTTTGATTGATTTGTTGAGATTCTATAGGTTGTAATTGACTATTTTGATTTTCCTTATTATTTATTCTTTTTAATCTTTTAAACTAAATTAAAATAAGTATTTATATAACTAATAAAGATAACCAAATATACTTGAGATGATAATGGATTAATATGGATATCTTCTACATTTAGATTAAGACGTTTTGAGATAAAATCTGCTCTATGAATCTAAAAATAAAATTAATAATTAAAAAATTTAAAAAATTCATTTACTCCTTGATTATCTTTTGTTACAATAAAACATTTTTCATCTGAAATTTCTTCATAGGTACCTCTAGCTACTCTTCTTGGTCCTTCTCTCTATAGAATTGAAATTGATATGTTATTAATTAATATTTAAAAAATTTTACTATTGTTTCTTGAATTTCAAATCTACCTTGATTTAATTGTAAATTAAAGGGTAATTGAATTTGATCACCAAATTTCAATCGAGCTAAAAATAAGCATAATAATAAGAACAAAATTAATAACTTTAAAATTACTTGAAAACATGAATAAATTTACTTAATAACTCAAAATGATAAAATTTATTTTTACTTTCCCCTTTAGCTTGACCTATACTTGATTTTGAAAAATTAATAGTATGAAAGCCATCGTTATTTTGATTAGTATTAACTTGTTGTTGTTGTTGATTCATTTGTCTTGAATTACAAGGTTGATTATTCATTTTTAAAGTTGAAAAATAAAAGTAAAAAGTTTTTTTTCAAAGCTTTTTTAGTTTTCTAAATATCGAAAAGTTTTCCTTTTTATTGGTTGAATCGACCTATATTGAATATAAAATTGAATAAACTCAAAATAGATTAATTAAACTGAAAAGTAATTAATAGAGAATTCATTAACTATTTAATTTTTATTAATATTAAAATTTATAAAATAGAGTAAATTCAAAAGATCTTATTTGACTATACTAACTCATAAATTCTGTATTATAAACTTAAGGTAGAGTCAGGTGAAGGCATAAAAAACGACTTTGTTTTTTTTATTGAAGAAAGTGAACAATATAAGATGAATTTAAACTCAGTTAAAAGGATAAATATATCAATAAAAAATTTTTTTACTTTAGTTTCTTTTATTTATACTTATTTTTATTTTAATACTTTATATAAATTATTATTATTTTAATAAGAAATAGTTTTAAACTTATTAAATATATATATATTAAAAATCTTTTTTAAACCTTTCCCTTAAACAAGATAATTGGCTTTCAATTCGATAGCAAATGATATCCGAAAAAAGGTGACTATCTTTTTATTCACTTTATAATTTATATTAATACTAACAGAAAAAACAAAAAAAACAAAAAAAACACTTAAAATACGTACTAATTTTTATCTGTTATTATAATAACAATAACAAAAAAATCAAATTAAATATTATCTTTGTTCTATTTTAATATATAATAAATAACAATTAAACATCCACATTTAATAGACAAAGATTAATAATTTACTAATAATTTACTTTTAATCTTTATTTTAATTTACTTTATTAATAACATAAATATATATTACACTTGTATTATACTATGAAACTGGAAGATACTTATCATCCAAAGAAGATAGATCTGAATCAATTCAACGATTCAATGAATTTATAACTATAAAAGATAATCTTTAATTTCATAAGCATCAAGGCTTAATTATATTTGTTTTAATAAGATTTCTTTAAATATATCAGAAAAATGTTTAAAATAGTGACTACACGCGACTTGTCCAATTTACTATATTAATTTTTATATTAAATATAATATTAGAATTAATAAAAACAAGCTTACAATTCATTAAGATTAACTTGATCTGAAAAGGAACTTTCTGATTTAATTTAGTCATTTATTTTACCTTCTTCCTTTTGAGTAGCTAAATTATCAATAGTTGTTATATTGATCTTTTTATTTTTAGAAGTTATATTTAAATTATCATAAGTTAAAAAATCAACCTCATCTTTTAACTCCGTTGTACCTTTTACATCTAAATATTCATTTAACAAGTCCTTAAAATCTATTGGATCATCATGGGAACTTCTAATATTATCGAGAAAATGATTATTATTATTTTCTGTACTTCTAGTGTTATTAGAGATAATTATAACTAGAATTAATTGAAGTTTGTGTATTGTTGTATTTAACACTGGGTTTAATACGAGATTTATAAGTTATTGACTTTCTTAAAGATTCTTCAATATATTCCTTAAAATAAGTCAATTAATTATAAATCGATCAATCAATCATACTTTTGATTTCGTTTTCTGGAACCGAGAACGCTCAGCATGTAAAGACCATTGTGAAACAGGTTCAGTAATATAGTCCTAAAACTATTTTAAATAAAAATTATTATTATTAATAAAATAATTTACCTTATATTATAAAATTTAATATAAACGCAATGCTTATTCAGATAAGATAAAAACTAAAAAAATTCCATAATTTTTGAATAAAATAAAATAAGTAGTAAACCTAATTTAAGATAAATTAGCTAACTCTTCAAACTTATTTGTAAGCTGAGTTTCTGCTTTTTTTCCTACTTCTCCTAATTCTTTCATTTTGCTATCAAAATTTACTATTATATTAATAGTACTGACAATTTCATCTTCAATTTTTACATTATTATTAATTCCATCACTATTTTCAACTACTTTATTATTACCAGCTATAGGGCTATTTATAATTCCTAAGAAATAAATGTTAATAAATATTTTTTAGTATATTAATTATAATATAATTTATATATACTAACTTTTTAATAACTTTATATTTAATAAAACTCACACTTCTATTGCTTTTAGCTGTTACACTTACTTTCTTATCATTAATATTATTACAACTACTTTGGGTCAAATTAATAAGTTTATTTTAGTTTACATTAAACCTTATAAATTAAATTAGTTAAAATTTGATAGAATAAATAAAACTTGCATTATTAATAATAAGCTTCTAGATGTAATTAATTTGATTTAAAGTTATATTTGAGTCAAAACAATTATTCGATATGCCATTTTTAAATAAATCTATATTAACTGGAAAATAATAATTGTATTCAATACTATTATTATTATTTTTTTAAAATTGAGAAATTTGTTTAAATCTGACCTTTTGTGAAAGTTGATACTTAGTGTTCGAAGTTAAAAGCTACTCTTGCTTAATTAACTTGCCTTGAGTCGAACGGTCTTAGTTTATGTAAATAAGATAGACTTAAATTAATAGAAATAGTATGTAGTAAGCTATGAATTATGTAAAACAAATACAATGGAAGATACTACTATAAAATCTATATCAGATGTTGTCAGAAAGACTTAGTGACTTTATTAATGATACGTTATCAGAGAGTAATTCAGTTAAAAAGCCTTGAGTTATCATATTGAAGAATCTCTTTTATACTCCAACAAGTATGGATATCAAAACGAGAAGATAATATTGTTTGCAACATGAAGTTAGAAATTCTCGCAGCAAATCAAAATAAGGGACTCTGAATTGATTGTGTTTGAACTTGAGAACACAACAATTTAAGTGATTGTTGTGTTATAATCAATCTGAGAGCTAAATAAAGCAATATTTCACACTTTTGCCTATTTTTTTTTAATTTGTTTTACTGGCATAATAATATAAGGCTGGTATAAATAATTTATAAGTTTTGCCTTTCTATATACAGTAAGTTATGTTTTAAATCTTTTTTTATTGACTGCTTTAATAGTTATCTCATTAATTATCTTATTAATATTTTTTATTATTTCTTGATTCATAAAGTGAATTAAAATATTAATTATTGATCCAGTCATTAATTTTGGTAGAAATTTAATGTTTAAAGCATTATATATTATAGGATTTACTTTATTAATTTGAGAATCATTTATAATAGATTCAACTATATTAATGAGATTATTAACCACTTTTGAGCTTCCTGGGTCATTTTATTTATTAATCGCCTTTATATTTATTTTATTAGTTTGATAAGCAGCTACTTTTGAGTTTATTTTATTGTTTTGATTAGCAGCTGTTTTTAGGTTTATAATATAATTTTGTTTATTGGCAATCACTTCAACCTAGGTTTCAGATCTTATTTTCTTTATTGCTTTAATTTAGATTATTGCTTTAATTTTATCTATATGTTCATTTTGAGAATTTAATATATAGATATTAACATTTTTATTTTTGAACGTTAGATTAAATTTTTTAGTTTCACTTACTTGAATTGTATTATTATTAATTCTGATATTATTATCATTAAAAGAATATGAATAATGGATAAAAAAGCAATTATGATAAATAAATAAATAAAACAATTAAAGTAAAAGTCAAAAGCATAACTGTGAGCACAAGTATAAAATCAAAAAATGTATTTTTTGAAATTATGATTGACAAAAAAAGCAGATTACTTATATTTGAAATCTATTAATATTAAGTTTAATAATTTTCTATTATTATGTTGTTTAAAATATTTTAGCACAAATTCACATTATTAAAAAGTAATCAATTATTAATTGCAACATAGTTAAAAAATTCATATTAAAATATTAAATAACCTAAAATAAATATTAAATCTGCTATTCTTAATTATATTAACTATTTATATAAATTTTAAAGATAAAAATAATTAAGGATTAATTTTATAATATTAGTTAAAGATTTTAAATTTGATTTTAAAAAATATAATTTGTGGTTTTGTTATTTAATAAATATAAATATAATTGTTTAATTATTTTCAAAATTTAAGAATCAAACATATAGAGATAATTTTTTTGGTTTCATCACTTTTTCCATTTTTTAAACGCTATTTGAGTGGAAAGATTGTTAGTAAAATTCTTAAATACAAAAATACATCCCCATAAAACAATTAAAGTTAATAATCTAATTAACATATGGGGGTGTTTTTTTTGACTTCATTACTTTTTCCATTTTTTAAGCGTTCTTTGAGTGGAAAGATTGTTAGTAAAATTCTTAAACACAAAAATACATCCCCATATAAACAGCTTTGGCTTGTTTAAAACTTAAGTAGGTCTTAAGGCTTTAAATAAGTAAAAGCTATTTATATAAATAAACTAGTTAAATTTATCAAAAATAAATATTAAATAAAAACTAGATAATGAGAAAAAATAAAAAAACATGAGTTGTTTTTTTAGATTATTTTATCCTAAAAAATTAAATAAAACTGAATATATTTAAATTAAGTAGAATGATAATTTTGAATAGTTATATTAATTTTTGTATTAAATAAAACTTTTTTATTCAAGTTTTTTTATATATTTACTCAAGCTTTTGGTTTTTAGATAGAATATCTTTAAATTTATTAATGACATTTAAAGATGCTATTTCAAATTTTTCATTAATTGTATAAATTTGGCTTTAATCCAGTGGTAAACAGATTTGGAAAAAAATGTGACTACTATTTTTAATAATATTATAGACATGAATAAAAAAATCAAAACCTTCAAAACATAAACTTAATTTTACCCTATACAATAACAA